>CM053612.1:28507648-28552575 GCA_028646535.1 Procyon lotor
GAGTTCTAATAGTTTTGGGGTGGAGTCCTTTGGGTTTTCCACATAACGTATTACATTATCTGCAAAGGGTGAGAATTTGACTTCTTTGCCAATTCAGATGCACTTTATTTCTTTTTGTTGTCTGATGGTTGAGGCTAGGACTTCTAGTACTACGTTGAACAGTGGTGGTGATTGTGGACATCCCTGCCATGTTCCTGACCTTAGGGGAAAAGCTCTCAGTTTTTCCCCATTGAGAATGATATTTGCTGTGGGTTTTTCACAAATGGGTTTTATGACATTGAAGTATGTACCCTCTATCCCTACACTGTGAAGTTTTAATCAAGAAAGGATGCTGTACTTTGTCAAATCTTCTCCTGCAATCTATTGAGAATATCATATAGTTCCTGTCCTTTCTTTTGTTAATATAGTATATCACATTGATTTGCAGATATTGAACCAGCCTTGCAGCCCAGGAATAAATCCCACTTGGTGGTGGTGGTGAATAATCCTTTTAATGTACTGTTGGATCATGTTGGCTAGTATTTTGGTGAGAATTTTTGCAGCCACGTTCATCAGGGATATTTATTTGTAATTCTCCTTTTTGGTGGGGTCTTTGTCAGGTTTTGGGATCAAAGTAATGCTGGCCTCATAAAATGAGTTTGGAAGTTTTTCTTTCATTTCTATTTTTTGGAACAGTTTCAGAATAATAAGTATTAATTTTTCTTTAAATGTTTGGTGGAATTCCCGTGGGAAGATATCTGGCTCTGGGCTCTTATTTGTTGGAAGATTTTTGATCACTGCTTTAATTTCCTTGCTCGCTATGGGTCTGTTTAGGTTTTCTATTTCTTCCTGGTTTAGTTTTGGTAGTTTATACGTCTTTAGGAATGCATCCCTTTCTTCCAGATTATCTAATTTGTTGGCATACAGTTGCTCATAATATGTTCTAAGTAAAAGATCAACAAGGAAATAAGGGCTTTAAATGACACACTGGACCAGATGGACTTCACAGATACATTCAGAACATTCCATCCCAAAGCTATAGAATACACATTTTTCTCTAGTGCACATGGAACATTCTCCAGGATAGATTACATCCTGGATTACAAACCAGGTCTCAACCAGTACCAAAAGATTGGTATCATTTCCTGCATATTTTTGGACCACAGTGCTTTGAAACTGGAACTCAATCACAAGAAGAAAGTTGGAAAAAACTCAAATACATGGAGGCTAAAGAGCATCCTACTATAGAATGAAGGGTCAACCAGGAAATAAAAGAATAATTAAAAAATTCATGTAAACAAATGAAAATGAAAATACAACTGTTCAAAATTGTTGGGATGCAGCAAAGGTGATCTTAAGAGGGAAGTATATAGCAATATGAGACTTTCTCAAGAAATAAGGTCTCAAATACACAACCTAATGCTACACCTAAAGGAGCTAGAGAAAGAAGAGCAAATAAAGCATAAACCCAGCAGGAAAAGAGAAATAGTAAAGACCAGAGCAGAAATCAATGAAATAGAAACCAAAGAACAATAGAACAGATTAATGAAACTAGGAGCTGGTTCTTTGAAAGAATTAATAAGATTGGTAAACCCCTGGCCAGTCTTATCAAAAAGAGAAAGGACACAAATTAATAAATTCATGAATGAAAGAGGAGATATCACAGCCAACACTGAAGAAATACAAACAGGAATATATACCTTTTAAAAGACATTGCTCAAGTACTATTTTGCATTTACTCTCATCAGCAAATTATGAAAGTCTCAGGTGCTATTAATTCTTGCTACCCTCTGGTACTGTTAATATTTTCAATTTTAGTAATTCTAGTGGGTGATAATCTCTTTCTCATTGTAGTTTTAAATTTGTATAACCCTCATGGTACTGAATATTGTTTCATGTATTTATTGCCATTTGAATACATTCTTTTATATAAATTGTCCATGATTTTGTCCATTTTTAATTGAGTTGTCTTATTATTTAATGGTAAGAGTTCTTTATATATTTTGATACAAGATTTTTTGTGAGAAATATTTTGTTAATATTTGCTCTGAGGCTGTGGCTTGTTTCTTTGTTTCCTTAACAGTGTTCAAATAATAGTTTTTAATTACGGTGAAATTCAACTTGTCAGTTTTTAAATTTCATTGTTAATATATTTTTTCTATATTTAAAGTATTGGCTTATGCCAAGGTTGAAGATATTCTCCTATAATTTATCCTTAGATCTTATATTTAGGTCTATAATCTATTTTAAAGTAATTTTGTGTATAATGTGAGGTAGGTATCAAAGTTAATATCTTTTCATATCACTACGTACACAAATCTCAGAACACTTGTTGAAAAAACTATTTTCCCTGTTTAATTATTTTGGTATATTTTTCAAAATTTGATTGATAGTATATGTGTGAGTATATTTATAAATTTTCTTTTAATTGCACTGATTGATTTCCATTTTTCCCCAGTATTCATTCTCATGATTACTTAAGCTTTAAAGTAAGTCTTGAAATCTGAGAGTATAAGTGCTCCTACTTTATTTTTCCTTTATAAAATTATTTTGATTACCCTAAGTGCTTTGCATTTCTATTTAAATTTTGGAATCAGCTTGCAGTTTGTGCAAATAATGGATGTGGTTATCTTGGAGTCACTATGAGTCCACAGATTAATTTGGGTGATATTTTAAGTTTTAGTCTTCTAATTTAAGAACCTGCATGATCTCTCCATTTAATTAGTCAATCTTAATTTCTCTATGCAATATTTTGAAGATTGTGGTATAGAGGGTTTTCACATCTTTCTAAAGGTACCATATTTTTTATGATATTATAGATGTAACTTATTAAATGTTTTCATTGTTTTTCGCTAGTATATGGAAATAAAATTTATTTTTGTATGTTACATTCATTTGGTATCTTGCTACCTTGTCAAATTTACTTATTAATATTAGTAAAGTTTTCTTTTTATAGGTTTCTTGAGAGTTTCCACATAAATTGCTATCTTCAAGTAAAAGTTTTAACTTTTTCCATTCTTTGTTGCCTTAAGTTTTATTTATTTAAATTCACCATATTTAATTGGCCATGAACTAAAGTGAATTAAAGTGGAAAAAAATAGAAAGTTAAGATTGCTCTTCATCTACTAAAGTAATTAAATTAATATTTAAAATCTTTTCCACAGCTAAACTGACATCCAAATTGCTTCATTGGTGAATTCTGTCAAACATTTAAGAGGGAAACATCATCAAATTTACATGAATGGTTTCAGAAAATGGAAAAGGAGGGAACAGGCCTAACTGACTTTATGGGGCCAGCATAACCTTGATATGAAAACCTGATAAGGACTTTACCAGCTAGGACATATACAGACCAATATCAATTGTATACATAGATGCAGAATTTCTCAATAATATATCAATCTTCAAATAAACTGTCCTGGGGCACCTGGGTGGCTAAGTTGGCTAAGCATCTGCCTTCGACTCAGGTCCTGAGATCAAGCCCCATGGCAGGCTCTGCATTTAGTGTGGAGTCTGCTTCTCCCTCTACCTCTGTGCTCTCTCTCACTCTCACTCTCTCTCAAATAAATAAATGAATAATCTAAAAAAAATAAACTCTGCTCTAATTCTTGACTGATTTTTTAAAAAACACAGGAACAGAGGAAATATTGAAGGAACAGACTAAAAAGAGGCAGATGGAAGTCAAGAAAACAGCAGAGACAGGAGATGCTGCAGAGAGTGGGAGACACTCTCTGTAAAACACTCTCAAGTTTTACAGTTTGAGTCCAGAAAGGTAACTGTTTACTAAAAGACAAAAACAATAATCTTCAAAAGAGAAAACAAACTCTAGAGTATCACAATGTATAACAATGTCCAGTTTTAAATTGAAAATTATTGGTTATTCAAAGAAACAGAAAAAGTAGGAACCACAAAAAGAAGAAAGAGAAGTAAATATAAATAGACTATATTGGTCACAGATGTTGGATTTAAAATACAAGATCTCTGCCTGATGATTCACAGTCATGTACCCCTGGGGCAAATAATATATGTTAATAAAAAAAAAGTACAAGTTCTCTAATCTTAGGAGCCAAAAGTGGAATTAAAATTACACTCTAATTTACTTAAAAGAAAGTAAGGAAGTGACATATGCAAAAAAATAGTTGAGTAAGAACTTCCAATAATTGTATGTTCATAAAATCAACAAAAACTGTAATTATATAAATTAATCAAAGGGTTGCAGCAACACAGGAAACACTAATTCAACACATACATCACAGTATCAGTAAAAACCTATATTATTTTCATTTCCTGATCTCCAGATCAGTGGTAGCCTTGAAAAATAATAGCTGACATTCTAAGAAGAAAGATTAGAGCAATACAGGCCTAGCTCAGGAAGCAAAAAAAAATCCCAAATAAACAACCTAACCTTACACCTAAAAGAGCTAGAAAAAGAAGAACAAACAAAACTCAAAGCCAGTAAAAGGAAAGAAATAAAAATTACAGCAGAAATAAATGACATAGAGACTAAAAAAACACAACAATTGAACAGATCAAGAAACCAGGAGTTAGCTATTTGGAAAGATCAAACAAAATTGATAAACAGAATTGATAAACCTTTAGCCAGACTCAACAAAAGCAACAACAGAGACAACTGTAATAAATGAAGTGAGAAATGAAAGGAGAAATAACCAACATTACAGAAATAAAGAGCATTAAAAGAGAATATTATAACAATTATATGCCAACAAATTGTACAACCTAGAAGAAATGAATAATTCCTAGAAACATATAAACACCAAAACTGAATCAGAAAAAAATAGAAAATTTGAGTAGATTGATTACTAGCAATGAAATCAAATCAGTAATCAAAAAACTCCCAATAAAGGACTGGGAACAAATGGCTTCATAGGTAAATTCTACCAAACATTTAAAGAAGAGTAAGTACTTACTCTCAAACTATTCCAAAAAGTAGGAGAGGAAAGAAGGCTTCCAAATTCAGTCTATGAGGCCAGCATTACCCTGATGCCAAAATCAGATAAAGACACTACCAAAAAAGAAACCTACAGGCCAATATCTCTGATGAACATAGATACAAAAATCCTCAACTAAATATTAGCAAGTCAAATTCAACAATACCTTAAAAAAATCAACCACCATGATCACGTGGGATTTATTCCAGGGATACGAAGTTGTTCAATATTTGCAAATCAATCAACATGATACATCATGTTAACAAGAGAAAGGATAAATACAATATGATCATTTCAGTAGATGCAGGAAAAAGCATTTGACAATGTACAATATTCATTCATTCGTGATAAAAATTCTTGATAAAGTAGGTTTACAGAGAACATACCTCAACATAATGAGGGCTATATATGAAAAAACCCATAGATAAATCACACTGAATGGTAAGAAATTGAGAGCTTTTCCTCTGAGATCAGGAAGAAGACAAGAATGGTCTCTCTCTCTCTTTTATTCAAGAAAGTACTGTAAGTCCTAGCAAACAGCAATCAGACAAAAGAAAGAAATAAAAGGCATCCAAATTGGTAAGGAAAAAGTAAAACTTTCACTGTTTGCAGATGACATGATACTATATAAAGAAAACCCTGAAGACCACCAAAAGCTGCTAAACCTGGTAAATAAATTCAGTAAGATCACAGGATAAAAAATTAATATATAGACATTCATTGCATTACTCTACACTAATAACAAAATAAAAGAGAAATTAAGTAAACAATCTCATTTACAGTTATACCAAAAAGAATAAAATACTTATGAATAAACTTAACCAACAAGGTGAAAGATCGGTACCCTAGAAACTATAAAACATTGATGAAAGAAATTGAAGATGACACAAACAAATGGAAAGATACACCAGGCACATGGATTGGGAGAACCAAAATTGTTTAAATGTCCATACTATCCTAAGCAATTTACAGACTGAATGCAATTCCTATCAAAATACCAACAACATTTTTCACAGAACTAGAACAAATAATCTTAACATTTGTATGGAGCCACAAAGACCCCAGGAAACTAAAGCAATCTTAAAAAGAAAAACAAAGCTGGAGGTATCACAATCCCAGATTTCAAGACATAATACCAAGCTGTAGTCATCAAAACAGTGTGGTCCTGGCACAAAAATAGACACAGATCAATGAAATACAATAAAATCTAGAAATAAACCTATAGTTTTACAGTCAATTAACCTAAGACAAAGTAAGCAAGAATATACAACAGGAAAGAAACAGTCTCTTTAACAAATGGTGTTGGGAAAACTGGACAGCTAATATGCAAAAAAAAAAAAAGAAACTGGATCACTTTCTTATACCACACATAAAAATAAACTCAAAATGGGTTAAAGACCTAAGTGTGAGACTTGAAACCATAAAATTCCTAGAAGAAAGCATAGGCAGTAATTTATTTGACATTAGCTATAGAAACATTTTTGTAGATAGGTCTCTTCTCACAAGGGAAAGAAAGGCAAAATTAAACTTTTGGAGCTACATTAAAATAAAAAGCTTCTCTACAGTGAAAGAAAATATAAACAAAACAAAATTACAATATACTGAATAGGAGAAGATATTTGCAAATGATATATCCAATAAGAGGTTAATATCCAGAATATATGAAGAACTTACACAATTCAACAGCAAAATCGAAATAATCCAATTAAAAATGGGCAGAGGATCTGAATAGACATTTTTTCAAAGAAGATAAAGAGATGACTAACATATACATGAAAAGATGCTCAATATCACTAATCGTCAGGGAAATGCAAATCAACACCGCAATGAGATATTAGTTTACACCTGTCAGAACGGCTACAATAAAAAACACAAGAGACAAGTGTTGGTGAGGATGTGGAGAAAGAGAAACCCTCATACACTGTTGGTGGGAATGCAAACTGCAGCCAGTCTGGAAAACAGTATGGACGTTCCTTAAACAATTGAAAATGGAATTACCATATGATCTATTAATTCCACTACTGAGTACTTACCCAAAGAAAATGAAAACACTAATTTGAAAAAATATGTGCTCTCCTATATTTATTGCAGCCCTCTTTATAACAGACAAGATATGGAAGCAACCCAAGTGTCTATTAATAGATGAATGGATAAAGAATATCTAATATATGCATATATATAAAAATGAAATATTAGTCAGCTATAAAAAAGAATGGAATCTTGCCATCTGCAATAACATGGAAGGATCTAGAAGGTATAATGTTAAGTGAAATGTGTCAGTCAGAGAAAGACAAATACCGTATAACCTCACTTATACATAAAATTTAAGAAACAAAACAAATAAACAAAAGGACAAGAAAATAGACTCTTAAATGTACAGAACAAACTGGTGGTTGTAAGAGCTGAAGTGGGGGGGAAGAATGGGTGATATAGATATAGGGGATTAAAATTACACTTACCTTGATGAGCACTGAGAAATGTGTAGAACTGTCATTATGTTGTACACCTATACCTAATATAACATTGTTCATTATATCTAAATTAAAAAAATAAAATAACAATAAAAACTGACACTGCTGGTATTGGATGTAACAAATGAAGTAGGAGCCCTTTCAAAGCCATAAACTCCCAAATTGTCATTCTTTGTCCTGTCTGGTGGTTTCTTTAAAGATGCAACTCAAAAAGCTACTGTTATTTGATCTGACCCAGAATTCAACAAGTGCTAAAAACTTCTCTTTGTGGTGCATTTCTGAAAAATATTCACTGGCAAATACTTTAAAAAGAAATCAGTAGAAACTGCGTAGATATTGCACTTACTAGAAAAAGACTTTAAATAAGCTATTTAAAATATATTCAACGAACTAAAGGAAATTATATAGTATATTCATTGAATGGAATATTATTCAGACAGAAGAAAGAATGAAGTGCGTTCCATTTCTGGCTTGGCAGCATAAGGAACTTCACAGACTGACTCCCCAAAAAGCTGGTGAAAATTAGAAAATAATAGCAATTTAAAATTTCTGGAAATGATTGCAGTAGAAACATTTGTTCCAAGAAACCTACTAGAACTCAATAAGAATGGTTAAGAGTTGGTGGTGTTTGAACCAGGAACCATTCTGTTCCTTTTCCCGCCCAACTCCATTCAGACTGGTGCAGACAAAAACACAGGGCCCTTCTCTCCCACAGTTCTTAGTCAAATGTCTATCTTGTAAGAAACAGCAGAATATCAGCATTTTTCATCCTGCTGCCAGTTACTTGTTGCTGAAGCTATTATCTGAGTGACTGCAGCTGAAAGGGGGACGCTACAGTTCAGGCGCCTCTCATGGGATGGAGTTTCTACCTTGGGCACAGTGCTGCTTTGGATACTCAGTCCCTGATCATCATCTTCCCAGCTCATAAAGCAGTGGTTCCATGCAAGAAAGGGAAGCGTTGAGAGACCCGAGGCAATTGCTCACCCCCTTCACTAGGCACTCAGCTCCTAGACTGGGGCTATCACTCAGAGAGAAGAGAACTATTGTCTTCAACTCCAGACCCAGAGCTGTGGCTTAGAGATTTTGTTTTGGGAAAGAAGAAGGACATAAAGCACATAGCTCCCAACCTCCTCCCAGAGAAATTGATTTTATTTGCTGTGGAGCTTAAAGGCACTCTAAAAAATAGTGGAAATTCTCAACCAGTGAGAAAAGAAATACACTCTTTTCTAATTTGTTTTTATTAAGTAAACTCTACCTCCAATGTGGGGTTCAAACCCCCAAGATCAAGAGTCACATGTTCTACCAACTGAGCCAACCAAGCACCCATGAGAAATCCACTCTTGATTAGTATAGCAAAGGGCACAGGGCTCTTTCCACCTCAGCTGTCAGTTTGGACGGCTATCTTTTGGGAAAGGGCAGGATACCAGCATTTTCATCCTGTCCCCAACTATCTATTACTGAAGCTGTTTCTGGGTGTGGCTAAGAGTTGGGGGCTCACTTTTTACATCCAGTGTCCACTTGTAGAATAGAGACACTACTACGAGCATATTGCTGCTGAGAATACCGAGGCAGTAATTGCTCCAACTTTGATCCATAAGGTGGTAGTTCCACACAAGGAGAGGTAAGCCAAGAAGAATTAAGGTTATCACCCACCTCTACCACAAAGAATGTGCAGCCTCTAATTTGGGAGTTTTGCTGAGAGAGAAGCATGCCATTGTCTCTACTTCCAGCTACACAGCTAATGGCCCAGAGATTTTCCTAGGAAGAGAGTAGAGGAACTGGGAAAGAGACAATTGGGAGGATCCTTCTTAGACTCAAAAAATCTCAAACACTGACCTCAGAACTAACCCTTCCAAAGAGCCCAAATTTGATTGGGCCAGCCCATACAGCAATTTGGGTCCCAGGGCCCCATTAAAAACAAATTAGCAATCAGTCAACAATCAGTGGAACTGGTGAGGTTAAGGGAAAGAAACAGTCAAAATAATTGTCATCCAGGGTGACTTTGGGCATACTAAAGGCTGCACTTCTCTGAGGAGCAACAAAAAAGGCTAACACTTTAGGAGAATAGATATCACTAAAATAACACAACCAATTACTAAATAAATTAAAATGCAAATAACAATAATAAGTCCTGGAGGAAAAGCAGGTACCCAGAGTTCCTACAATATATTATATAAAATGTCTAGTTTCCATAAAAAATTACAAGACCTGAAAAAAAAAAAAACCAGGAAACCATGACCCATAACTAAAGTGATTGTGAGAACAAAAAGAAGTCATATTTAACAAAGATTTCAAAATAGCTATTATAAATATAGTTAAGGAACAAAGAGAAGCATGATTAAGAAAGAAAAGGAAGACATGATGACAATGTAGCATCAAGTAGAGAATATCAATGGAGGTAGAAATTTAAAAAAAAGAAGCAAATGGAAATTCTAAAGTTGAAAAGTACAAAAACTCAAGTGAAAAAATCACTTGAGGGTCTCAAAAGTAGATTTGAATTGGCAGAAGAAAAAATTAATGAACTTCAAGATATATCGATAAGGAGTGTGCAAACCAAAGAACCAATAGAAAAAAAATGAAGAAAAATGAACTGAATTTCAGAGAATTATGGGACACTATTAAGTATCCTAAAATAAATGTAATGGAAATACTGAATGTGTGGAGGGGGGAAAAGTAGAATAAATATTAAAGTAGTGGCTAAATATATCCCAAATTTATTGAAAATGAATAATATATACATTTAGGAAATTCAATGAACTACATGTTGAATTAATGCAAAGAGATCCACAAATAGACACATCATAGTCAAAATGCTGAAAGCCAAAGACAAGAATATAATTTTGAAAGCAACAAAAGAAAAGTGATTTGTCACTTAAATCAAACCACAGTAAGATAAGTAGTTGAGTTGTAATCAAAAACAATAGAAAAAAAAAAACAATAGAGAGTGGACAGCAATGAGATAACACTCAAAATAGCTAAAGAAAACAAATGTCAGTGAAGCAGCCTATGTACAGTAAATCTATATTTCAGACATGAAAACAAAGTAAAGACAATTTCTGAAAGAATTTTTGCCAGAAAACCCACCATATAGGAAATATTTAAAGAAGTTCTTCAGACTGAATGCAAGTGACTCTAGACAGTAATGCAAATATGCACAAAATACAAAGAAACATATGCAAAGGTATTTTTTTAAAAAAAGATTGTATTTATTTATTTGACAGACGGAGAGATCACAAGTAGGCAGAGAGGCAGGCAGAGAGAGAGGGGGGAGCAGGCTCCCAGCTGAGCAGAGCCCGATGTGGGGCTCGATCCTAGAACCCTGAGATCATGACCTGAGCTGAAAGCAGAGGCTTTAACTTATTGAGCCACCCAGAAGCCCTGCAAAGGTACTTTTTAAATTATAAAAGTATGAATGCATATATTTCTCTTTGCTTTACTGATTTAAAGAACAATTATACAAAAAAATACTGTGGTCACATACCATACAGAAATTTGTCAATGAGAACATAAAGAAGGTATGTGGAAACAAATACGTAATGGGCAAAGGAAATGATCTTGATGTAACCTAAAGAACCTAAAATTATAAGGTAAATTTGACAAAACTTCTCCTCTTTCATCATCTTTAATAGACATGAAATTATATAAAGTAATAATTATGATGATATGTTGTATTTCTAAAGTTTTGTTAGTATAAAATTATAACAATGATATCACAAAGGGCAAAAGGAATAAAGCAATGCACTCAAGTTGGCTCCTTGTTCATACTTCCATGTGTATTGACAAAAGAACTCTGGTAGACAGGGAACATATTCAGGGAACAGGCCAGGGTCTGTGGGCAAGATATAAAAACCATAAACTTGAGCTACAATGCCACTTTCTGGAAAACAAATGAACAAAAAATGTTTCCAGTATGTAGAGTTGTAAGAACCAGAAATAAACATGAGAGCTCAAGATTCTAAAACAAGAGGGAGCAAGAAGATTGGAGCAGATGTACCCACACCATGACAGAGAAAACCCCAGGTAATAACACCATCAAACAGAATACCCCATCTGAAGGCACCTAGTAAAGATTTAAATAAGTGTTTGCTACCTCAGGATATAAAATAAATGCACAGAAAACAGTTGCATTTCTTTTTTTTTTTTTTTTTTAAATTTTATTTGACAGAGAGAGATCACAAGCAGTCAGAGAGGCCGAGAGAGAGGGGGAAGCAGGCTCCCCGCTGAGCAGGGAGCCCGATGCGGGGCTCGATCCTAGGACCTTGAGATCATGACCTGAGCCGAAGGCAGAGGCTTAAACCACTGAGCCACCCAGGTGCCCCAAAACAGTTGCATTTCTATACACTAACAATGAGATAGAAGAAAGAGAAATTAAGGAATCAATCCCATTTACAATTGTACCGAAACCCCTAAGATACCTAGGAATAAACCTAATCAAAAAGGCAAAGGATCTGTACTCTGAAAACTATGGAATACTCTATATGAGCATTCTCATATGAAAGGAATTCCTATATGAAAGGAATTGAGGAAAACACAAAGAAATGGAAAAACATTCCATACTCATGGATTGGAAGAACAAATATTGCGAAAATGTCTATGCTACCTAGAGCAATCTACACATTCAAAGAAATTCTTACCAAAATACCATCAACTTTTTGCATGGAGCTGAAACAAATAATCCTAAAATTTGTATGGAACCAGAAAAGACCCCAAATAGCCAGAGGAATGTTGAAAAAGAAAATCAAAGCTGGTGGCATCACAAGTCTGGACTTCAAGCTCTATTACAAAGCTGTGATCATCAAGACAGTATGGTACTGGCACAAGAACAGATGCATAGATCCATGGAACAGAATAGAGAACCCAGAAATGAACCTTCAACTCTATGGTCGACTAATCTTCAGAAAAGCAAGAAAGAATATCTAATGGAAAAAAGACAGTCTCTTCAACAAATGGTGTTGGGAAAATTGGACAGCCACATGCAGAAGAATAAAACTGGGGGCGCCTGGGTGGCTCAGTTGTTAAGCGTCTGCCTTTGGCCCAGGTCAGATCCCAGGGACCTGGGATTGAGCCCCGCATCGGGCTCTCTGCTCTGCAGGAAGCCTGCTTCTCCTGCTACCATTCCCTCTGCTTGTGTTCCCTCTCTCGCTGTGTTTCTCTCTGTCAAATAAATAAAATCTAAAAAAAAAAAAAAAAAAGAAGAATAAAACTGGACCATTTCCTTACACCACAGACACAAAAATAAACTCAAAAAGGATGACAGACCTAAATGTGAGACAGGAATCCACCAAAATCCTTGAGGAGAGCATAAGCAGCAACCTCTCTGACCTCTGCTGCTGCAACTTCTTGCTAGGCACGTCTCCAAAGGCAAGGGAAACAAAGACAAAAATGAATGATTGGGACCTCATCCAGATAAAAAGCCTCTGCACAGCAAAGGAAAGAGTTGACAAAACCAAAAGACAACTGACAGACTGGGAGAAGATATTTGCAAATGTCTTATCAGATAAAGGGCTATTATCCAAAATCTATAAAGAACTTATCAAACTCAACACCCAAAAAACAAATGGTCAATCAAGAAATGAGCAGAAGACATGAGCAGATATTTCTCTAAGGAAGACATACAAATGGCCAACAGACACATGAAAAAATGCTCAACATTACTTAGCATCAGGGAAATACAAATCAAAACCATGATGAGATACCACTTCACACCCATCAGAATGGCTAAAATTAACAAGTTGGGAAAGGACAGATGTTGGCATTGTTGAAGAGAAAGGGGAACCCTTTTACATTGTTCGTGGGAATGCAAACTGGTAAAGCCATTGTGGAAATCAGTATGGAGGTTCCATGAAAAGCTAAAAGCTCTGTTAAAAACAGAGCTACCCTATGACCTGACAACTGTATTACTAGGTATTTACCCCAAAGATAAAAATGTAGTGATCTGAAGGGACACTTGTAGCCCAATGTTTATAGCAATAATGTCCACAATAGCCAAACTATGGAAAGAACCCAGATCCATCAACAGATGAATGGATAAAGATGTGGCTACACACACACACACACACACAGTGGAATATTACTCAGCCATCAAAAAAATGAAATCTTGCCATTTGCAATGATGTGGATGGAACTTGAGGGTATTACACTAAGTAAAATAAGCCAATCAGAGAAAAACAATTATATGATTTCATTTATGTGGAATCTAAGAACAACATAAGGGAAGGGAGGGAAAAATTAAACAAGATGAAATCAGAGAGGGAGAAAAACCATAAGAGACTCTTAATCATAAGAAATAAACTGAGGGTTGCTGGAGGGGAAGGGGTGGGGGATGGGGGAACTGGGTGATGAACACGGAGAAGGGCACATGATATAATGAGAACTGGGTGTTATATAAGACCAATGAATCACTGAACTCTACCTCTAAAACTAATAATACACTATGTGTTAGTTAATTGAATTTAAATAAATTAAAAAAGAAGTGTCTGCTACTTCAAATGCAAAAGAAGCAGTGCAAAACTACAAGAAACATAAAAAACCAAAGAAATATGCCATCACAAAAAGAAAAATGACTGTTCAGTTACCAAGTTAAAGGGCAAGAAATTTTGTGACCTAGTTGATAAAGAATTCAAAATAGCTGATTTGAAGAAATTCAATGAGTTACAAGAAAACTTGGAAAGACAATTCAATGAAATCTTGAAAAAAAATACATGATTAAAATGAGATTTTAAGAAAGAGATAGAAAGCATAAAAAACCCCAAGAATTCTAGAGGTAAGGAGTGCAATAGGTGAGATGAAAATGCAATAGAGAGCATCTGCAGTAGAGCAGAGTAAATGGAAGATAGAATAAGTGACTTAGAGGATAGAAATTTTGAAATAATCTAGTCGGAGAACAGCAACAATAAAGAGAATGAAAAAGAATGAAGAAAGTCTATATGACAGAGGGGATTATATAAAAAAACCAAATATTAGAATAATCTGGGTTTTATGAAGACAAAGAGAGAAGGATGCAGAAAATTTATTTAAAGAAATAATAGCTGAGACCTAAACTATCCTGAGGAGAGAATTAGACATCCAAGTTCTAATTAAGGTGAAGTTCTAAAGTTCTTCACCTTCTAAAAGGTGAAGTTAATACATCACCTTTTTATCTTAGTGCAAAAAGACATTTTTCAAATGACATTACGATAAATTAAAAAAAATAATAATTCTAAAAGCAGCCAGAGAAGAAAAGATTGTAACCTACAAAGACCTCTTATTAGATTATCAACAGATTTTCCAGCAGAAACCCTACTTTCCAGGGGAAAGTGGAAAGACATAGTAAAGTGTTGAAAGGAAAAAATTGCCAGCCAAACATACTCTATATGGAAAAGTCGTCCTTAAGATATGAAGGAGTAATACTTTTTTAGACAATTAAAAACTGAGGTAGTTTATCACCACTGTACATGCCCTGCAAGAAATGCTGAGAGGATATTTTCAAGCAGAAATGAAAAAACACTAGTGACATGAAAACATACAAATGTATGCAACACACTGGTAAAAGTAAATATAGAGACAGACATAAAGAACTCTAAATCTATAAGATGGTGGGTTAACTACTTAGCTATAGTGTTAAGATCCAGAGGGGAAGTATATGGGGGGATGGGTGAATAGATGATGGGGATTAAAGATTACACTTATCAAGATTAACACTGAGTAATGTATAGAAATGTTGAATCACTATATTGTACACCTGAAACTAATGTAACACTGTATGTTAGCCATACTATAGTTAAATAAAAAACTAAATTAAAAATAATTAAAAATAAAAAAGTGTAAAAAATAAAAAATAATTATAGCTACTATAGTGTGTTAACAAATACACAATATGAAGAGGTAAATGATGTCATCAAAATATAAAAATGGGAGACTAAAAAGATGAAGCTTTTATACATTATCAAAATTAAGATGTTTTCAGTTTAAAATGGACTGTTTTTATCTATGAGATGTTTTATGTAAGCCTCATGGTAACCACAAAGCAAAAACCTATAGACAATGGACAAAACATAAAAAAAGAGGAAACAGAGCATACCACATGAGCAATTACCAACTTACAAGGAGAAATAGAAATAGAAAAAGAAACAATGGAAATGCAGAATAACTAGAAAACAGTAAGATGGCATTAGTAAGACCTCACACATTAATAATTACTCTAAATATAAATGGATTGAAATTACTAATCAGAAGGCACAGAGTGTCTGGATTGGGAAAAAGAACTCAACTATATGTAGTCTACAAGAGTCTCACTTCAGCTTTAAGAACACTCAAAGGCTCAAAGTGAAGGGATGGAAAAAAGATATTCCATGCAAGTGGAAAACAAAAGAAAGCAGGGATAGGCATTCTTTATCAGAAAAAAGTAGATTTTAAGTCAAAGATGGTAACAAGAGACAAAGAAGGTAATTTTTAATGACAAAGTATTTAATTCATCGTAAAGGTATAAAAACTATAAATGTATATGCACCCAAATCACCTAAATATATTAAGCAATTACTAACAGATGTGAAGTGAAAAATAGACAACATAACAACAATAGTAAGGACTTTGATACCCTACAATGGATAGAACGTCCAGAGAGAAAGATCAACAATGAAATGATGGACTTGAACATTAGGCCTAATGAACCTAACAGATATTTACAGAACTTTCCATCCAAGAGCAGCAGAGAACACATTCTTTTCAATCACACGTGAAACATTCTCCAGGATATATAATAGGTCACAAAATAAGTCTTAGAACATTTAAGAAGATTGAAGTCAGACTACAATAATACAAAATGAGAAATCAACAAAATAAAAGAAAATTGGAAAATCTACAAAATATGGAAATTGAACAACACCCTCCAGAACGACTAATAAGTCAAAGGAGAAATCAAAAGGGAAATGAAAAAATCTTAAAACAATTGAAAATGGAAACAATAAACCAAAAACCCTTGAGATACTGCAAAAAGAGTTGAGAGAGAGGCTTATAGTGATCAATGCATATATTAAGAAAATGGAAAGATCTCAAATAAACAACCTAAAGCAAACCTGAAGAAACTAGAAAAATAATAAACTAAGCCCAAAGTCAGTAGAGGGAAGGAAATAACAAAGATCACACCGCAAGTAAATAAAATAGAGACCAGAAAAGCAATAGAAAAGATCAACCAAACTAAGTGCTGTTTTTTTTTTTTTTGAAAGATAAACAAAATTGATAGCTGCTACCTAGACAAACTAAGAAAAAAGAGAGGTGGCTCAAATAAATAAAATCAGAAATGAAAAAAGAAACACTACAATTAATACCACAGAAAAATGTAGGAACATGAGATGACTATGACAATGACATGCCAACAAATTTGATGACCTAGAAGAAATGGATAAATTCTTAGACACATACAACCTGCCAAGATGAAATCAGTAAGATATAGAAAATCTGAACAGACCAAACAAGAGATTGAATCAGTAATCAAGAAAACCTGCCAACACAGAAATTACAGAACCAGATGGAATCACAGTGAATTCTACCAAACATTTAAAGAAAAATTAGTGCCAATCATTCTCACACTTCTCAAAAAAAATTGAAGAGGAAGAAATACTTCCAAATGCATGTTATGAGGAGAGCATTACCTTGATTACCAAAGCCAGATAAAGAGACAAGGAAAGAAAATTGTAGACCAGTATCTTTCATGAATGTAGATGTAAAAATTCTCAACAAAACATTAGCAAGATGTTTGCAACAATATATCAATAAGATCAAATACTATAATCAAGTAGGAAATATTCCTGGGATGCAAAGGTGGTTCAACATATGAGAGTCAATAAATGTGATACATTATATTAATAAAATGAAAGATAAAAATCATATGATCATCTCAATAGATGCAGAAAAAGTATTTGACAAAATACAACCTCTTTCATAATTCAAACCCTCAACAAATTTTGTATAGAAGAAACATACTTCAACAAAATAAAGGCCATATATGCAAATCCCCACAACTAACATCATACTTACTGGTGAAAAATTGAAAGCTTTTCCTCTAAGTATCAGGAATAAGATGCTCACTCTCACACTTTTACTCTATTGTACTGGAAGACCTAGCCAGAACAATTAGGCAATACACAAAGTCATCGGAATCAGAAAGGGAAGGAGTATACTTGTCATTATCTGCAAAGAATATTCCACCAAAAAAACTGTTGGAACTAATCAATGAATAAAGTGTCAGGACACAAGATAGACATATAGAAATCAGTTGCATTTCTACATACTAATAACAAAACATCTGAAAATGAAATAAAGAAAACCATCCCATTCACAATAGCTTCAAAAACAATGAAATACTTAAGAATAAATGAAGCAAGTAAGTGAAAGAACTGTACAATATAAACTACAAGACCTTTGATGAAACAAATTTAAGAAGACACAAACAAATGGAAATATATCTTATTTTCATGGACTGGAAGAATTAATATTGTTAAAATGTCCATACTACCCAAAGCCATCTATAGATTCAGTGCATTCCTTATCAAAACTCCAATGACATTTTTCATAGCAATAGTATTGTTTTTAATCCTAAAAGTTATATGGAACCACAAAAGACCCTGAATAGCCAAAGAAATCATGAGAAAGAACAGAGCTGGGGACATCACACTTTATACTACAAAACTGTAATAACTAAAACAGTATGATACTGGCATAAAAATAGACACATAGACCAAAAGAAATAGAGAAAATAATAGAGAGGCCCCACATTAACCCCCACACATATGGTCAACTAATATTTGACATGAAACCAAGAACACTCAGTGGGGGAAAGGATAGTGTTTTCAACAAATGATTCTGGGAAAACTGCATAACAACATGCAGAAAAATGAAACCGCATCCCTATCTTACATTGATTACAAAACTTAACTAAAAATGGATTAAAGACTTAACTGTAAGACCTGATACCATAAAACTCCTAGAAGAAAAAATAGGGAATAGATTCCTTGATATTTGATTGGCCAATCACTTTCTGGATATGACACTAAAAGCACAGGCAACAAGAACAAAAATCAGCAGAAAAGACTACATCAAAATAAAGAGAGCTTCTGCAGAACAAAAGAAACAATAAAAAATATAAAGCCAACCTATGGAAAGAGAGGAAATATTTGCAATACTTATATGAATAAGGGGTTAATATACAAAATACATAAAGAACTCATATGACTGAATAACATAAACAGAAGCAAACCAATTTAAAAATGGGCAGAGGGAAGACCTCTGGGGGAAGATGGTACCATAGGCGGATTGTAGACTTACCTCATTCCATGGATACACCTAGATAATACCCTGATGTGTAAATAATCCAGAAAATAACCTGAAGACTGGCAGAACAAGGTCTCTACAGCTCAATGTAGAGAAAGGGTCACATAAAAGAGAGCAGAAAGGGTGGAGAGGCAGTCAGGAGGCAGACCTGTAGGACTGTCCATGAGAGGGAGGATGCCACAGGTGTGAAGAGGGAAGAGGAGCAGACCCCACCCCAGGTACCCCAGGCACAGGAGACCTGCACTGAGAAGACACATCCTCATTTTCATTTGGCTGAAAACCAGGGGCTTAACTTCATGAGTTCTTACCACCAGTGGGTCTTAACACCTGGAAATTTTAAAACCATGGGTTCAGTACTGGGAGAGCTGGAAAGCACGGGGAATTGAATCCCTGCCCTTAAAGAGATAGCATATCAAAGAGCCCCACTAAGATATAGCATAGAAGCATCAGTTTGAAAAATACCTGGGGTATAGAGGAAGAAGATTCATTTGCTGGTCTCAGAGTGTGGGCTGGAGAAGCAAGGATTTTTGACAGAATTATCCAAAACCAAAATAACTGGCAGGCACCAATTCCCTCCCCCCACACCACCACCTCCTGCCTAAATGCACAAGACATCTGCAGGAAACAGCACAGCTTGAACACTCTCCATCTAGCTTGCTAACAGTGCACCCTGACCCTGCACTATTCTGTGGATCCACTGCCTCCAACATGTTCTCGAGGGAGTCCATCCATGCTCTTACTGTTCTTACTCAATATAGCACTGAAAGTCCTAGCCAGAGAGCAATTAGGCAAGAAAAATAAATGAAAGGAATCCAAATCTAAAAAGAAAAAGTAATATTGTCTCTTTTTACAGATGACATTATTGTATATATAGAAAATTCTAAAGATTGTACCAAAAAAACTATTGGAACTAATTAAACTAATTTAATAAAGTTTCAGGATATAAAAATCAACATACAAAAATCAGTTGCTTTTTTATACACTAACAATTTGAAGAAGAAATAAAATAAATCCCACTTACAATAGCATCAAAAAAATAAAATAAGAATAAGTTTAACTAATTTGATAAAAGAATTGTGCACTGAAAGCTATAAGATCCTGGTAAAAGAAGCTGAAGAAGACACAAATAAATGGAAAGACATGTGTGTTCATGGATTGGAAGAATTAATATTGTTACAATGCCTGTATGACCCAAAGCCATCTATAGATTCTATGAAACTCTTATCAAAATCTCAATTACAGGAAAGTATGGCATAGAAAAAATTGTATTATGCTAACACCAAACAAAGAAAGCTGGTGTGTGTATATTAATATTACACTATCTCAATTTATCAAAAGTTCATAGGCATTCTAATTGTGCACCTAATGATATAGGGTAAAAATACATTGAGTAAAACTGATAGAGCCTCGAGTAGAAATAGAAAAATCTACTGATATAGTCAGAGGGTTCAATAACCCTCAATCAGTAACTAATGGGACAAACAGAAAAGAAATAAAGAGGATTCGAACACTTTCAACCAACATGTACTGTTAATATGTAAGTAATGATCCATCCAAAAATAGTAGAATACATTTTTTTTTGAAAGACACTTAGGACATTTGGCAATGTAGACCATATTCTCCACTTCGATAATGGTCAATTGCTTTATGAATTAAAATAGTGTAGGGGCACCTGGGTGGCTCAGTGGGTTAAAGCCTCTGCCTTCGGCTCAGGTCATGGTCTCAGGGTCCTGGGATCGAGCCCCGCATCGGGCTCTCTGCTCGGCGGGGAGCCTGCCTCTCCCTCTCTCTCTGCCTACTTGTATCTCTCTCTCTCTGTCAAATCAGTAAATAAATAAATCTTTAAAAAAAAATAGTGTAAAATACATTTTCTGATGATGATTTCATTAAATTAAAATTGACAACAGTATATAAAGTCCTCACATATTTGGAAACTAAACAGTACATTTCTGAATAAATAATGGTTCAAAAGACGAATCACAAGAGAAATTATATTTTTAAATGAATGAAAATGAAAACACACCATCTCAAAATGTATGGAATGATGCTAAAGAGGTGTCTGTGGGGAAATTCACTGCTTTAAATGTTTATATTAGTAAAGAAGAAAGGTCTTATATCAATGACCTATGTTTTTGCCTTAAGGAACTGGACAAGGAGTACCAAATTGAACCAAAAATAAAGCAAAAGAATGTAAATATAAATCACTCAAATATGTAGAAATAAATCAATGGCATAAAAAATTGCTAGAGTTGATAAAAATCTAGTTAGATGGATTAGGAAAAACAGAGAAGATACAAACTACAAATATCAGTAATGAAATAGGGGACTGCACCACAGATCTCATACATATTAAGAGATAATAATATGTGAAAAACTTGAAGTCAATATATTTGACAACATTGATGAAATGGACAAAATCTTTAAAAGACACACACTTATCAAAGCTCACACTAGAAGTTATAGAAAACCCAAATGGCGATATATCCTTTGAAGAAATCGCTACTGCAATTAAGCCTTCCCACAGTTAAAACTCCAAACCTGAATTTCAGTGAATTCTAGAATTCTGTCATTCTAATTCTAAATTCTTCCTAAAAACAAAAGAAGAGATACTTCCTAACCCATTTCATGAGGCCAGTATTACCTTAATTCCAAAATTTGACAAATAGTGTAACACATAAGTGACAGATCAATGCCCTCCATGAACATAGGTGCATAAATTTTAAACAGAATTTTAGCAACTTGAATCCACCAATAAACAAAGAGTTAAGGCATCATGACCAAATGATGTTTATTCTAGGAATAGAGGATTCGCTTGCACTAAAAATATAATTGATGTAATTTTCCATATCAAGAGCTTAAAGAAGAAAGTTATACAATCACCTCATAAATACAAAAATAACTTTAAAACTTCAGTATCTATTCATGATAACAACTCTCAACAAATTAGGAATGGATGGGAATTTCCTCAACCTGATAAAGGTCATCTACCAAAATAAACAAACAAACGATAAATCAACAACAAATAAGCTAAAAGCTATCACTACCATTGTACTTAATTGTGAGTGACTAAAGTCTTTTTCCCCAGTAAAAGAATGAAGCAAGTTTGTCTGCCTTTAACACTCATTCTACTTAACATTGTACTGGAAGTGCCAGTTCATGCAAAAAACCAACAAATATACAGAAAACTACTAGAAATGTTAAATGTTTTTGGTTATAGCATAAAATCAACTGTATTTCTGTATAATAAGAATGAACACATAGATACTGAAATTTTGAAAATGAGAGGAATAAAATTTTTTTTTAAATTAAAAATATGTGCAAGAGTGTGACCCACAAAACAATGCTAAGTGACATTAAAAATACCATATTCAGGGATCTCATTACTCAACATTGATGAGATGTCAATTCTCCCCAAATTGATTTATAGATTTAATGCAATCTCAACTCAAATTCCAACTGGACTTTAAAAAAATTTACCGTGCAATTCTATGGTTTATATGGAAATGCAGAAGAACTAGAATAGCCTGAACAGTTATGAAGATGAGCAAAATGAGAGAACTCACACTATATCATTTTGATGCTTATTATAGCAACATTATCAAGACACTGTGAAACTGCATAAATATAGACATATTCATCACTTAAGCCGAATAGAAAGTCCATAAACAAGCCAAAACATATATGGCCCGTTGACACAGGTGATATAACATTTCAATGCAGAAACAATAATCTTTTCAATAAATTATGTTGGAAGTATTAATAGACATGTGCATAAAAATGAATCTTGTCTCTTACCTCACACCGTACACAATTTTAAACTTGAAATGAGAATAGATGCAAAAATCCTGACTAAAATATTATCAAAAAGAATTCAATGATATAGAAAAAAGAAAGAGCCCATTACCAAGTGGGATTTATTCTAGAAATGCAAGATTGATCACAATTCAAAAATTTATATAATTTACCATGCTAACAGGAGAAAGGAAGAATTCCTAGAATGATCCCAATAGACACAGAAAAGGGATTTGATAAAACTCATGCCTGTTTATAATGAAAGTCTCAGCAAATATATAATAAAAGGAAACTTCCTTAATCTGATGAGAGGTGCTTCATAAAATCTACAACTAACAAACATCATTCTTGATGAAATATTGAAAACTTTTCCACTATTCCACTCAGGAAAAAGAAAAAAATGTCCATTACCTCCATTTCTGTTAGAAAACATTATTTTCCAAGCTTTATCAGTGCAATTAAGCAAGAACAAGAAATTAAAGAATGTATTAAGAGAAGATGAAATAAATTTATCACCATAAAATTATCGGATATGTGAAAAAAGTCCCAATGAATCTGTTAAACTCTTAAAAATGCTAAATAATTTAGCTAGCTGTCTTGGTACAGAGTAAATACAGAAAAAAAGCAAACATATTGCTATATATTAGCAACAAACATGTGGAAATAAAGTTTAAAATACTAACACTATTTATAATAGCATTGTAGAAAATTAAACACATAGAGATAAATCTAACAAAGATATGAAAAGCTTCTAAACAAAAACTACAAAACATAACAAAGCAATTGAAGACAGTTTAAGTAAATGGAGGAATATTCTAGAAGTCAGAATATTATTAAAACTTCAATTTTCACCTGTTATTTTAAAGATTTTGTTTATTTATTTATTTGACAGAGAGAGAGAGATCACAAGTAGGCAGGGAGGCAGGCAGAGAGAGAGGGGAAGCAGGCTCCCTGCTGAGCAGAGAGCCCGATGTGGGGCTCCATCCCAGGACTCTGAGACCATGACTTGAGCTGAAGGCAGAGGCTTTAACCCACCCAGGGAGCCACCCAGGGGCCCCTTTTTAAAGATTTTATTTATTTATTTGTCAGAGAGAGAGAGAGAGAGAGAGAGAGAGAGAGAGAGAACGTGAGCGTAAGCAGGCAGAGAGGCAGGCAGAGGCAGAGGGAGAAGCAGGCTCCCCGCCCAGCAAGGAGCCCGATATAGGATTTGATCCCAGGACCCTGGGATCATGACCTAAGCTGAAGGCAGCTGCTTAACCAACTGAGCCACCCAGGCGTCCCTCACCTAATTGTTTTATAGATTCAATGTAATCCTGACTTAAAAAACAGTATGTTTTATTTGGAAGATTGACAAGGTAATTTAAATCTCATATAAAAATGAAAAAGCCTTAGAATATTCTAGCCTGGACAATTTTGACAAAGAGCACAGCTGAAAGACTTACTCCACTAGATATTAAGACTTAGTATAAAGCTACAGTAATTAGGACATTCTAGTATTGGTACAAGGAAAGAATACTGGACCAATAGAACAGAACAGATAGCCCAGTAGAAACAACATACATAAGTTCACTTCACTTATGAGAATGATTCCATTCTAATTCAGTGGATGAAGATAATCTTTATTTTTTACTTTTTAAAAAGATTTTATTTGAGAGAGAGTGAAAGCACAAGTAAGAGAAGGGGCACAGGGAGAGGGACAAGCAGATTCCATGCTGAGCAGAGAGCTTGATGTGGGGCTTAAAGGACCCTGAGATCATGCCTGAGCTGAAGGCAGATGCTTAACCAACTGAGCCACACAGGCATCCTGAGAACAATCTTTTTAATAAGTGGTGTTGAATCAATTAGATATTCACATGGGGAAAAAATTCAACCCCTACAAGAATTAAGGTGGGATGGCTATTAGATCTAAAGGTGAAAGCTGAGATCATCAAGCTATTAAGAAAAAACAAAGCAAAACCAAAACCAGAGGGGTTTATCCTCTTGAGCTTTGGATAAAATTTTTTTTCTTAAACTGGACATAAAAATCTCTGGCTACTAAAGTAAGCACTGACAAAATGAACTTCATTAAAAGAGTAAAAAGCTAGGCACAGGCTGGGAGAAAATATTCTGAATATATATATTCAGCAAAAGACTCATTTAGAATGTAAAAAAGACCTTTGGAAATCAATTTTTAAAAGATAAAATAGGCAAAAGAGTAGAAAAGATACATCACAAAGGATATAAAAGAAGACATCCAAATACATCAAAAACATAAGAAAAAGTGTTCGACATTATAATCGATTAGTGATATAAAGATAAATACTAAAATGAGATCATCACGACATACTTACCAGAACACAATTTAATTATTAGGACCAGAGTTTGGCAAACTGACTCATGGGCCTAATCTGGCCTACAGCTTGTATTTATGTCTACTAAGATTCATTTTACATTTTATTTATTTATTTATTTATTTATTTACTTACTTACTTACTTATTTACTTATTTACTTACTTACTTACTATTATTTATTATCTATTCATTTGAAGGAGAGACAGACACAGAGAGAGCACAAGTAGGGGGAGAGGGAGAAGCAGGCTTCTCCCAGCTAAGCTGGGAGCCCAAAGCGGGGTTTAATCCCAGGATCTGGAGATCATGAACTGAGCCAGAGGCAGATGCTTAACCATCTGAGCCACCCAGGCATCCCTTATTTTACATTTTAAAAGGTTGTTAAAAACATATGCAGCAGAGATCTGCAGTTCCTTAGGATAAAAAAAAAAATATGCAACAGAGATCACATGTGGCCCCCAAAATCCTATAATAATTACTTCCTGATCCTAATAGAAATTGTGTGCCCACAATTAAGACTGACAATACAAATTTTTGGCAAAACTTTTTTTTCTTACATTTCTTTACATTACATCTCTTTCACCTCTTATATTGTGGATGATTTTGTGAACAGACATATCCAATTTGGAAACATCTTTGACAGTATATACTGAGTAAGTCTAAAGTGATCCTTAGATTTCTCTTTTGGGTAAAAGAACAACAGCAATGAATGTTTTTATCTATCAAAAACCATGGACTCTCAGGTTCTTTGCAACTTTATATATAATAGCCAAACACTGGAAACAAACCAAATGTTTACCAACATTAACAAGGTAAATTCATTTTTTTAATGTTTATATAATGGAACACTATGTGACAATGGAAAAGAACTAACTACTGATAAATGCAACAACATGGAAGATCATATAGACACAATATTGATTGAACGAAATCAGACTGAAAAGAGTTCATATTATGTGCTTCCATTTATATGATGTTCCAAACAAGCAAAACTAATCTGTGATTATAGAAGTCAGAATATTGTTTACCCATAGGAGATTACAGAAAAGGGGAAATAGATAGTCCTCTGGATATTTCGAATGTTCTATATCTTTTCCTGGTGTTCATTACAGTGGTGTATACATCTGTAAAAATTCAACAAGCTATACACTGAAGATTTCTGTACTTTACTGTACATGTTAACACTTAAAATTTTTAAAAAGTTCTAAAGTTCATAGATAACATGATTTTTATTCATAGACATAGGTCAGAACCACTGAACTAAGATGAAAATTATATTTAAGATGTCTCAGGATGAGATAGAGGAGATATTCTGAGGGCACGGGTTGAATTTGTGAACCATGGCTACTAATGAGTCATGAAGGTGGATAAAATTCCTTAAGGCAGTATCTATCTTACTGGGTATTGAAATAACTAAATCACTAATATGGTAGAGAATTTCATGTGCCAATGGAAAATGGCCCTGGCCAAAGGAGAAGGGTGAGCCAACATGTGAAAACCAAGATGGTTAAGAAAATCAAGACAGAAAATAAAGAAAGCACAGAGGAAAATGAATTGAAAAAAAAAACATATTTGGAGGAATTCTCTGAATAATTGAACATGGAGATTTGGAGAAGAACTATTGTTCTTGTTGTCATGAGTGTGCCTGGCTCACTTAAGGAAGTGAAAATATGTCTCGGGTATGGTGAGAACCATTCATTTCACAGAGGTAGGAGAGGAGGTGTGAATGCATAAATGATAATACAGGTTTAATGGTGGGGAGATGGGGAATATATCATGAGAGTCTCCTAAGTCTAGGAAACAAACTGAGGGTTGCTGGAGGGAAGGTGGGTGGGGGGATGGGGTAACTGGGTGATGGGTATTAAGGAGGACACTTGATGGAATGAGCACTGGGTGTTATATGAAACTAATGAATCACTAAGTTCTACCCTGAAAGTAATAATACACTATATGTTAACTAACTTGAATTTAAATAAAAAGACAATAAAGGCCTAAATTAAGAAAGCAAATGAGGAAATGGAGAGACTGGAATGTGAAAAATATTAAGGAGAAATATTAAGAAATATTGAGGATAGGTTGTGTTGATTTGCCATGGGGAGAAAGAGGATTCTAAATGATTCTCAGGTTCCTTTTTGGGTAAACCGGAGATGCTGTTGCTGTTCACTTGAGAAACAAATACATGAGAGGAAGAAAAACTGGAGGTAGGGGAAGGCTTTGAGTGAAGTTGGCAAGATGGCATTTGAGATACATCTCCAACATTCATCTCTATAACCCCTATACATCCAAAACTAGAGATCTGGATATAAATTGGATAGGAATAGAATGTTTACTTGAGAGTCATCAGTAGATAGATTTTAGTTTTCTTCTGTGGATGGAGTAAACCAGGAAAACTTTATAAGCAACTGGAAAGAATAGACTCTTGGGAAAGAATGAGAGTAAAGCAGAAAATGAGAATAAATAAGAGCAGACATAAAGACAAGAGTGAAGAAAATCAGAGAAAAATGATGTCATAGCTTGCAGAGGAAGAGAGAATTATGGGAAAAGCATCGTCAACAGTTTCAAATGCCGCAGAGGAAGCTTAAGTTGGGAACACAGCTCTTAAAAAGTGTGGCCCACCAATGCAGGCTGGTGCAGCCACTTCAGAAAACAGTATGGAGGTTCCTCAAAAAGTTGAAAATAGAGCTACCCTATGACCCAGCAATCGCACTACTGGGTATTTACCCTAAAGATACAAATGTCGTGATCTGAAGGGGCACGTGCACCCCAATATTTATAGCAGCAATGTCCACAATAGCCAAACTATGGAAAGAGCCTAGCCTAGATGTCCATCAACAGATGAATGGACAAAGAAGATGTGATATATATATAATGGAACACTATGCAGCCATCAAAAATGAAATCTTGCCATTTGCAACTATGTGGATGGAACTGGAGGCTATTATGCTAAGTGAAATAAGTCAATCGGAGAAAGACAACTATCATATGATCTCACAGATTTAAGGAATTTGAGAGACAAGACAGAGGATCATAGGGGAAGGGAGGGAAAAATGAAACAAGATGAAACCAGAGAGGGAGACAAACCCTAAGAGACTCTTAATCTCAGGAAACAAACTGAGGGCTGCTGGAGGGAAGAAGGGTGGGAGGGGTGGGGTGGCGAGGTGATGGACATTGGGAAAAGTATGTGCTATGGTGAGTGCTGTGAATTGTGTAAGACTGATGAATCACAGATCTGTAGCCCTGAAACAAATAATACATTATATGCTAATAAAAAAAAAAGTGTGGCCCATGGATACCTGGGTGTCTCTAAGATCTTTGAATGGTATTGTGAAATCAAAACTACTTCTGTAATAATCTTAATGTATCGTTTGCTGTTTTTACTGTGTTTACATTTTTAACGATGGTGCAAAATAATGGGTAAAATTGCTGGTGCCTTAGCATCAATCAGGCTAGTGACACCAAATTATACAGGTAATCATTGTTTTGTTCACCACCACACACTTTCAAGGAAGAAAGGCCAGTTTTACCCAAGAATGTCCTTAGTAAAGCAGTAACAGATATTAATTTTACTAAATTTCGATTTTTTTAATAATCCATGTGATGAAATGAAAGTACACATAGTGCATTTCTGCTGTATACTGATATAAGATGGTTACTTTGAGGAAAAGCACTTATGCAGTTGTAGAGTTGGAGGACGCATTAAACCCTTTTCCCGTGGAATAATATTTTTCCTTGAACGAATGACCGCCAGACACATGGGCATTATTCATATTTGGATATTTGGCAGATCTGTTCTTAAAAATGGATGTGTTGAACTCGACAGGTCAAGGAAAAAGACAGATGATATTTACTGCTAATAACAAAATTTGAGCTTGCCAGTGAATATTGGAACTTTGGAAAACTTGTACACACCCCTGGGAGTTTGACACTTCTCCAATATTTAGAGACTTTTCTGACAAGATTGGTAGGGATTATTAATGCATGTGATTTTTTTTGATGCTGTATTAACATTAGGGAAATCTGCATAACTCAGGGAACCAATATTTTCTGAATGACCTATGCTTGATGTTACAAGATAATGCATGGGTAAAATATCAAAGCAAAAGATTAGTGGATTTTAATGTAACAGCATATGGAAAAAAAATCAGTGATATGATTTCCAATTTCATATTGCAACTGAATTTAAGAAACGAAAAAACTTGCTGGTTTTAATGAGTATCAAAGAAACTATCCTCTATTATCTGAAAACATTATTAAAATACTTTCTTATATTGAGGCTACCTATCTGAGGATATATATTTTCTTCACATAATTCAGCCAAAGCAACTCTTTGAGACAGATTAAATTACAGAAGCAAGGATGAGAAACTTGCTGTCTTCTATTAAGCCAGATGATAAAGAGATTTTTAAAAGTCTAAAAAAATGTCACTCTTCACTAACTTCGGGGTATTTTTTTTTTTGGAAAATGCAGAGATTTTTTTTTTTTTTAATTTTATTTATTTGTTTGACACAGAGAGAGAAAGAGATCACAAGTAGGCAGAGAGAGAGGGGGAAGCAGGCTCCCTGCCGAGCAGAGAGCCCGATGCGGGGCTCGATCCCAGGACCCTGAGATCATGACCTGAGCCAAAGGCAGAAGCTTTCACCCACTGAGCCACCCAGGCACCCCTACAGAGATTTTTTTTTATAGAGCTATGCTATTTATGTTAGCATATAGTAGGTTTCTTGTTTTTAAAATAAATCTATACATAAATAAAATGTTCTCAATTTTAATTTCTAGGACAATCAATATTGATAGAGTCACTAATGAACTTACAGAGAATGGCTGCAGTAGAGTGACAGAGCTACAAAATTAATTCTTATGAGATGACTTATAAATGGTGACAAGGAAGACATGAATGTGACCAAATGCAAGCTTGGTTGTAAAGCCTAAGAGACAGACTGGCCATAACTTAAATTAGTATGTAGATTAGAGAAAGTATCTTTTTAGAATTCAGTTAACACCTTTCTAGATTATTTCATAAATTTAAAGAGACCCCTATCAAAATACAAACAGGATTTTAAAATGGGACTAAGAAAGCTAATGTTAAAGCTCATACGGAAAACTAAACACTCCAGCTCTAAAATATAAGAGTTATGAGTGAAAATGAACCGTATCAGATGACAAAATTTATTATGAGATTTTCATAATACAGTGAGGAATTGGTACAGGAATGCACGCACTATTGGAATACAATGTAAACTTCAGAAGTAGGCTCAGATATAGAAGAAAATTTAATATATTATAAAAGTGGCGTCGCAAATTACAGACTACATAAACGTTTTAAATAAACGGCATGAGGCGGCGGAGTGATTATTTGGAAGAAGATAAAACTGAATGCATATCCCACCACATACAAAAATAAACCCCAAAAGGATCAGAGATCTAAATGTGAAAAATGAGGTAAATAGGTGTTATTTACTGCCTCATCTGAGTGTGGGGCAAGAATTTATAACAATCACTCAGTATAGAAATGGAATCTGACTGCAAAAAAGAACAATTTGACATGCCAGAAGCACCGTATGCAATAGCGAATAGCAAACACAGAAAAAATATTTTCTTTTATAACATATAAAATGTTTTACCTCCGATGTATCAAGAGCTATTGAAATTAAGGATTAAAAAACAGAAAAATGAGCAAAAGGTACATTTTGCAAAAAACTGTTTTACCAATGGCACTTAAACGTATGAAAGCAAGCTCAACTTCTTTCATGACAAAGTAGATGCAAATTGAAACTACACTGAATTGATATTTCTCACCTACTGGATTGGCAAAATTTTAGAAGTTTGAAGATGTACTTTTATCAAGAGTTTGGGGAAAGAGGCTCTCTTACATTGCTAGTAGGAATGAAAAATGTTCAATCCTAGTAGGAATGAAAAATGTTCAATCCCTTACTAATCGTTATATATACATTAACCTCTTGATAAATTAGAAATTTGTTATGAATTTTTGTTGAAATTAAATTTCCAAAAGTATCAAACATATACAGAATGAGAGGTATGCATAAAGGTATGCAAATGATTATTTTTGGTGGAATTATTGGTAATTGCAAAATATTAGAAACAACTTCAAATGCTCGTACTACACAGGAGATTGGTTAAATAAGTTATAACCAGTGCAGTACTAGTGGGTGTAAAAAGTAGAAGAAATTTGGCCTTTAAATGCAGTGTTTTCCAAAAAAACAGATAAGTCCAAAAATGGGCAGAAGATAGGAGCAGACACTTCTCCAAGGAAGACATACAAATGGCTAACAGACCCATGAAAAAGTGGTCATCATCATTAGCCATCAGGGAAATTCAAATCAAAACCACACTGAGATACCACCTTACACCAGTTAGAATGGCAAAAATTGACAACTGACTACTATAAAGGACAAAGAGTCCTTATATGAGGGGACTGATTTCAGAACTGGGGCATGGAAAGTAAAAGGTGAATCTGGCCTAATTCATGCCAGAAAGTAAGTGCTAAAAAACAGATCGTGCATATCAAAAGGACTTCTCATGAAATAATCTAGGACAATTTGAGCATCAAAATAATTAAGTACTGCAATAAGTTATATTGATTACAAAAGAATTCAAAAGTTTTTACCAATATGAATAAATAAATGACAAAGGGTGGGAAGGAAAACTTTCCCTTATAGTATAATGCTAACTAGAAAAGAAGAAAGAATGATAAAAAAAGAAAAATTATCATTCTATAATCACATAATAATAAATGATTTAGGAAGAATTACCAATGGATTTTAAATCTACTGTGTCAAATTTGTTGGAAGGTAATTTCTCAATTTCCAAATATATGGACATTTTCTAGTTATCTTTTGATAAACACTTCTATCTCATTTGAATTTCAGGCAAAGAAAATGGACTTTATGATTCCAACACTTAGCAATCTATTGAGAATTGATTTATGGCCAAATACATGGTCAATTTTGATAAATATTTCCTGTTCAAATGATGGGAATATATATTTTCACTTGTTGATGAGTTCTGCCTTGTTCATTGTTCTAATACAATTATTGAAAAAGGTGTGTTAAAATTTCACACCATAATTGTAGATTTGTCTGTTTTTATTGTTCTGTCCATTTTTGATTTAGTAATGTTGAAGCCATATTATTATACACATACAAGTTCATTATACGGTGTCTTTCAGATGAATTAACTCTTTCATCATTATGAACTAAACTTTCTTTAAAATTTTGTTTGCTGAAAAGTTTATTCTGTCAGATTATTAATATAGCTACACAATTTTTCTGTCAGTTACTGTTCATGTGGAGTACCTATTTTTATTTCTCACTTTCCTTATAATTTATATATGCCTCTTATAAACACGCAGTTGGATTATTTTTTCAAATCCTGTCTGACAGTCTTAGAATATTAAGTTCCATTTACAATTAGTATAATTACTGATACATTTGCTTTCAATTCTGCCATCTTAGTACCTGTTTTTATATTTTCCCGCCTGACCTGTGTTACTTTTGCTACCTTTTATTGCCCCCTATTGGATTTGCTTTGTTATTCTATAATATTTCTCTGTAAACTTAGAAGTTAAACATTCCTTTTCTATTAGTGACTGCCTTTGAATATACAAATTATACCTTATTCATCAAAGCTTAATATTAAATATTTTTATCTTTCTCTTGGACAATGAAAAAAGCTTACTTTCAACCTATTTACTTATATCCTATTGTTTTGTGAATTTTAGTTCCATAAATATTCTGAGCTTTCAGAAGACATAACTATTTTTGTTTTATACAGCCATTGCTTATCCATGTTTAACCACACATTTACCATTTTTTCAGTGATTCATCTTTTTTTAAAAAAAATTTGAGTATAGTTGACATATAATGTTACATTTGTTTCAGGTGCACAACACATTAATTCAACACGTATTATTTTTATTGTTCTGTTTCTTGCACCTCCACCTCCAGTCTTCCATGTGTGGCCATTTTCCTTTGTTTTAAGAACATCCTTTATGATTTCCTTAAGTAGGAGTCTAATTTTGTCTTGTTCTCCTGATTTTGTTTGCCAGATAGTCTTCAGTTCACTTCAGTTCCCGAGGTATAATTTTGCTTAGCATATGGTTTTAATTTAGCATTCACTTTTTTTTTTAAAGATTTTATTTATTTATTTGACAGACAGAGAGAGAGATCACAGGTAGGCAGAGAGGCAGACAGAGAGGGAAGGGGAAGCAGGCTCCCCACTGAGTAGAGAGCCCGATGTAGGGCTCGATCCCAGGACCCTGAGATCATGACCTGAGCCGAAGGCAGAGGCTCTAACCCACTGAGGCACCCAGGTGCCCCTAGCATTCACTGTTTATCAGCACATCGACACTGTCATTTCAACATCTAGTTTTCATTGCTGCTGTTGAAAAGATATTCATTCATCTTATCATAATTCTATTGAAGATGATTTCTTGATATTTTTCTGTTTAAAATTGATTTTTTCTTCTTTTCTGTAATGTTGTTTGAGGGGTTCAGTGTTGATTTCTTCTTATTCTGCTTGAGGTTTGTTGAGCTCTTTCAGTGTGAGAATCAGTGTCTTTCTTCAATTCCAAAAACCATTATTTCTTTAAATATTGCTTTTCTGCCATTCTTTTCTCACCTTGTAAAAGTCTTCTCACTTTATTTTGTTTTTGAGACTTATTTATTTATTTATTTTAGAGAGATTGACAGCACAGGTATGGAGGGGAGGGAGAGAGAAACTTAAGCAGACTCCATGCTGAGCGTGGAGACTGATGCAGAGCTTGATCTCATGACTGGAGATTACGATATGAGCTGAAACCAAGAGTTGGACACTTAACCTACTGCACCACCCAGGTCGTTGTCTGTTCTCACTCTTTCTTCTCGGTTTTGTATCCTTCCAGTTCTCCTTGCTTCATTCATCACTGTTTCTTCTAATCGACCTCCAGTAATGCTCTTTTTAGTTATGTCTAAACTGCCTTTGAGTTCTTGGGTTTTTGTGTTATGCCTAAGTTCCAGATTTTCCACGCTCGCTTTGGCAGCACATATACTAAGCTCCGGATTTTCCACTTGTTTCTCAAATCTTAAACGTCCCTGTTTGTAGTTCATAGTTTCCTGCTGAAATATGTAAATTCAGCTCATAATTTTCATATGCAGAATGCAAATACTTCTTTAAAATCTATGTCTGGTAATTGCGCTACCTTGAGAGTCAATGAGTTTATTTGTATTATCTTTTATTATGTTATATCTGAATCATGTGTCTTTTCATGTGTCTGTTTATCATTGTACTCTAGCTACTGGAATTGGAAATTATTACAAGAAATAATTTGAAGTGTACAGTGATTTTTTTACTTACATCAGAGATATCAAAAACTTGAAAAATATGAAATCACCTTAATCCAATTTTCAGGCTTCAGATTTTTATTGGTTACACACAGAAGTTAATCCTGGCCTGAATTCCATGTCAAGAGTGGTTTAAGCCTAGTCCATCCTTACTTCTAGTGTACTGGCCTTTGGCATCCAAAAAATAAGCTCAAGTTGGTTGACCTTTGCCATACTCTGTGTTCCTGCTTTAGGGCTTCTTTGCTTCTGAGAATATGAAGTGAGCTTCTCAGCATTCAGTTGCATCTTCAGGTTAGCAAATGTATCCTTGTCAAAATGACCCAAAAGTCATAGTCATTCTTCCTGGATTTCTGTCTTTTTCTGGATCCTCCACTATCTTATTAGCTTCTCAATATTAATAGTATTCTTTCCAGATTTTTTTGTTGTCTCTAACACAAACATTATTGAAGATTGCCCAGCTGTCATTTTTAGAAGCTGATGCCCCTAATACTCCAATTTAATTTAGCTGTATATTTTCTTTGTAAGTACCATAAGGACTGGCATCTTTTAAGACGAGCTCTTTGGAGTGGAGGAAGTAAACTCTGTGAGCCCTGGAATATGTAGGTCAAATTGTGTAAATAGATTCACTTTTTTTTCTGGGAGAAGCTTTATTGCTTTTTATCCGAAAGTGTATGTTGTTTGTGTGTGTTCACCTACAATAGAACAATCTTAAAACTTAAATTTATTTTATCAATAATCCCAGAGTCAAAATCTTTAGATGATTTCAGTGAAGACTGTATAAATGTCTTGATCTTGTTCTAAACTTTATCAGAACCTTTTATAGAAACATAACTCTGAGGAAAGGTTATTTAATGAGAAACTAAATGTAAGTTCCAACTGGAAGAGGAGGAAACAAAAGGAAAAAAAAAGATTGTAAAAGCCCTTACAGTCCAATTAGTTAAGTTTTGTGACTTGAATATTAATATTATTAATATTATTAAGGCATTTATGAATATCTCAATCATAAGTAATAAGATGATCATTTCTCTCCCTTCAACCTCCCCCACATCTTTAAAAAATGGATTTATTTCTCTTTTTGTATAAGCAGAATCTAAGAAGATATTTAAAAACAGAGGAAAAATAATGTATTTTAGGTCAATTAATAGCATAAATTTTGACACATTTACTTCATGAAGATTCATGATTAAAATCTTCCATTTTTCCACTCAAGAAAATGTGAAATTAGAATAAAAATATTAAGATTAATATTCTGTGATAGATTGATCTTTTGGAAGATTTTAATGCCAAATTAAAAAAATTTAGACTACCAAATATATTCGTCTTAAAATAGTTTTAAATATCTCAAAGATTATGTATCTGTGTTGCAGAATTCATTGGCAAACTAATGCATAAAATAATTTAGAGCATAAATAGAAATTTCACATTTACATATTAAGATAACATTACATTTCTTTCATTATTGTTAACCTAAATATCAGATATATAGGTTAAGAATAATTCTTAAATAGAATCCCGATTAAACGCAAACGTTACCAGTCGACGTCTGTACGTTGTTCACAGTACATAATCCGAAAATATTGAGCATAGCCGCTGCAATTCTAATGGCCAAGAAAGTTATTTACCTATCGAAATTGCCCAAACAATAGCAATCTTCATGATGGCCTTAGTCCGCGAATTGAAACGGCTATGCTCAATAGGATTACGTATTGCTACATACCGATCCAGCGAGATAGCGCAGAGGTGCATGATGGACGCTGTAGAAAATAAAACATCCAAAGAAATCCAGACGGGGCACAAATATCTAGGTAGTGGCCAGACATAATCTGAAAGAGAAAAGAGAGAAGACAAGAACATATTATCCAAATTAAACCATCTAATTTTACATTTTACTATACTTATATTTTTTCCTCTCATAATCTAAGTATTTTTTTTAAAGTGAAATTTGGAAAACATTATTTTCCATAGTAATGATGATGATGATGATAATGCCTTCAGTGTTACATACATTATTTCTTATTGAGATAAAATTTAGATAATGTGAAATTAGTTATTGAAAAGTGTACAGTCCTGTGGCATTTAGTACATTCACAATATTATGCAACCCTCACTTTCGTTGTAGTTTTAAAACATTGCGTTATTCTAAAAGGTAACTACTATTCATTAAGCAGTCAATCTCCATTCTTCCCTCCCCCAGCCCCTGAAAATCTCCTCTAATCTGTTTTTTGTCTCTATGGATTTAACTCATCAGGATATTTCATATAAATTGAATCATACAATAGGTGCCTGGTTTCTTTCAATAACACTGTTTTTGAAATTCATCCATTTTGTAGTATGTATTAGTACTTTATTCTTCTTTATGGCTAATGCTCTTATTTGTTGAGATTTTTTTATAGTCTTATAAATAGAATCTTTTTTTTTTAAGTTTCCTTTATGGACAGTTCATTGATAGTATGTAGAACTATAACTGCTTTTCATGGGTTAATCTTGTATCCTGCAACTTTGCTGATTTCATTTATTAGATCTAGTTTTGTGTGTAGGGTTCTTTAGGATTTTCTGTTTACAAAGTCATGTCACCTTTAAATAGAGATAATTTTACTTTTTCTTTTCCAATTTCCTTTTGCCTTTTATTTTCTTTCTTGCTTAAGTGCTCTATATTCAATTTCTAGCACAATGTTAAATGAAAGTAGTAAACACTGCCATCTTATCTTTTTCCTGATCTGAAAAGAAAATCTTTCATTCTTCCACAATTAAGTAGGATGTTAGCTGTGGGTTTTTCATAAATGCTTTTTATCATGTTGAGGAAAGTTTCTGTTTCTAGTTTGTTGAGTGTTTTTATCATAAAAGAGTGATAGATTTCATCAAATGCTTTTTTTCCATCAGTTGAGATGATCTTATGGTTTTCTTACCTTAATTCTATTAATGAGATACAATTCATTGGTTAATTTTTACATATTGAACCATCTTTGCATTCCTGTGATTAATCTCACTTCGGCATGGTGTATACTATGATGTTATATTTAGTTTTCTAGTATTTTGCTGAGGATTTTTGCATCTATGTTTATAAGTAATATCATTCTATACTTGTCTTTTCTTGTAATGTCATTATCTGGTATTGGTATCTGGATAATGCTAGTCTCAGAATGAGTGGCAAAGTGTTCCTGCATCTTCTATTTTGTAAGAGTTTGTTTAGAATTGATGGTCATTCTTGAAATGTTTGGTAAAAATTGTCAGTGAAGCCATGCCATCTGGATTTTCTTGTTTTTGTTTTCTTCTATTCTTTATTTTATGCCCATTTTAATCTTTACCATTTTCTTTCTTTTTTAAAAAGATTTATTTATTTATTTAGTTGACAAGAGAGAGAGGGAGAGAGCACAAACAGGCAGAACAGCAGGGTGAGGGAGAGGGAGAAGCAGTTTCCCTGCTGAGCAGGGGGCCCAATCAATGCAGGGCTCGATTCCAGGACTCTGGAATCAAGACCTGAGCCGAAGGCAGATGCTTAATGACTGAGCCACCCAGGTGCCCCTACTATTTTCTTTCTTTTGATAGTTTAAGTTTGTTCTTCCTTTCTAGTTCCTTAAGATCTGGAGTTAGGTTATTGATTTGGGATCTTTCTTCTTTTTAAATGTAGGCATTTACAGCTATAAACTTCTGTCAGAGCACTACATTTGCTGTACCCCATAACTTTTGGGAAGTTTTCATTTCACTCTCCTCAAAATATTTTCTAATTTCATTTGTAATTTCTTCTTTGATTAATAGTGACTGTGGTGATTAATTTCCACATATTTATGAATTTATCAGTTTTCTTTTGTCATTGATTCATTTTCATGTTCATTTCATTTTGTTCACTAGTTTCATTTCATTTTGAAGAAGGTCCTTTGAATATTGATATTTTAAAATTTTAATGCTTGTTTCGAATATGATCTATCCAAGAGAATGTTCCATGAGCAGTTGAGAAAAAGGTTTTTTCTGCTGTTGTTTGATGGGGTGTTCTATATATGTTTGATGGGACTGGTTGATTCATAGTATTGTTCAAGTCTTCTATTTTCTTATTTATCCTCTGTTTAGTTGTTCTATGCATTATTGAAAATGGTATATTCATGTCTCCAAGTATTATTTTAGATCTTTTCCTCCCTTCATTTTCATCAGTTTCGCTTCCTATATTTTTTGGTCTCTGTTGTTGGACCCATTTATATTTGAAATCATTATATCTTTTTGATGCTTTTATCAATATATAATGTCTTTCCTTGTCCCTCATAACAATTTTTGCCTTAAGTTCTACTTTGTCTGATACTAATATAACCACTTCAGCTTTAATTGGTTACTATTTGCATGGAATATCTTTTCTATCCTTTTACTTTAACCTATTTCTGACTTTGAATCTAAAATGAGGCTCTTATTGAAAGCATATGCAGGAATGTTCTTTTTTAATCCATTCTGGCATCATGTATTTTTAACAATTCTGCTGATCTTTGCCTTATAACAGGGCAGTTTAGTCCATGTGTATTTAAAATAATTACAGCAACAGAGGGATTTATTTCTACCATTTGTTATTTGTTTTTATATGACACATATCATTTCCTCATAAATATTCCTGTTATTCACTTTATTTGTGATTAATTGATTTCCATAGGGCAACTTTTGATATTTTTCTTGTTTCTTTTTCTGTATATTATTTTAGAATTAAAATGGTAACCTTAACATTATAACAGCCAAGTTTTAATTAATACTAATTTTGTTTCAATAATATACAAATTTTTGCTGTTATATCTTTTTCTGTCTTTGTTATTGTCACAAATTACATCTTTACACTTTGTGTGCCCATTAACATAAATTTATAAGTATTGCTTTATGTATTTGCCTTTTATATAAGATATTAAACAGAAAAGGGAATAATCTCAAAGCTAGAAAAGAAATAAGAAGGTAAGTAATCTCATTAAGCTAACATGTATGAAACGATGAAGGACCAAGAAAAGTTTAAAAGTTCTCATAATTCATTTCATAAAACAATATAGTGTCAATATCAAAACCTATAAAACATTGAAAAAACATGACTAGCAACAAATAACATTTTTGGGTATAGATTCAAAGTTACAAACAAAATATTAACAAATAGAATTCAGCAAAGTGTCAAAGGAATAATACACCATGTAAAAACAAAACTATTTCAGAAATGCAAGTGTAATTCAATATCGTAAAAATCCACCAATATAATATGTTATATTAACATTTGTAAAGACATTTTATGATCTTTTAATAGATATTGAAGCATAGTTTGATAAAATACAGAAGCTATTTCTAATTAAAATTTTCATTATATAGTGATAAAAGGAATCCCCTTAAATTTTATAATTTACCAAAAACCAATAACAAATATTATAAACAATAATGCAACAGGTACCTTTCAATTACATTAAATTCAGAAATTGGACAGGACAAAAATTTACAGACAGTCTTCAAAGCAGCTACCATAACCATGCTCAATGAAGGAAGAGTGTTAACTCTTGAAACAAACAGAAAGAGGACATCTTAAATAAGAAGTATAACTCATAAAAAGAATCAAATGGAAAATTTAGAGTTGAAATAGTATGTAATATCTGAAAGAAAAGAATCACTGTATGGTCTTAATAAAAGAATGGAGATTACGGATGAAAAGCCATTAAAACTGAATATAGATTAATAAAAATTATCCAAACTGAAGAAGAGTGAGAAAAAAATTGAAAAAAATGAATATAATAGGGACCTACAGAACAATACGTAGATGTGTAACATTTGTGCCATTGGAATCTGAGGAGGGGAAAAAACTGATACAGAAAAAATATATGAAGAAATAATGGTCTAAAACATCCCATACTTGATGAAAAACAAATTTACAGACTTAAGAAGTTCTGCAAAACCCGTATGGTTAAACTCAAAGATAATCATGCCGAGCTTCATCCTAATCTGGTGCAAACAAAAGATAAAGGAAAACATCTTAAAGCAGCTGAGAAAAATGACTCTTTAAGTATAGGGAGCAATGGCTTTAACAACTTCAGATTTTTTATCAAAAATCATGGAGGCCAAAGGGCAGTATAATCATAATCCAGAATTCTACATCCAGTGAAACTATCTTAAAAAAAATGACTTTGAAATAAAGGAATTTTCATATGAGGGGAAACAATGCACTGATTGACAGGAGATTTGCTCTAAAAAATGCTAGAAGATGTTCTTCAGGAAAAAAAAAAGATATACTACAAGAAAACTTGTAAACTTCAAGAATGAATGAATGAGGGGTGCCTGGGTGGCTCAGTGGGTTAAAGCCTCTGCCTTCGGCTCAGGTCGTGATCCCAGGGTCCTGGGATCCAGCCCCGCGTTGGGCTCTCTGCTCAGCGGGGAGCCTGGTTCCCCCATCTCTCTGCCTGCCTCTCTGCCTACTTGTGATCTCTGTCTCTCTGTCAAATAAATAAAATCTTTAAAAAAAAAAAAAGAATGAATGAATGAAGAAGAACAGAATTGATAAATAATTTGGGAAATGTAATTGTTTATTTTTCTTATTCTAGGTCTTTAAAATACATGTGACTATTAAAAATTATAGTAGTGTCTGAGAAGGTTCTCCATGTATACATCTCCATGTATATAGATGTATCCCATATTACAATTAAAACAAAAAGAGGGAAAGGAATTTATATGGCTATAAGGTTTTTTATAGTTGCTTGAAGTGATAAAATGGTAACTGTAGGGAAATTGTGGAACTTTAGATATGTATATTTTAATCCAGAGAGCAATCACTAAAAAAAACTGTACAAAGAAATATAGTAAAAAATCCAATAGATCAATAAAAATGGAATACTAAAATAAAATGAATAAAACACAGAGTAATTCAGAAATAAGAAAAAAGGAATAAAAAGAGGTAAATAGAAAATAATAAAATAATAACATAATTCCAAACTAAACAATACTTGCACTAAATGGAAATGGCATAAAGTATAAATTGTATCTATTTAAAGAGACAGCCATGCTGGATTAAAAAGAACAAAAATAAATATTACCCAATTATATGCTGTCTATAAGGAACTCTACAAGTTTGAATATGATGATATAGATAAATCTACAGTAAAAGGACAGAAAGGGACACACAATGCAAATGATCAAAGAACTACTGGAGTTGTTATATGAATATTAAAGTAAATTTCAGATCAAATAATATTACTAGGAATAACAGAGACCGTGTTACAATGATAAAGTTGTCAACTTATCAAGGGTAATAATAATCTTAAACATTTATGTAACCTAATAACAGAACTTCCAATTTTATGAAGCAAAAAAAAATGATATAAAAGAAGAAATCAAAAATACAATCACAATTATACTTTGAGATTTCCACATCCTTTCCTCATTAATTGACAAAAGTAGGCAGAAAATTGCCAGTAACATAAAAAAAACTGAATAGTACTAACAATGAACTTGACTAAATTGACATTTATAAAACACTCTATTCAACAATAGAAGAATACACATGTTTTCCAAGAACCCATAAAAAATGACCAGAAAAAAACATATGCTGGGCCATAAAATAATTCTTAAGAAATTAAAATGATTGCTATAGTGCAATGTCTATTCTCTGACCTTAACAGAATTAACCTAAAAACCAGTAAAAAAAAAAAAGCTATATCGAAAAATTACAAGTATTTGGAAATTAAAAAATGCAGTTCTACACAGTTTATGTTTCAAAGAAGACTCAAATTCAATTAAACAAGTTGAACTAAATAAAAATTAAAACATCAAAATTTGTGTGATGGTACTAAAGCAGTGCTCAGAGGGAAATTTCTAACATTAATGGTTTATTTTAGAAAAGAAGAAAATCTCAAAACCACGATCTAAATTTCCACATTAAAGTCCTAGACAAAGAAGAGCAAATTAAAATGAAAGTATTGGAAGAAAGGAAGTCATAAATATAAAAGCAGAAATCATTGAAACTGAGGAAGGACAAGAATAGAAAAAAAAAATTCAATGAAATGAAACATTTTTTTGAAAAGATCAGTAACATTGATAAACTCCTAGGCAGATAAAGGGAGAAATAAGAGTAGAAGACACAAATCACCAATATTAGGGATGAAAGAGGGAATATCTCTATAGACCCTACAGACAATTATAAGGGATTTTTATAAACAATAATTCGTCCATAAGTTTGTATGGACATTTGTTTCTTTAGACGTAAAACTACAAATTTCTGAGCCATGCACTGAATTCAGGATTCCAGTGGAGAGTCTGTGCTGCTAAGGGTAAAAAACGATACAAATGTTTTGAATTTCTACTCAGAGTTAGCCTTTTCCTTGGGCTACGACTGGCCCGGTTGCCACTGACTAAAGAGCCCCAAAGCCAGGGATGGTTCACGGGAAACTTAACCTGCGTTTGACTGCATAGCAAATAAACCCTTTTAAGGACTCCAGGGTCTTTTGAGATGGCATCCCAGGCTGTCACTCAAGTTGGTACTATTGACAGAACTAATCGTCTCCCAGCAAAGTCTCCTATAGGTATTCCCCATATACAGGTCCATAGTGAAATTTTCAGCAATCTACAGTGAAAATTGGGAAATTAAGTATAACAGTACATTTAAAAAATAAAGCTGTATTTATTCCACTTAAACGACTTATTTTTATTCTGAGATTATATCCTCCCTCTAGAATTCAGAAGCAGAAGAGTCCAGCCCATAGGATTGGCTGGATTTTGCTTTACCATTTTATTCCTGCCCTTGTATTTTTGAAAACTCAGCTCTGTTCTTGATATTTCCTATCACTTTGCCTCTGACAGAGTTCCCTGGGTATGACTGGAAACTGCACCTGACATCTATTATATCTTATAAATGCTTTTGGGAACATGCCACTTTCTCCCTTGGAATCACACCCACCTCCTTGTAACTTGATTTTTCTCTGATAATTAGACTCTGTTTCCACCCACTTGAACTTGATTTAGAATTATTGGATCTTCTCTCTACTACTGCTCCAAAATCTTTTGCTTCTGACATTGAGGCATTTTTTAAAATTTACTGTTAACTTGACCTTGAGCTTACAGATCAATTTGACCCTGACCCTGAACAGAGCCACTCCCAGAGCTCCTGTCTTTTCTGAGCCAAGGTGATGACCCCCAGTGCCCTATCCTCTACCAAATACATACCAGAGTACCTTTTTAGTCATACAGCGCAGCATCTGTATTTCCTTGACACGCAGATCTTACGGTTCTTCAGTGAGGCCGTGATGCGTCTCGATGAAGTGGGCGGGGAGATGGGACATCCTACATATGCAACCAGCCAGCCCCCTTACTATAAAATAGGGATTTCCTGGCAGCACTATGCAGGATGTTCAACCTCCCCGCCCATGTGAAGGTTAACTGCTGCACTGCGAAGTTCTGGTTTCTGCCGAGGGGCTTGCTGTTGATTGATGCTTCTTTTTGTGAACACGAAGGTCTCCTCCAACCTGATCTTCTGAGATTATTAATAGCTGAAATGATCTAGAAGCCTGGTAACTAATAACCCACCTCTTATTCAGACTTAAGCTCCATATTCTAACAATATAATTTTCCATTGACTTAAATAAAAAGAGAAAATTCTCCTGACACTGAAGGATTTGATATGATGTAGAGTACTTTTGAAAAACACCCTGGATTTGCTTCCCTAAGACTGTCCCGTGGTCTACATATGTAATTTACAATTGGGTTCCTTTCAAGATGATGTTAAGTCTTGTCTTATGGGCATATGGTAAAAAAAAAAAAAATGGTGATATTTTCTTCAGTGGAAGACAACAGTTTTATGGATCTTGGGTGATGGGAAAGAGAGAAGGATGTGGAAGAAATCATGAATATTTTCCTGGTGGTCTTAGCTTAACCAAGCATACCTTAGTGAGGATTTGTGCTACATGGCTCTACCCTCTAGTCATTAGATTTCTTGGAAAACATTATTATTCAAAAGAGAAAAGAATTTAAACAGCATTTTACCCAAGCCACTAAGAAATTTTCATGCTTAATTTAAACATTCGAAGTTTAGTTTCTTTTTTTTTTTTAAAGATTTATTTATTTATTTGAGAGAGAGCATGAGAGATAGCACAGGCAGAGGATAGGGGTAGAGGGAGAAGCAGACTCCCCAGTGAGGTGGGAGCCTAATGCAGGACTTGATCCCTGGACTCTGGGATCATGACCTGAGCTGGAGGCAGACGCTTAACCAACTGAGCTACCCAGGTGCCCTGAAGTTTAATTTCAATAGGAATCAAATAAACACAACAAATTCATATATGTGTGTGTCCTTTCTTTCACACAAAGCTTCTCTTTACACAAAATTCTTGATTAGGTTGAGGAAGTTACTTTCTATTTTAGTTTGGGTTTTCTTTTTTCTTTTTTTTTTAATCCCAAAAGGGGTTTGGATTTTGCCAAATGCTTGTTTGTGTCTATTGAGGTAATCAGGTCGTTTTTGTCCTTTATTCTATTGATAAGGGATATTATATTGATTGAGTTTCATATGTTGAACCAACTTTGCTTTTCTGGGGTAATATCCATTTTCTTGGTGTTGAGCCCTTTTTGTAGATTGCTAGGTTCAATTTACTAGTGTTTTGTTAAGGATATTTACATCTGTATTCGTAGGAGATATTGATGTATGGGCTTTTATTTTTCTTGTGATGTCTTTGTCTGGTTTTAGCATCAAGATAATATCAGAATTCCCTTCTCTTTTATTTTTGCAATATGTTTTGAAGGATTGGTATTAATTCTCCTAGAGAACTGCCAGAGAATTCAAATCATGACGA
>CM053612.1:28553075-28568573 GCA_028646535.1 Procyon lotor
CCCCCCCCCAAAACCCTCAGCTTGTTTCTCAGAGTCCACAGTCTCTCATGGTTCATCTCCTCCTCCGATTCCCCCCCCTTCATTTCTCCCTTCCTTCTCCTAATGTCCTCCATGCTATTCCTTATGCTCCACAAGTAAGTGAAACCATATGATAATTGACTTTCTCTGCTTGACTTATTTCACTAGTGTAATCTCCTCTAGACAGGTATCTTCAAATACTTATTGATTAATGGTGTACGCCTAAACAACATAGAAAAGTCAGGGAAAAAATACAACAAAAATAAAATTTGAGGAAATATATTGTAAATGAGGTCTTGGTAGTTGTGTTAATGTGTAGGTCGGCTCTTCCCCATTGCCTAATAAAGACTGCAGTATACTCTCTATTACCTAATATGGGCTCTGAGTTCTCTCACTGCTGCCTTACCTTCCCCACTGCTTGCTAGGCTGCCTTGAGTTCCTCCATGACTAATATGAGCAGACACATGCACACCGAAGGGTCTATGGAGTCATATCTAACAAGATGTAACTTGTGCACACAGAATACACCTCAGAAGACGTGAGTTACTTCAGCAATGAGGGCTAAATAAACTGCTATAAAAGCTTGCTCCTGGGGAGCCTGGGTGGCTCATTTGGTTAAATGTCGGTCTGTTCATTTTGGCTCAGATCATGATCTCGGGGAGTTGTGAGATTGAGCCCCATGTCAGGCTCCCCGCTGAGTGGGAAGTTTGGATTCTCTCTCTCTCCCTTTCTCTCTGTCCCTCCCTCTCTTTCTTTCAAATAAATAAATAAATCTTTAAAAAAAAAAACTTGCTCCTATGGAATGGGCCAGGATATATGTAATTGATAATATTCTGGATTAATTTCTAGCCAGATTGGTCTCTGTTGGTCACAAAGGCTACAACCACAACATAAAGTTCTGCTAGTAACATCAATTTTTATGTAAATGTTGCAGTAACACGCAGAGCGTTTTCAGCTTCTTACTGGCTACTGATGTCTGGGATGCATATTTGCCCTTTGGCATCATATGTTAGTAAAATAAAGACAGTATATATATATATATATATAATATATAAATAGATTTATATATATATATCTATTTATATATATATAGATTTAATAGATATAAAATCTATTTAAAATAGATTTTAAATCTATTTAAAATAGATTTTATATCTATAAAATAGATGTAAAATCTATATATAAATAGATTTATATATTATATATATATATATAATTAGCTAAAAATATCAAAGAAGTAAATGCTAATGCTTGTATTTTCCATCAGTCTGAAGTGTGTCCAGGGTCAGCTTGATGCCATGAATTACTTCTGGGGCATAAAAAGTCCTCCAGTTATGATGACTTGGGAAGTCTGGAGAAAATGCATAAAGAATGAGTATGCATGTGGTCAGGAGAATAAAAGGCACAGCATAGGGAATACAGTCAATGATATTGTAATAGTGTTGTACAGGGACAGATGGTAGCCATGCTTGTGATGGGCACAGTATAAGGTACAGAGATGCTGAATCACTATGTTGTACACCTGAAATTAATGTAACATGGTGTGTCAACTAGACTCAAAAAATTTTTGGGAAAAGAATGGCTATGTATAAAAGACGGCTGCCATCAATTTTATTCTACTTGAATCCGGTAATCCTATCAAATTTATTTTTTCTAAAATCAATCAAGATCGAAATTTTTCACTTCAAAATTTTTAATGCGAAAAACACAGCATCCTATTGTCCAAACAATAAACTCCAAATTCGCTTGAATTTTTACGTTCAAGGCACATTATAGTTTGACATCTGCCTACTGTTTCTAACTCCCCTTAATACTGACACACACAGTATTCTTACCACTCAGGACTAATGTCCCTGGCCATATCACGTTTTCTCACATTTTCATTCATTTTTATGTCATTCCCACTGCTTGGAATGTCAAACCCTACTCCTTCTCTGCCTGTCAAAACCCCAGCCATACTTTAAGAAGGCTCTCTGATGTCAACTCTTTCTTGGCAAGCATCTAGATAGTGCCTCACACACAGTAGACCCTACGTGAATATTATTCAAATGGATACATAAATAAACTGGCAGATGAGGCTCCTGAGTTGATATATCCTCTCAAAATTTTGTGCATACTTCTAATTTAGCATATATCGAATATTATCATAGTGGAATGTATATAAATGTATAAATATATTTATAAATGTAAGTATTTCTATATAAATATAGCATATATTTTACATATAGTTATATACAGTTATACACATTAATATTGGTATTCTATAATACAGAATGTCCTGCCTAATATTAAACTGTTGAATGAATGAATGCATCTGTTGCTAAAGTCAAGTTTATAATACTTATTACTTCTCATTTAATGAATTATTTATAGTCTGTTTTAGATATTGAAAAGAGTTTATTTTTCTGCCCATTATGGTAGGAAAGAATATGTACTAAAATGACAAATATCTTTCGAAAAAAGAAGAAAGAATATTTTTAATTAGAATAATTATTTTTATTTTTCAAGGGGGAGGAGTTTTGAGTGAAATGATCCATGAAATTATGGATCATGCCAATCATATTTAACTCACAAGTGTTGACATAAATCATGCTAACAAATTCCAAAGAGTTCATAATGCTTGTTTTATCTCATTGTTATTTGTTTGAATTTTATTTTATTTAGGTTCAATTAATTAACAGATAGTGTGTTATTAGTTTCAGAGATAGAGTTCAGTCATTCGTCAGTTCCTCATTCCATCTGCTGCCCTCCTTAATGTCCATCAACTGATGTCACTGTTATTTTATCATTCTGAGTGACATTCATTATTAGCAATCTGTGGCAGAGACTGCTTATCTAAAGAATACCATATTGATGAAGAAATTAACACATTAAAACCAAAGTTTTGGGGACATCTGGGTGGCTCATTGGGTTAAGCCTCTGCCTTCAGCTCAGGTCATGATCTCAGGGTCCTGAAATCGAGCCCCACATCAGGCTCTCTGCTCAGCGGGGAGCCTGCTTCCCCCCTCTCTCTGCCTGCCTCTCTGCCTACTTGTGATCTCTGTCTGTCAAATAAATGAATAATATTTTTTAAAAATTAAAAAAAAAAAACCAAGCTGGGGCATCTGGGTGGTTCAGTCAGTGAAGCATCTGCCTTCAAATAAGGTCATGGTCCCAGGGCCCTGGAATGGAGTTCTGAATCAGAATCAAAGTTTTGTATGCTTAACATTCATTAACAGCAACTTTGAGCTTCAAGAAAATGCCATTTGAGCTTGATATTGTCTCAATGACTTCCTCCCTGACCATTAATCCTTAGTCCCTCTCTCTCACCTGACATGACACTTATTGTATATTTGTCACTTAGTCTAAGCTTCTCTGCATTGTTTTTTTTCATCTCTCTATAAATATCAAGGGTAAGGATTATGTCCTATATCTCTGTGCCTGAACATTTGAAGGAGAGAAGAATAAGGATAATAGGATGCTCATGGTCCTCTCTCACTCTGTGGTGTTTCTGATAGCAAGGTAATAGTAAGAAACTGGTATGGTCAAAGTTTAAGTAAAATTTAAGCTTTATAGATAACACTGCAATTTAGAATAGAGAGATAATTTTAAATATAATTAATTCGGTGTTACACAGTACTGAGGATTTGAGCAATGCTCTCTTTTTGTAGGGCAAATTTTTATTATTATATTACATTACGCACAGACAATAAGAGAGGTACTTATCACTTGTGGTACAAGTGATGGAGATTTATGGTGGCTCAGGTAAGATTTGACTTTCTTTCCTCTTGTTTCTATAAATTGCTGTTGTATGCCTATGTTATATGTTTAATGAAAGATGAGAAACAAGAGTTGTTTGTCCTAAGAACATTGATGAATGAAGGGACAGTGACAAGCCAGTGATGCATAGCTTAGAAGGTTACAGAGGTTAAATATCAGTATCTTCCTAAAAGCCTCACTGTTAAATAATACTTTTTTTTTTAAAAGACTGTGCAAATTTTCACTTTCCCCCGGCACTGACTTCGATGAATACATATCTGTATGAAATTTTGGTCAAGAAGATCATAAAGCAGAATGACCCAGAAAATTGTGCTGCTGCTCTCATATGACTGGATAACGATGGGTGGACCTTAGAAACTATCTTTCTAGAAGGAAGATCATGATACAGAAGAGTGAGTCTTGAATTTTGAGGTACATCTAATCACCTGAAGAGCTTGTAAAACGCAGATTCAGATGCCAGGTAATTCTGAGGTAGACGGTCACACTCCAAGAATTGTGGCTACAGGGAATGAGAATGGCCATCTAAAAGCCACAGACTCTGGGGCACCTGGGTGGCTCAGTCCTTAAGCGTCTGCCTTCAGCTCAGGTCATGATCCCAGGGTCCTGGGATCCAGGTCTGCATTGGGCTCCCTACTCAGCAGAAAGCCTGATTCTCCCTCTCCCACTCCCCCTGTTTATGTTCCCCCTCTCACTGTGTCTCTCTGTCAAATAAACACATAAATAAAATCTTTAAAAAAAATATAAGCCACAGGCCCAAATTAAGTATGAAAAATATGAACTAGTAAACTCTAGTCTCCAAAATCTCATAGCTACTTTGTATTTGTTTGAACCCACTATCTCTGTTTATTTGTCTGCTTGTGTGTCTACTGTCTGGGATTTTTTATAGGACTATAAACTCTTTAAAGGTAAGGATAATGCTGGTTCAGTTTACCATTGTAAACCCAACACCCGCTATAGATACTCAGTAAATGCTTGAATGAATGAATGCATTTACCACCTATCTCAAAGTGAAAAATACTGGAGAGAATCTGGCTCAAGTTTTCCCACTTTTCTTTTTATTATTTAGACATGAAATTGTTATAAACTTTGCAGTGGGAGAGAAGTTTTTCAACATTTCCTGAGAGGAAGAATTCGTTTGTTTCTTCTACCCCATACTCTCCCTTCCTGAGATCAATTCAGTGGATTCGCTCTTCTTGAAGTAATTCTACTTTGTCTTTCTGTGGATCTTTATTTATTTTTTTTAAAAGATTTTATTTATTTATTTGACAGAGAGAGGGATGACAAGCAGGCAGAGAGGCGGGGGGGGGGGGGGGGGGGGGGGGGGGGGGGGGGGGAAGCAGGCTCCCCGCCAAGCAGAGAGCCCGATGCCGGCTGATCCCAAGACGCTGAGATCATGACCGGAGCCAAAGGCAGAGGCTTTAACCCACTAAGCCAGAAGGGGCTGAGAAAATTTTTATGGACTGTGTTAATTCTTGATGTGTTCATGTGCGTATGTTTTGTGTAAGTATACATTCCCACACTTAGGCATATATCCATCTATAAGTATTCATGAGCATGTTTGGATTAATGTAATAAGACATTGATGAATGTGTTTGGCCACTTAATTTTTCTGTCAACCATATGATCCCATCTGTAATGTGACTGAGTTGTTATTATATAATATGCAACTCCACTTAGGAGTTTGGTTGACGTGCCCATGGTGCTATTTATTGTCTTGGTCAGAAAAGCCACATCTGTTCAGAATTCACAATGTTCTCAACAATTTCCTTTTACTGTTACTGCTAGAAAATGATATTTAATATTTAGTTTGCTTATTTTAAAATTTCCAAACATTTCAGTGATGAACTGAATAATCTTGATCAAAAGTATTTATATTATATTGTTTCCATAGTAAAACTGGTGATTGAGAAGAAATGTACAAAATTCTCTTTTTTTTTTGCTATTAAAGCTTCATGCAGTTCATTTAAATGCACACAAGATAAGGGGAAGAGTCTATTTAATATATTGGTGGAAGGTGAGCAGTGTTATATTCTAAATGGGAGAAAGAAAAGGGGTAATCAATTTCTACTCTGTATCTCTAATATATTTGTATATTTTTGAGGGTGCTTATTTTTCAATTTAACTTATAAAAGGAATTTTTATAAGTGAAATATCTGTTATCTCTCTATCTAATCATCTATCCACCTATCTTATATCCTATTACAAGAAGTTCTCATGAAATAGAAAATTAGTTTTTCTATAATGAACAGGATCAACTCAAATGTTGCCAGACCTAAGTGTTTCACTGGCTAGGATTTGGAACATTTTTCTTTTTGTAAAACATTTCAATGTCATGGTACTTTTGGACTTTATTTCCTTTACACATTTAATTCGATGCTTATGGAGATCCATCCCACTAAACATATCCATAGCTTAGGAAAGCAACTGCATTTCAAACTCATGAAGACACTGGAATGGGTAGGAGAAATAAGGCTTTGGAAGGACATAGAACTAAATATTCACATTTAAAACTATTATGAAATTTCTCGAATATCCCAGTGTCTCTGATTATCCTAAAAAAGGACAGTGGGATCTTTGTTCCTAGATGTCTGGAAGAATGGGACACACTAACTGCATATACTATATAGATTATATGGATATTTTTTAGGTTCTAACATAACTAAAGAACAACAACATAAAAAAGGCAGACCACTCAGTGACCTATTGTCTATTAAGAATAAAGAGAGCCATTTTATGCAAAATATTTTAGAAAAAATAGAAGTACTTGGAGGCACAGACATAACCCAGCATTGTTCAAAAGACACTTTAAGTGCCTGTAGATAAATGTAAAAACTTGATAGAAAACAAAATCCTTAGAATACTAAACATATTTTATAATAATAGTAGACAATTCTTATATGCATGTTACTATGTGCCAGGCACTGTTCTGGGTGCTTTATTTATTATACTGGTTAGCCTTTATTGTTTATCTTTTAAATTTTTTAAAAGATTTTATTTATTTATTTGACAGAGAGAGAGATCACAAGTAGGCAGAGAGGCAGGCAGAGAGAGAGGGGGGAAGCAGGCTCCCTGCTGAGCAGAGAGCTACTGTGATGTGGGGGCTCCTTCGCAGGATCCTGAGGTCATGATCTGAGCCTAAGGCAGAGGGTTAACCCATTGAGCCACCCAGGCGTCCCACTGGTTAGTCTTTAAATCATGTGAGGTATGTACTATTATCAACCAAACAAAGGTGAGGAATCTGGAAGATATCTGAGCCACTTCCTCACCTAAACACTAGAGAAGAGGCTCTTTCTTTCTCTCTTATCAACATCATCCTTGGCTGGGGGTGGGTTAGCACTATTTTCCACTTTTGTCCACACTCTGTAATTTCTCAGCTCAAAGCTCACTTTTTAAACTTTGAGAGGTTCCTTGATATTTTTTAATCTAATCACTTAAGATAACTTCTAATTAAGATCACTGGTAAATTATAATCACTGATAATTATTTTCTTGCTGAGAGAGGCCTGTAACGGGTTAAGGTCCTTTTCGGAATCAACTGAAAAAGAATTAATGACATTTTTAAAGGCTTCAATTTCCAGTGAGAGGTTGCGTTGCCAGGAGGATCTGAGTCAACATTGTGTAGTGTGTATACCTCCAGTTAATGAGAAACGATGGGATATTTGGTCCTCATAAGTGTAAAATATAATGAAGCATGAATCGTAAGCCTCTCATACAGGAATACAATGACTACATTAAAACATTTGGAAATCTGTGGCACAGTTAGAATCTTAAGTAGTTTTCCATTTTAATTACCACAAAAGGGTAATTAAGCTGTTTCAAAATCTTTCCCGTAGAACTTTCCCCGGGCCAAAAGTCTGAAGGAAATAATTTTCTTCTTGAGAACATGTCACTAAGGGGGAGGTCTCAGTTTTCTTAAAAACTGTAATTTTTCTAATGGTTCTTCTAAGAATAGATCATGGCAAGTGTACTTTGAGAAGACTGACATTAATAAAGTCATTTCCTCTCTAGACATTAAAGTGGCAAAATGGAAATCGGAATTTGAGATATAATAGCAACTTCCTCCAAAATGTCCCTGACTTCGTCATATCTGTACCTCATTTCATCTGAATTAGGAAGTATTTATATTGACAAGGCATATGATGTCATTAGAATCTGAAAATTATATGATTAATAAAGATTTATGATTAGTCTGAAGGTGGGGGAAAAGGGAATGGAAAGGCAAGGGCAGGGAAATACTTAGTTTTCTCCTAGTTTTATTAATATTCTCATCCTCCAAACTCTTATCTAAACACAAAATATATAGAAAAACCAAGTTCCTCCATATTCTAGGCATATTTTGCATATTTAAAATTTAGTTTTGAGAGGCAGTTTAAGAGGGTTCCGTAGGAAGATGCTGAATCGGCCTCCTCCCGCAGATACAACAAGTCTACAGCTACATATGGAAAAATTTCCTCTGAAAAAAACCTGAGAACTAACTGAACTAAGCTGCTCCAAAACAGAGGATAAAAAGTCCATATCAAGATGGGTATGAGAGGCAGAGATGCAGTCTCACCAAAGGCCCTACCTGGTGCTGCAACCCAGAGTTGGGAGGGATCTCACAAATATGGAGATTCTCCTTAAGGACTTAGGGATTTGTGCCCCACATCAGGGACCCTGGCTCTTGAGACTAACGCCAGAGAGATGAGCTCCAAAAACATCTGGTTTTAAAAGCCATGGGGCTGGGGTGCTTGAGTGGCTTAGTTAAGCATCTGCCTTCAGCTCAGGTCATAATCTCAGGGTCTTGGGATCAAGCTCTGCATCATTGCTGAGCAGGGAGCCACCCTGTTTCTCCCTTTGCTCCTCCGCTCACTTGTGTTCTCTCTCTCTTTCTCTCAAATAAATAAAATCTTTTTTTTTTTTTTTTAAGGGAGGTTCTTTTTTTTTTTTTTTAAGATTTTATTTCTTTATTTGACAGAGAGAGAGAGAGAGAGATCACAAGTAGGCAGAGAGGCAGACAGAGAGAGAGGGGGAAGCAGGCTCCCTGCTGAGCAGAGAGCCCGATGTGGGGCTCGATCCCAGGACCCTGAGATCGTGACCTGAGCCGAAGACAGAGGCCTAACCCACTGAGCCACCTAGTCGCCCCTCAAATAAATAAAATCTTAAAAAAAAAAAAAAAAAAGCCATAGGGTTGGAGGAAACAGAGACTCCACTCTTAGAGGACTTGTGTACAGACTCATTCACCTGGGACCCCGTGCAGAAGCAGCAGTCTGAAAAGCAATTAGACCACATGTAAAGGAGATTCCCTTGCTAGTCTTGAAGTGTGTGCTAGAAGGGCAAGAGCCTACTGGAACTCTCTCCAGGGAACAGAGATGTGAGCAGAAGCCATTTTTTCACTCTCCCTCTAACTTGGTAGCCCCGGTGGTACTCCCTACGATCCTGCCTAAGCCGGCCAGCAAGAGCGCTACCCTCATGCAGCACTCCATAGCCTCCCCTCAAAAAAACTGGCCAGGGGGAGTTACCCACCCCTATGCACCACTCCGCCGCAGCCCTTCCAAGGGGAATGCCCCTTGAGCACCTGACTCTCGTAGCTAAGGGGAGTTACCTCCTGGGGCCTTATAGTTCTGGAAAAATTGGAAAGACAGTTCTTTGCAAGCTACCTCCCCAAAGGTACTGCACAGACAGCAGACTGAAACTTACCCCCAGTTTTCCCATGAGAAAAGCCTATCTACTTGATCTGGAGATCCAGTCTGAGGGGTAAGGTTGCAGGCTTACCGCACATCTAAAGGCTACAGAAGTGCTCTTAGGGAATGTAGGCTGGGGGATATCATTTTTGAGTTCTCACTTGGCCTCATTACAGCTCACTGATACCTCCCAGAAAGGAGTTCATATACTAACCTGGAGGAAGGGATTGCAATTAGCATCTAGTTTCAGACTGATTAGAAGCTAGACCCTCAGACAGCAGCTTTTAAGGCATGCAGATATGCATAAGGATATGTCTCCTTAATGACAGGTGCAAAATCTGGGGCTCCAGATTAGTGACTCACTTTGGATGTAAGGACACACACAGACTGAAAGTGAAGGGATGGAAAAAGCGGTGTCACACCAACAGAACCCAACAGAAATTAGGGGTACCTATACTGATATCAGGCAAAACAGGCTTTAAAAAAAGACATAACAAGGGGCGCCTGGGTCGCTCAGTGGGTTAGAGCCTCTGCCTTCGGCTCAGGTCATGATCTCAGGGTCCTGGGATCGAGCCCCACATCGGGCTCTCTGCTCAGTGGGGAGCCTGCTTCCTCTTCTTCTCTGCCTGCCTCTCTGCCTGCTGGTGATCTCTCTCTCTCTCTGTCAAATGAATAAATAAAATCTTTAAAAAAAGACATAACAGAAGACATTACATACTGATAAAGGGGTCAATCCACCAAGAAGTTATAATATTTATGCACTTGACATAGAAGGATCTAAATACATAGAGCAAATACTAATAGACATAAAGGGAGAGAAATTGACAGTAATACAATAATAGTAGGGAGCTTCAATACCTCACTTACATCAATGGATAGATCATCTAGACAGAAAATTAATATGGAAATGTAAACCTTAAATTACATATTAGACCATATATATATATATATATATGTATATATATATATATATATATATATATATATAAAGAGAGAGACAGAGAGACAGAGAAAGAGAGAGAAAATATTCCACTGAATAGCAGCAGAATATACATTCTTCTCAAATGCGCATGGAACATTCTTCAAGATAGATCACACGTTTGGCCACAAAACCGGTCTCAATAAATTTAAGACTAAAATCATATCAAACATCTTTTCCAACACAATGGTATAGAACTAGAAATCAATTACAAGAAGAAAACCGGAAAACCCACAAATACAACATGGATGAATCTAGAAGGTGTTATAACTGAAGTAAGCCAAACTTAGAAAGGTAAGTACCCTATGGTATCATGGATAAAGAAGATGTGGTACACACACGTGTACACACACACACACACACACACACACACACACACACACACACAAATATTATTCAGGCATAAAAAAAGAATTAAAATGTTCCATTTGCCACAACATGGATAAGCCTAGATTATGCTAAGTGAAATACATCAGACAGAGAAAGACAAATACCATATGATTTCACTTAAATGTGGAATCTAAAAAACAGAATAAATGAACAAACAAAACAAAATACCGTGTGATTCCATTTATATGAAGTTTAAGAACAGTTATTTAGCTATTGTGATAGAAGTCAAAATAGTGATTATCTCTTGGGGCATGGTACTGCTTATTGATTGGGGTGTGGCATGAGACACTTAGGTTGCTAGTAACTGTATGTTTCCATCTGGATGGTGGTTATAACTCTGTGTGTATATTGTGTGTTTAAAAAAATTACTTATCTAAAAAAACCTTATTGATCTATACAATTAAGATTTTTGCACTTAACTGTATGAATGTTGTACCTCAAAACAAAACAGTACTCACCTAGAAATACAAATAATCTAGTAGAACATAGATTTTATTTGTTTATTTATTTGAGAGAGATTGTGAGCACACGAGAAGGGTGAGGGGCAGAAGGAGAGGGAGAGAGGGAATCTCAGGCAGACTCTGCCTTGAGCCTGGAGCCGATATGGGGCTCAATCTCATGACCCTGAGATCAGGACCTTAGATGAAATCAAGAGTTGGATACTTAACCAGGTGCTTCTAGTGGAATATAATAAGAAAATATAAGAATACAGATTTATATACAGGTTTTAAAGAACTTTATTTTTGGAATAATTTCAGATATACAGAAAAGTTGCAAAAATAATAAGAGTTATATCTTCCCATGCAGTTTTTCACATTGCTCATATCTTAAATTACCATAAACAAATATTTGCACATTGAAACAAACAGATGGAGAAAAAAATGAACTCAAAATGGATTAAAAACTTGAATGTAAGACCAGAAAACATAAAACTCCTAGAAGAAAGCGTAGGTTGTATGTTTCTGGACACTGGTCTAAGGGATATCATTTTGGATCTGACTGCAGAAGCAATGGCAACAAAAGCAAAAGTGAACAAATGAGACTACATTAAACTAGAAAGCTTCTGTACAGGACAAGAAACCATCAACAAAATAAAAAGGCAAACTACTGAATGGGAAAAGATACCTCCAAATCATATATCCATAACGGGGCTAATTTCCAAAATATTTAAAGAACTCCTATAACCCAACAACAACAACAAAACCCCAAGAAATCTGATTTAAAAATAAGCAGAGGATCTTAATAGACATTTTCCCCCAGGAGCATCCAGATGGCCAACAGGCACATGAAAGGAAGTTTAACATCACTCACCATCAGAAATATGAATATGCCTCAAAACTACAGTGATATCTCATTAATTGTCAAAATAGCTATTATCCAAAAAAACAGTGTCGGTGAGAATGTGGAATCACACACAAACCTAACATCATGTTCTAGCTCAGTTATACTTCAATTTAAAAAAATTTAGCTTTGATATATTTGTTTCTGCATGGAAAGAAAACTCTAGTTTTGAGAAATTAGAAAAAAGTACACCTTTAAAATTACGTGAACATTTTATAACTTTCTTTTTCCAGATTATTTAACTTAATTCAATCTCTTATACTTAGGACGATTTCTCTAAAGCATCTGTAAGCTTTTAATTCTTTTTTCTATACCAATAGGTAGATATTTCTGACCTGCGAAAATCATAAAGAGATTTTTGTTGCCAAATTGTTCATGAATTGCTTGTCATCCTCCCCTATCATCTACCTTCTTAAAATCCGAAAATGCAATCCTGAAAGAAATTTCTCTGCATATATAAATTGATGCATTGTGTTTACTTATTTGGTTCCACGAAATTTTTGAAAGCTCTTTCAAAATTGGTGGGTTTGTGTGATAAGGAGTCCTCTGGAGGACTAGGCCAAAGGTAAATGGTTTACTCTCATTTGGATTATAGGGTGGCTCAGAAAAAGATTATTTTTTAAGACATCAAATAACTAATACTTTAATTTCTGAGTACTTGCAATTTTCCTTGGAATATAACACTTGACCAAATAGTTCAGTTATTATAACTTTTACAGTATGCTGAAATATTGTACTGAAGAAAGAAAAAACTTCATTTAAAAACAAACTGTAAAAAACAAACAAACAAACAAAACAAACTGTAAACTCTAAGATACTGAATCAATCATGTTACCTGTAAGTGCTGATTTCAATCACATTTTTTTTTTTTAAGATTTTATTTATTTGACAGAGAGAAACACAGCGAGAGAGGGAACACAAGCAGAGGGAATGGTAGCGGGAGAAGCAGGCTTCTTGCAGAGCAGAGAGCCCGATGCGGGGCTCGATCCCAAGCCCCCGGGATCTGACCTGGGCCAAAGGCAGACGCTTAACGACTGAGCCACCCAGGCGCCCCTCAATCACATTTTTTAAAAGAGAATATGCCAACAATTATAATTGAAAGGATTTCCAAATATACAAATATAAGGTTTTCATAACAATTCAAGAGCTCAGTGGGACTCGATGCAAATGACAAAAATTCACTTTTTATTCAAAACTACAGCATGTGCCTTGGACACATTCCTTGCTGCCAATAAATCCCACAGTTCATTCTCTAAACTATTTTTTAAAAATCTAGGTTAGTCATAGTGTCTTTTGAGGGGAGAGGCAGGGTAGGGGAAGCTATATGTTACATAGTATTCCTCCAGTTCTCAAACTAAAGTGCTCAAATTCAGGTAAAATTTTTGGTGTGTTTATATCATCTTTGAGTTGCCTTTTAAGGTTTTATGTCTTCCTAAGATATTGGCATGGACTCAGTTTTAATTCTTGCAGAACATATATTTTAAGGATACACAGCATTTAAGAAGTCAAGATTATATCAAAACTTATTATAGAACAACAGAATAAACTGGTTTGGAACTAGAACAGTACAGAAAAGGACAGCTAGAGGTATATAGACAAAGGACAATTAATAATTTGGAAAAAAAAAAAAAGACTTACTTTCTCCATTTTGCTAGTTTTCTTCCCACCTCCTTAAGTGCACTTTTAGCAATATTTTTCAAAAATTTACCAAAAAAAAAAAAAAAAGAGAGAGAGAGAGAGAGAAAGAGAAGCTAATTTCCTTTTTACACAAAAGTAGCAGGCTGTTTTCACCCACACAGAAGGTTTTTTAGGTTTTTGTTTTTTCGGGTTTTTTTTTTGGTTTTTGTTTTTTTCGTTTTTTTTTTTTTTTTTGGCTTCGTTTGTTTTGTTTTGTTTTGTTTTGTTTTTTTGTTTTTGTGTTTTTTTTGTATTCTGTAAACAGTCTTTTTTTGTTTTTAAACTCACAGTCCATTAAATTCTTGCTCTTCTTTAAGCAAACTTGTAACATATATCCTTTAACAGAACGAATTTAAGCAAACAAACCAGTCTTTTGCCTTTTCTCTCTGCTTCAGTTCCTCTTCTTATTTTGATTTATTTTCTGGATTGCCATACACAGCTAGTTAGCGCTGGTACCTGACAGTAACATATCCCGGATGAGGCTTTTGATGGGGATTTTACCTACCAAGTGGACGAAAAACAATTGCTCTATCACCGAGGAGGAGACTGTGCGCAGGGAAGGGAGGCGAAGCAAAAGCTTTCCAAATCTCATTGGTTGGTTGGAGTACTGGATCCTAACGTATTGTTCCAAAGCACACTGGGACTTTTCCTGCCAGCTTTCCACAGCGGCTGCATCAGAGAGACCGGCGGCATCTGAAGTGAACAGGATGATGGCTTTGAGGCAGCTGTACTCGACGGGATCGACGTGCAGAGCTTTGAACTTTTCCATTTGCTCTTGGAAAATCTGTACGTGGTCCATAAAGATGGCCACCTGGCTGGAGGACGCCGGCGAGGTGTGTAAGCTGGTGGCAGCCAGGAACGGGAGAACATGGAGGGGCATGGAGCACTGTGCCCAGTTCACCATGAACAGTTCACACCAGGTGAGGCGAAGCAGGGCCACTTGGTCATCGATGGGCAGGTCAGGGAAGAAGGGTATTTTCCGGGCCCATTCGGTGGCGCCGAAGAGCACCCGGGCAGCCTGTTCGCAAATGTTCTCAAGGGTCAAGACATCATTGGGCTGCACGCACTGGCTGCCTGACCCGAACAGGGTATAGGGCTCGGCGCAGAGCAGCAGAGAAATATATCCAGACAGGTTGGAGTGGAAGCCGGGGGCTTCATGGTTGGTCAGCCCTGATTGCCCACGGGTTGGCTGGGCGACGGGTATCCTGTTCTTGTGCACTGCTTCTCTTTTCATACCCACGTCGATGCACTTTTTGAAGCGGCAGTACTGGCACCGGTTGCGATGATGCTGGTCAATGTGACAGTCTTGGTTGGCATGACATGTGAATTTCAGACTCTTCCCGACACTGCGCTTGAAGAAGCTCTTGCAGCCCTCGCATGTGAACTGGCCGTAGTGCTTGCCGCTTGACTTAGCCCCACATACCATGCAATCGATGTGCTGTTGCTGCTGCTGTTGCTGCTGCTGCTGCTGCTGCTGCTGCTCCTGGTCACCACTGGAGCCACCAAGGCTGCCCTGCCCGACAGCCACCATTTCCACCGGCGTGCTGACTGGGCTGGGTGTCTGTGGCAGGTATGGGGTGCTGGGTGGCGAGCCTGGCTCGGGCAGCACCTGCAAGATCTGGCTGCCCTGCAAGCTGGGCCTCTCATCCTGGCGGTCGCTCCGGGTGTCGACTAC
>CM053612.1:28576001-28646301 GCA_028646535.1 Procyon lotor
AAAAAAAAAAAAATAGAAACTAGGGCTTCAATGCCCTATTATCCCTTAGAATTAACCAATAAAAAGAGAATGTAAAAATGCAGAATACAGGGGGCGCCTGGGTGGCTCAGTGGGTTAAAGCCTCTGCCTTTGGCTCAGGTCATAGTCCCAGAGGCTCAGTGGGTTAAAGCCTCTGCCTTCGGCTCAGGTCATAGTCCCAGGGTCCTGGGATCGAGCCCTGCATCAGGCTCTCTGCTCAGCAGGAAGCCTGCTTCCCCCTCTCTCTGCCTGCTCTCTGCCTACTTGTGATCTCTCTCTGTCAAATAAGTAAATAAAAATCTTAAAAAAAAAAAAAAAGAACAAAAAACTAGGGCGCCTGGGTGGCTCAGTCGTTAAGCATCTGCCTTCAGCCCAGGTCATGATCCCAGGGTCCTGGGATCGAGCCCCGCATTGGGCTCCTTGCTCCACAGGAAGCCTGCTTCTCCTGCTACCATTCCCTCTGCTTGTGTTCCTTCTCTCACTGTGTTTCTCGCTGTCAAATAAATAAAATCTAAAAAAAAAAAAAATGCAGAATACAGAAGTAGTTAACAGATAAGAGTAATTCATCTAGAGTCTGGCATCATAAAGTAAACTCAAGTTACATTATTGATGGTTTTTCTAAGAACTTTGATATTCCCCTCTTCCAGCTTTCCTCTCTGACCTGGTACCGTTCTAAATTCATTCTTTCCAGCCTCAGTCAGCTTTTGTTTCTTCTCTTGGAACCTAGGGTAAACTGGAATTAATGGCTGTTGTTGGACAAGGTCTTTGAACACGAGGAGTTTTGTTGGCCCAAAACTGTAGTGGACAAGATACCTTAATATGAGGAAGGTTGTTTTATAGGCCAAAAACTAAAGTGATTTCCTTTTAGCCTATAAACATGTGTAAGTCTCTCATCTGCAATTAAAGCACTTCCTTGACTTTCTTTTCCCTCTAATAAATATTATCTCTCTTGAGAGTCAGAACCAAGACTCTCTAAAAATTGTTTCATAAAACCAAATATAATGTATGGAACTTATTTGGGTCCTAATTTAAATGAGTAAGTTTGTTTAGGTCCTAATTTCAGTTAATTGGGGGAAAGTGAATGTAGCTTGAGTAGTAGATGATATTCAATAACCATTTTAAATTTATTAGGGAGCATAATATTATGGTGTTAGGTTTAAAATGTCATTGTAATTCAAGATGTATAAAGAAGTATTTACAAGGGCAGGACTTCCAGAATGGTAAAATGAGGACTTTGGGGCAATCCTCTCTCACAAGAGTGATAAAAATATTTGCAAAAGTGGTGAAAATTGACCATTTCAGAATTTTAGAAATTAAGTGGGGCCTGACTGGTTTTGGAGTGCCAAAGGAGATGAAGCTCCATTCCCATAGCACTGTATTTAGAATCGGTTTCTTGAAATACCTTATTCCCAGAGCATTGTGGCTATTTGACATGACTGAATTTGGGTCCTCAGAAGTCCTATTCATAGGATATTATTCAAACAATAACAATAAATTGGATTCAGTAACACTGCAATTTCTTAAGGCTATGAATTCATTGGAACAAACAAAAACCTGTCTAAAAAGTTAGAAGGAATATCTCAGTAATAGGAATAAGCCCAATAGAGGGAATTTTAAAGAGCTCCAATATATTCCAGGAGATCTAAAAACAGCACACATACATGGCTCTGCACATATCTAAAAAAAGCCCGGAAAGGACCCCAATCATTCAACTCTTGCTCTCCTTGGTGCTCTGCTCAAAGAAAAAGTAAAAGCTAAAACTAACATGTAAACTCTCCCAAATTTGAAGGTGCAACTTCACACAAAAATCAAAGAGTGGAACAATAACTGGCTTAAAGCATTTAATGAAATATTTTAACCAACCATTGGCTAGCCACAAACTATGCTCATCCAGGGGTAACGTCTAAGAAGCGAAGCTTTAAATAAAAACAAGAATTAAGAGGAAAAAGCTACCAGAGAAAATAGCGGACACACATAGCAAGAAACACAGAATCTAAAGAATTAATTTAGGAAAGTCACTAAAGCAATCAAGAATAAGGAAAAAAATAATATCAACAACAAACACTGAGAGTAGAGGCATCGGACTCTGAAAGTGTTACAATATATTATTGAAAATGTCCAGTTTTCAACAAGAAAATACAAGGTACGAAGGAAAAGGAAAGTAGGGCCCATAGACAGGAATAAAAGCAGTCACTTTCTAGTGTCCTGGAGGAGTCTCAGATGTTTGGTTGATTAGACAAAGAGTTTAAATAGGCTATGAAAATATGTTTAAAGAAGTAAAGGGAGACTATATTTCAAGAACTATAGCAAACTATGATAGTGTTTCATTGAATAGGTGAAATCAATTAAGGGACAAAAATTCACCTAAAATTAAAAAGTAAAAACAAACAGAAATTCTGGAGTTGAAAAATACAATGACTGAAATCATAAATTCATTAGATGGGGTTAACAAAGGAATTCAGCAGGCAGAATAAGAATCAACGAACTTGATGATAGGTCAAAAGAGATTATCCAGTCTGAAGGACAGAAAGAAAAAAAATAAAGAAAAATGAACAGAATCTGTGGGACACCATCGAATATATGCATAATTTGAGTCCTTCAAAGAGAGGAGAGAGAGAAAGAGGCAGAAAAACCTGAAGAAACAATGGCTGAAATTTTCCCAAGTTTGATTCTCAAATTTGATGAGAAACCTTTATTTTGACCTACAAAGCTCAAGGAACACCAATTAGGATACATTTTGGGAAGGATTACAAGACACTTCATAGCAGAACAATTGAAAGATAAGCAAATTATGAATGTAGCAGGGATACCTCGACACATACAGGATGACTGAAAAAAGTTTAATAGCTGACTTCTTGTCAGAAACCACAGAGGCCAAAAGGCATTGGGATGACATAATGTAATTCAAAGACGGTCAACAGAGAATTCTACATTCAGTAAAACTATCCTTCAAATATAAAAAAGAGGCAAAGAGGTTTATAGATAAACAATAACAGAACTTGTCATCAGTATACTTGACCTACAATAACCACTAAAGGGAATCGTTCAGCTAAAATGAAAGGCTAGATGATAACTTGAATCTGTATGTATTAAAATACTTCTAAGTGATTTAAAAGACAACTACATAAACAATAATACAAAACTATTTTGATGTGTTATAATGTAGGAAGATGTAATTTGCATGACAATAATAGAACAAAGGAGGGAGAAGGAAGGAAAGTACACTGGAGCAAAATTTCTACACATTTGAAATTTAATATAAATCTTGATAATTTTTTTAAAGATTTTGTTTACTTATTTAAGAGAGAGAGCTAGAGAGAGAACACAAGTGAGGGAGAAGGAGAAGCAAGTTCCCCGCCAAGCAGGGAGCTGGATGAGGGTCTCGAATCCAAGACCCTGGGATTATGATCTGAGCCCAAGGCAGATGCTTAACCAACTGAGCCACCCCGGCGCCCCATAAATCTTGGTTATTGTAAGTTAAGGTGCACATTATAGGGAGTGACTGCTAACTTGTATGGGGTTTCTTTTTGGGGTGATGAAAATATTCTGGAATTGGAGCAAGATGATTGCTTGACTTCATGAATATACTAAAAACCACCACATTTTATACTTCAAAGGGTGAACTTTATGGTCTATAAAATGTATCTTAATTTTTAAAAAAGAATGAAAATAAAAAAGATGCATACTGTAAGCCCCAGAACCACCACTAAAAATGTTCCAAAAAACAGTAAAAAAAAAGTAAACAAAGGAATTTAAATGGTACAGTAGAAAATATCTCTATTATCTCTAGCTGACAAAGGTAAAAAAAATTATTAAAAGTTTTTTGTGAGGGGTGCCTAGGTGGCTCAGTGGGTTAAAGCCTCTGCCTTTGTCTCAGGTTATGATTTCAGGGTCCTGGGATTGAGGGGCTTTCTGCTCAGCGGGGAGCTTGCTTCCCCCTCTCCCTCTGCCTGCCTCTCTGCCTACTTGTGATCTCTCTCCTCTCTGTCAAATAAATAAATAAAATCTTAAAAAAAAGTTTTCTATAAGTAGCAGTAGTTGGTCTTTCAAAATTCAGAAAAAATATTGTCATGGTGGTGGGAAATTGCGTGGAAAAATAGTGACTATGATTTTGTTTCCAAATTTATGTCATTATTTATGAATTATATGTGGAGGGGTTGGGTCTTTCTTTAAGGAAAAAATGATTAAACCTCTTGTATAATTTTTACTTATTAGTATATTGTTTTCAAGTCAACACATATACATTGTTTTTTCCTGCCAGATTTGTTGAGTATGGATAATAATACCTGTAATGAAGGACTGCTTTAAGGTTTTGATGAGCAGTATAAGTCAAAATATTAAATTAGAGAAACTGCTATTGTTTGTGTGACACAGCAAAGCAGACAGGAAAGAGTATATAGGATTTGAGGTTAGATCCTCATTTCCTCCCTGTACAATGTGAACTTAGGTTTCCTTATCTGTATAGGTAATTAATAGCACCCACCTTAAGTAATTTTATTTGATCAAGTCATAAGATTTGAGTCACGTGTTTGGCATATAGCTGGGCCCAAATATATATCATAGTTCTCACTATAATTGTCTTATTTTTGTTATTGTTATTGCTTTATAGCACATAGTAATTTCCTTAAGCCCACGATTCTGACCTAGTAGGCATGAATTAGAAAAATCAATAGTTAAGAAGTCAGGTAAGTTGAAGTTGAAGTAGTTGTCTTACTATTTTTCCTTTCTGTACTTTTATTTTTCCTATTAACTGTCACCTTTGTGTACTGTTAAATTGTCTTTTTTTCCCAAGTAATCCTAACACATGTCTGAAAAAAAAATGCCGGAGGACATAAGGTAGGGCTACAAATGTCATACCTTTTGAGATTCTTTATTTCACAGCAAAAACTAGACAGATCTTAAACACGTTGTCACAATATTTTGCCTCAGAATTAAGTACAGTCTTAGATTTCCTCACCACATTTTCCCTTTTTCATTTGGTTATTTATATAATTAATTTAATTAGAGTTTCTTAAATTGGAACTTTTAGGTGAATGAGCCACAGTAAAAGTTAATTCAGTAATTTTTCATAGTCCTGCATGCTAAAAAAATTACTTATGAAATGATGGTCCTCAAAAATTGTTTGTTACATTTTTAAATAAAATAAATTTTTTGGAAGTAGTCATTTAACTTTCCCACTCTACTTAAACTACAAGACTTCTACCTTACCTCATTATAATTAAACCAAAAAATATATATATTATAATATTTTTTACTTCTTTTTCCCCCCAAATATGTTTATTTTATTTTTTCAGTGTTCCAAGATTAATTGCTCATGCGCCACACCCATTGCTCCATGCAATACATGCCCTCCTCAATACCCACCACCAGCCTCAGCCAACCCCCACCCCTTCCCCTCCAAAACCCTCAGTTTATAATATTAAAACCAAGAAAATACTTCTAGAACATTTGTTTTAGTAGAGGTGGAAGCAGAAAGTTTTAGTTTTCATATGCGTATCTATTTAATTATAGCCAGAGGTTTGGTTCAATGTAATACTAAATGTAATACTAAAAATATCTTAAAATTGTATTGAGACTTAAAATTTACTAAATGTTTTCAATTTCAATCTTTAGTATTTACAAATACCTATAAAGTAGATGCCAAGTGAGATAATGTAGGTTTAAATACTGATCATGATAGGTACAAAGTAAAAGCTAGTCATTCGTAAAGAAGACTGTAATTCTGAGGGATATCCATTGATTTTCCCAAACTCACAATATTAGTATGGCATTATTTAAGAGTCATTTGATCAAAAACATCTAGCTAAAACACAGTGTTTTTTAGTCAGAATTGGAGCTAAGGACATGAAAATATAAAATTCAAATATGTATATGATTAAAATTAATATTTAGCTTTAATATAATTTTTCTTGAAACAATTTTCTTTTTATCATTAACTAAGCAAAATATCATGTTTAATGGAAATGGTTTGCTGTCTTTATTTCTTACTCCAGTTGCCCTTTTAGAGAACACAAGGGTTGGTTACAATGGCTTATATGTCCCACTCACTGGTGAAACTCATGTAAATACAGAGATGGTAATCAGATTTTGGAGGAAATAAAAATTAGACTTCAGTCTCCTGCATCATGAGAAATACTTCAAAGAACATAAGGAATGTACTTTGCATTATTTATCTACACTCTATTTTGAACGTTTTCCATGTGAAATTAAATGCATGGAAAGTTAGATCTAACTATTAGTTTAATAATACATATTTAGCTTCCTCCTCTGTACTTGTTCCTAAAATAGGAAACCCAGAAAAGTTCTTTCTCCCTATAAATATGAGGGAGATATTAAACTAAGAATGAATGAGATGCAGTTAGAGTAAAATAGAAAAATAAGTAAGTGCCTAGTAAATATTATATGCTTTTCTTTTAGCTCCCCTTCAAGGTTTTTTTTCTAGATAATTTTGAGGAGAAAATATTGTATGATTTTTATTAGCTAGTGTAATTCTTTCAGGTTCTAAGAATGAAGGTTGGGCTACTTCGTAATTGCATACACTTCCATAAGGACCCTCAACTATCTCTTAAACATGTAATTCAATAATAAAAATAGAGATAAACAGGTAAAACTCTTACCTCCGGGACTTATTTTATTAACTATTTGTCCGTGAGAAAATCTACAGCGTGTCAGTGAGAAAATCTACAGTGTAAAAAAAAATCTCATTCGACCTTGATTGTCTTGATATTCTTCTTTTAAAAGGAAACAATGTCATTAAGTCATGGAAAAAATCCATAAAGTGTGTTTTGGGGACTTAGTGTTATGTGAACAATGAGCAAGTACCTTGTCTGTGCTATATTTTGAATGCAGAACAACCAGAGTGCAAAGATTTTAGTTTTTTGATCTTTTATTTGGAACACAAAACAAATTTCAGCGCTCACTGAATATGGAAATTTGACTAAGGAGGAGAAGAAAAAAAAATTAACTTTTCACAATTATTCCAAAACCCGAGATACTACACAGTTCAAACATTGTGTTGGAAGTATATAGAGATAAATGAGAACAATTAAGACTCATAGTTGTAAGAGATTCTATTTAGCATGTGAAAGGCAGCTTTCAAGATTGAATTACTGCCCTTTGAGATAAATACTAAATAGACTACTCTTAAGCATCTCATAATGTTTAAGAGTGAGGGTTATGAATACATAGTCCATTCATTCTAAGCAAATTTTCTTATATGTTCACTTAGATGGCAACAAGAGATAAAATGTCTTCTGAGTTATTAAAATAATATCTAATTAATGAGTAGATTTTTCATCTAGGGTCTCTTACTGGGACAAGTCAAATTGGTCATCACAATCATAGGCACATAAAAGTGTGTGTGAGATGTAACCCTGTTGTATGAAATAGTATTTCCTCTTTTCGTCTCCCTATCATTCACAAAAGCACTATATTTCTACCTCCATAAGGATAATTTCAGACACTAAGTGACTTGTTCAGTGACATCATTAGGAAACTTAATTATAGAATCTTAAAACATAGAAGAAAGCCTAGAAAATATCTAGTTCAATCTCCAACTGAAAGCAGAAATTCCTTGTATAACCTTCAGTAATGGAGTGGTTCCTCTCCATTAAAGATAAAGCTTCTAATCAATGGACCATTTTATAGAACCGTAACCTGCTTCTTTCTTTATATTTTACCATTTATCTGGCTCTCACCTTTCGAAGCTATATGAGCATGAAAATGCTTCTACTATTTGAAGATATATTTTGCCCCCCTTCACTTCTCCTTAATTCTATTTTCTAATCACATGACAGCGAAGGCATTGAAACATGGGCTTTTGAACTATACGTCTAAGAGGGTGTTTAGAGTCTGAGATGTGCTAAAATGAAATGATTTTGAGCATAGCTATGGTTCTAAAAAGAGTGTCTATTAGCTGGTGCCATGTATAGCACTAGTGAATGTACAGTAACTATTAACAACGATTATCACTGTAGAGCTTGGAGAAATTACTCCTGGATCTACAAGAGATGAGTTTCTTTACTTATGCTACTTGTGTCTTTAGAGCCATATCAAGACAGGAAGCATGAATCAAGGTTTGGTTGAAGTCTTCAGGAACACGCATGCTCCACATTTCTAGGGATCCGTGGTGAAATACTAGTCTGAGTAGCTGGGGAAGCGGGGCCCTTAATACCAGCAATCTAAATTAAAACGGATATTAGCCTTTTATGGCCTTAAAATCAGGTAAAACTGTATACCTCAGTTTTCCTCATTTTTAAAGTGGGGAAAAAGTATATATATATATATATATACTTTTTATATATAAATATATATATTTATATATAAATATATATATATTATAAATATATATAAAATTCTACTGACATATTGGCTGCGAGTAGTAAATGAGGTAATAGACATAGAGTAAGAGCTGAAGGATCGGAGTATGTCACCCCCAAATGGGCCATTTTGGCATAAGAATTATTTTGAGCTGAAAGCAACTGAAAAACAATAGAGTCAGAAAAAGCTCTCTACCTTCCCCTTTACTGTCTAAAGGTAGAGTATAAATTTCCCTTTTTTAAGGTCTCCCCCATACCAAGAAGAGAATTATTCTTAATCACTGGAAACATACTTATCCCCAGGATTGCACGAAATTAAATCTGCATAGCAAGACTTATTTAAAATAACCCTTATTGTCCATTAGTTTTCCCCATATATTTACCTATTTACAATTTACCACCCCAAGAAACCCAAAGCCCCTTTCTTTTGACCTGTCACTTCTCTGTAGTTTATTGCTCTTTGTTAAGATGATTCATAAGCCCAGATCTAACCATTTCTTTGGGTCTTCTTTTCTATGAAGGTCTTCATATACATTAGTAATAAACTCTCCTGTTAATCTGTCTTTTGCCAATTTAATTTGCAGGACCCCAGTGCTGAACTAAGAGGGTAGAGGAAAGTTTATCTTTCCAGATAGTGCTCAATTAAAGCTAGCTGTTATACTTATTATCATCATCTTCCTTACCATCAGGACCTGGCAACAAGCAAGCATTCAGTTAGGTGTTAGTTGCTATTATTTTTACAGTGCTGGCTATATGCTTATAGTCAAATGACTCTTACAAGTAGCACTGGAATGTTAACTCAAATTATATTTTGAATTTACTTTGTGAATTTATTAGAGAATTTAAGCAGCAATTAATCTGCAGAAGTTGTGTATCTCTAAGGAGGGAAGAAGAAAAATGAAGTGCAAAGAATAACTAGAGACAGTAGACTCTAGAGATATGAACAAGACCTAGAACTTCTGGATTGTATTCTTTAACATATGCCACTGTAATTTTCTGTAAATATACTGAGTGCTATTGTTCCATTTTACACTCAGAATTGAAACTTACCTGGTAAAGAATTTTTTACTAAAGGGTAAAGAGCCTGCAATAAGATGATTATGTGTATTTGAAGAGGGAAAGGACATATTAGAAGACATTTGAATGAAAAAGTAAAGATTCATAGGTCCAGATGTGTGTGTTGGAGCAGGAAATCCTCAATATCTAACTTCATGAGTTACTCATTTGTTCATTAAAAAATGCCAGATATGGGGTAAATTCTAGGTATATACAAGTACAGAAGACTGGCAAGGTCACTGCTTAGCTTTTCAAAAGGAAGTTTTTGTGTGGATGCCTGAGAACAGAATTTAAGGCATCAGTAAATAAACTTTAAATCAGCCCTATAGAGTGTGTTAACCTAGGGAGACAACAATAAGTAAAACAAAAACAAAAACAAAAACGAAAACGAAAACAAAAAAACCAAAAACAAAAAGCCACAGAAAGCTGTTTTACAGAGAGATTTTGTGAAGGGAGCAGGGACAATCATTGCTTTTTCAATGTTTGGATAACAAACCAGTCCACAAATTATGGAGGGACATATTCCCAATTTTCCCAAGGAACACTTTGTATAATATAGACAGGAGCAAATGCAGTACCATGTGATATCTTGAGGGTTTGTAGGTTTGGCAGCACCAGATAACAGCACTCAAGACAGGTAAGCAGCGTTCTCATGGTGGTGAAATGGCAGAGCATCAGCAGAGACCACAATGCCTGGTGGGAGATTGTGGATGCCCAACAGACATGGCGGTACTCAGCAGATGCCCAGCAAATGATGATGGATACCCAGTGGCAGATGATGGATGCCCAATGGAAGATGAAGAATGCTCAATGGGAGATGATGGATGACCGGCAGATACAGTGAATGGTGGCAGGTGATGGAGGATACATACGTGCTTGATGAAAGGCCAGGACAGCTGCAGCAGTGCATGATGCCAATTGATTTATTCCTGATTACATGTGAGCAACTCCTAGGGACTTGGAAACACTTGGAGGGAAGGTGAGCATTTTTCTAGGGTACTGGAGTAACTTTGTAAGCTCGTGGGGATAACAAGCCAGTGACTTCAGGGCATTGATATCAAGATTGTCTCTCGTGTGCTTATAAACTGGGAGGCCTATCTCAACCTTCAGTGCTTTTAGGGACAAATAGGCAATGTGAATAAGACAGCTAGGTGTAAGAAAATGGGGAACAATTGAAAACACAGTGAAGAGGAAACTTACACACCATTGAAAGTCATTCATTTACAAAGTTTTAAAATCATTGGCTAGGACAAAACAAAACTCACATTCAGGCAGAAGTCAGATAATGGGTTGCCAGTTCATCATCTCTGGATTAGGTGAACACTGAGTATCAGTATCGTAGAACTTAATACCTCATTTATCTAGGAATGTGTATCACCTTTACACAAATAAGAAAATTGTTTCACTTTGAGAATGAGCTTTGGGTGTACAAATTTTGGAGCTATTTTATATTCATCAGAAGACTGTTTTGTTATTTGTTAAACAATTCAAAGAAATAGGAGAGGTTCTATTTATCTCATGTTTATTTCTACCAACTATAGCTTTTCTAAAATATTTAGGACAACTTGGGCTCCACTAAAGAAGTTTTGATGGAATTCCTGAAAATCCCCAGGATGACAGTGGAAGAAAATATGAGGGTGGATCTATGATTCCCAGGTACATTCCCAACTCTCTTTTCCAAATGTATTTCTAGAGTCTAGGTTGGACAAAAATCCATCCTTTACTAAAAGGTTAAGTCTCCAGCAAAAGGGGGTTGGAATTTAAGGAATTCTTCAAAAGAAATGATAAAATTATGAAATAGAGGAAGACAGCTTATAAGCATATGTTCCATTTTAATGGAATAAATTCCAAAGAACATTTACCATCTTTATATATATATATATATACCTACAGATATAGATATATAAAAATTATATTAAATATATATAAATATATATGTAGTAATTTTGTAGGAAAGTAGCTAAAGATTAGTTTGGCTGAACTTTTTAGTTTCATCATGTTAACCCATGAAAAAAACAAATCATGGATATCATTTTATGAGGATCACATGAGTTAATACTTGCAAAATTACACATTTTCTTAACAAATGGCCTAGAAGCTTCTTTTGTATACAGATGTTTGCATGATATGCATGCCAGTGGTGAAGGGGAAACCTCTGTACTCCAGATCCCCTGGAAGACTAGACTGGTTGAGGACCTGCAAATGAATGATAAATATGTTGTCTGAAAGGAAATCATGGCTATCAGAAAGAGGCCTTCAGTTGGTATAGTTCCATTGTGGTAAACTAAATAATGTATGTAAAAGCAACATGAGAGCTCAGTGGCAGATATTATATGATAATGTCTAGATAGAGAATCAGAAATCCAAGAATGGACTACCCATACCTGCATAAATTAATCCAATGGCTTTGAAAGAGAAATCACTCTCATCTGGCATCCCCATATATTGGTAGGAGAAAATGACCCAAGAGATAAGCTATAAAAACTTGGCAGGAAGACTTTTCTTTTAGAGGACATCTACTACAAAACTATGTAGAAATTGATGATGATAATAATAATAATAATAAATTGTAGTTTAATCCTGCAAAGTTATGTAGATTGGCAAGTGTGTGGTTCAACAGCTAAAATTTTCTTTTTGCCTATTGCTTTTTGCTTATTTCTGGGAAGACTGTTTTCCCCAGTCATTACCTTATCCTTACTCCAAATCTGTGCCTTATGAATGATTCAGTTTCTGAAATGAAGATGCTCTTTTCTACTCTTCTGCCTCTACCTCACTAACTAGACTGTAATTTCCATAAACTTATGTCTCTTTTCTTTTCCTGTTGTATCCCCAGTATTTAGCATGGTGCCTAATGCATAGTGAGCGTTCAATACTAAGGAATGAATGATATCAAATTGTTGCCCACTGAATCTGAGTAAATGGTAATGAGGTGAGAGAACCCCAATGAGGAGAACCATGGTAGTGGTGAGGGGGATTGGGGGCAATTTCCAAGTTGCAGTAATGTGTGCTGAGAAGTTGTTACTCCATGAAGTGTGAGAAGGATGGATCAGACTCAAGAGCAGGCAAGGCGTCAGACAGCATGACTTTGTTTCACTTAGCAATGAGTTTGTACAAAGCACAAAAAGTCCAAAAAAATCGAAGGAGTTGCAGTTGATAAATTGGGGACCATTAGTCTGAAGGCTTGGAAACATAGTAAAGAAAACCAAGGGAAAGGATCAGTTTAAACTTGAAAGGTCTTGGGGTGCCTGGGTGGCTCAGTCGGTTAAGCGTCTGCGTTCAGCTCAGGCCACAATCTCAGGGTCTTGGGATTGAGCCCTGCATTGGGCTCCCTGCTCAGCAGGGAGTCTGCTTCTTCCTCTCCCTGTGCAGTGCACTCCCCCTGAGTGCTCCCCACTCAAATAAATAAAGAAAAATCTTTAAACTTGTAGGGTCTATATTTAGAGTGAGTTTTGAAGTAAAATTTTATTCGTTTAATATTTTAAAGGATATACTTCATCTTTCAAAACAGTTAAATTTTAAACATAAAATCTTAACATGTATTTATATATATGTTAATTTTAAATAAATATGGAGTATATTGAGCCTGAACATTAAAATGTACTGATAACTTCTACACTGGACACACTTTTATACTGGCAAACAGACACACAGTAGTAGCTTACTACTATTAAATGGAAGCTGCTGAAAAGAGGGATGGCTGAAATAAAAAATATATATATTTATTTTTCAAGGGGGAAAAGGGATAGGAATCATGATAGCTCATCTGAAAGGCTTGGCATATAACCAGTTAAGCCCTAGAAATATAGAACAGGAGGGAATTTAATTTGAGCTGTAGTCATTAGGAAGTTGGGAACTGATTTCTTCAAATTTGGAAATGGTAAATATCTATAAGCCTGACCGTGAGTATTTTTAATTCCTGCAAAACTGGAGGCTAAAATTTTGAGAAAAAAATTATTTTTGGGGTGCCTGGGTGGCTCAGTCATTAAGCGTCTGCCTTCGGCCCAGGTCAGATCCCAGGGGCCTGGGATCGAGCCCCACATCGGGCTCTCTGCTCGGCAGGAAGCCTGCTTCTCCCGCTACCATCCCCTCTGCTCTGCTCATGTTCCCTCTCTCGCTGTGTTTCTCTCTGTCAAATAAATAAAATCTTTAAAAAAAAAATTATTTTTGTTTGTGCAAGAGCATGGGAGGAAATTGCCACTAATATGTGATTGTTAAAAATTATTCATTTTGGTTCTTTATTATAGTCCTATACATCTAAGGTCAAAGTGTCCTTGTCAGAAAAAAAGAAGAGGGAAAATAGTTCCAATAAAAGATTCAATAAATATTTTTGCAGACTTCTGTGAAATTTTTAATATGGCTGAATAAGTCCATATATTTGTGTATAAATGTAATATTTATCTATGTATCAGTATTGATTTTGATTGAATGTGTTCTTTTTTCTTCATTGTTCATTTACTCATGAACTGAACGTTAATCTGTTCTGGTAATAATTCAGAGTTTCTTCTGTTTGTTTAAAGGTGTGTGATGGAGAAAGCTTTATGTACTTGAAAATCTCAGAAAAAGCATCTATTTTGGAAAGTCCTAATAGGTACTTAAAGGCACTTTGATAATAAAATACCCTTAAGTTTCACATTCATTATCATTGTTAGCTTTTATTTTCTTCTGAGTTTATTGAATACTGATTTTTAATAACTGAAAAAAACTGAGATTTCATAATCTTTATCAGAACAGAATAAATGGATAATATTCAATTTTATATATTGATTTGAATAAATTGTTAATATTTATATAAGTAAATAGTAAGTTTATATAAATAAATAATATTCTTTTTTCAAATAAACAGTATTCTTAAAACTGCATAGCAAATCTATTTGTTGGAAAAGAGGCATAAGATCAAATAGTACTGGGCTAGCCAAATGTTTATTATTTGTGTGTGTGTGTGCGTGCGTGTGTGTGCATGTTTTCTAAGTGTTTTTTCCTCCTAACCTTACAAAGTTGGGAATACATATCTGCTTATTTGCAGGAATCTTGTCAGGTTGGCAGGAAATAGGGAGAGCAAGGACAATTGGCTCTCTAATTCATGTTAACAGAAATGTTCAGGCTGGATATTATTTTCTGAGAACTAACAAAATCACGAGTGTAAATTGAAATTGGAGAATAGAATGCAATTCTATCAGCAAAATTCTAACTAGACACATCTCAACCACTTGATACGAGAATATTGGTGATTTTAAACAGGTGAGAAAGAGAAATTTCTGCTGGTGAATACAAATATTGAGAGATTTTACCTTTCATCAGGTACCTTTTTTTGATTGTCATGACCGTGGAATGTCAAGTTGAGTTTGTAGGCCACTGTGTCTTATCCACCTGCACAACTTGGGTACTTGTGCAGCAACAGGAGAATTTACAAAGGAAAGGTCAAGACTTGACCTTATTCACTTTAGGGTTCTCATAGTTTTTCGTTTGTTTTCTTCTGTTATGGTTTTGAAGATTATGAAGTGATGGCTAAAATGGTGGCTAGAAAAAATTAAATTGTAGCGAAAATATCTGAGAGGTAATTGGAATATAAATTTGGGACTAAATGGTGCTGTAGGACTTTAATGACTTGTACAATATTAATATTACTTAGAGTACATAGAGTTTTCAGTTTAGGATTCAGTTGATACCTATGTTAATCTACAATAGAAGGATGCCAAGGACAACTTAATTCAATTGATTTTTTAATTTTTTATGACTTTAGTGGTAAACATTGTCCTTATGGAAGTACGTAATTTCTAAAATAGCAGCAATTTTGTACGCAGATATCTACTTTCTAAAGTCTATATTTATACTTTATATTTTAAATATGCATATATTATTATATATTTTTACATTTTATATATTTTATCCATTAGTAGAGGGGTCAAGGTCTTCTGAGAGATAAGGAGTTCCATGTCTTAGTATAGAGTGAGTCTAGAATGCTTCAAACTTATTTATGCCTTACACATACATTTTTGATTTGAACTTTTTATTTGGAGATAATTGTAAATTCACATGCAGTTACTTGTGAGAAATAAGACAGAGAGATTGCTAGTGTCCTTTACCCAGTTTCTTCTAATGATAATATCTTGCAAAACAATAGGACAATATCACAACCAAGATATTGTCATTGACCTATTTAGGATATGGGACATTTACATGACTACATGGATTCCTCTTGTTTCCCCTTTTATAACTACAGCCTCTTTCCTCCCTGTTTTCCCCTTCTTTCCTCCTTTAAACCCTGGAAGCCATTAATCTGTTCTCTCTTTTTATAATTTTGTCGTGTAAAGAATGCTATATAAATAGAAGCATACAGCTTTTGGGATTGGTATTTGTCCCTCAGAACAATTCTCTGAAGAATCACCTAGGTTGTGTGAATCAACAGTCATTCCTTTTTATTGCTGAGTAGTATTTCATGGTAGGGATATACCACAGTTTGTTTAACCATTCACCCATTGAATGTTGTTTCCAGTTTGTGGCTGTTGTAAATAAAGCTGCTATAAACACTAGTGAATTTTTTTTAAGTAAGCAAATGTCTTCATTTCTCTGAGATAAATGTCCAGGAGAGCAACTGCTGGATAGTATAGTTAGTTGCCTGTTGAGGATTTCAAGAAATTGCCAAACTGTTTTCCAAAGTGTCTGTACCATTTTGTATTTTCACCAACATGTATGAGCAATCCAATTTCTCTGAATCTTTGGTAGCATTTACTTTCATCATGATTTTTTATTTTTGCCATTCTGATAGGTGTGTAGAAGTATCTCATGTGGTTTTAATTTGCATTTCCCTAATGGTTGATAATGTTGAGCATCTTTTCAGGTGCTTATTTGCTATCCATATATTCTTCATGGTAAAATGTCTCTTCATGTCTTTTGCCTATTTTGTAAACGGGTTGTGATTTTTTTTTTCCTTTTGAGATTTGAGAAATCTTTGTATGTTCTAGATGCTAGGTGTACTTGGCTGAAAAGGACCACCTGAAAGATATCCACATCTTAATCCCTGGAACCTGTGAATTTTATTTCCTATGGCAATAAAAAGGGGTCTTTGCAGATGTACTTAAATTAAGGATCTTGAGATGGAGACATTATTCTGAATTATCTGGGTAAGCCCTAAAGGCGATCACATGTATCCTTATAAAAGGGAAGCAGAGGGAGATTTCATAAAGAGAAAAAGGTGATGTGACCATAGAATCAGAGATTGGACCGATGTAGCCATGAGCCAAAGAATGCCAGCAGCCAAAAGTTGACAAAGGCAAAGAATGGGTGGATATCTCCCTATAGCCTCCAGAGGCATCATAACCCTGAACATACCCAGATTTCAGCCTAGCAATACTGATTTTAGACTTCTGGCATCCAGAACTGTGAGAATAAATTTCTGTCATTTTAAGTTACCAGTTGTGATGATTTCTTATAGCAGCCATGGGAAACGATTATAGTATTATTCCTTTGATGGGTATATAGTTTACAAATATTTTTCCTGTCCTGTAGTTTATCCTTTCATTCTCTTAAAGAGGTGTTTGGCAGGACAGAAGTTTTTAATTTGGAAGTCCTAGTTACACATTTTTCTTTATGGGCCATGCTTTTGCTGTCAGATAGAAGAACTCTGTCCAGCTCTTAGATCCAGGAGAAAATCTTTACTTTTATTTTCTGAAAGCTTTATAGTTTTGCATTTTATATTTAAGTTTGTGATCTGTTTTGAGCTAATTTTTCTATAAGGTGTAAAGCTTAGATCGAGGTTCTTTTTTCTTTTTTCTTTTTTAACCTGTGGCTGACCAATTTCTTTGACATCACTTGTTCTTCCATTGAATTTCTCTTGAAACTTTGCCAAAATTAACCAGACACATTTATGTGGGTCTATTTCTGGATTCTCTGTTCTGTTCCATTGGTCTATGTATCTTTTCCTCTGCACATACAACATTGTCCTGATTATTGCTGCTATTTTGTAAAACTTCATATAAAGTAGAGTGATTGCTTCCGCTTTATCCTTCTTTTTAAAGACAGTTTTCAGGGGTGCCTGGGTGGCTTAGTCGTTAAGCGTCTGCCTTCGGCTCATGTCATAATCCCAGGGTCCTGGGATCAAGCCCCGCATCGGGCTCTCTGCTTGGCAGGAAGCCTGCTTCTCCCCACTACCATTCCCACTGATTGTGTTCCCTCTCTCGCTTTGTTTCTCTCTGTCAAATAAATAAAATCTTTAAAAAAAAAAAATAAAGACAGTTTTCACTATTTGGGGACCTGCTTGTGCCTTTTCATATAAATTTTGGGATAAACTTGTGTAAGTGTAAAAACTCTTGCTGGGATCTTGATAGGAATTGCCTTAAATCTGTAAAATAATAGATCAATTTGAGAAGTATTATAGGTCCAATTGTGTCCCTCACAATTTATATGTTGAAGTCTCCATTACCTTAAAAGGTGACTGTGTTTCGACAGATGGTCTTTAAGATGATAATGAAATTAAAATGAAGTTATTAGGTTAGGATGGGCCTTCATCCAATATGGCTGGTGTCCCTAAGAAGAGGGAATTTCAACACAGACAGTGCAAGGCAGAGCCGGGTGAGGACACAGCTACCAAGCGTCCATCTGCAAGTCAAGGAAAGAGGCCTCAGAGGAAACCAACCCTGATGTTCTGACTTCTTTTAGCTTTGACATGAGGAAATACATTTCTGTTGTGTTAGCCGCCTGGTCTGTGGTGGTTTGTTATAGCAGCCCTGATAAACTAATACAGGGTTAATTGTCATCTCTACTATGTTGCATCTTCCAATCTCTGAACAGGGTATGTCCCCTGACTTACTTACATCTTTGATTTCTTTCATCAACACTTTGTAACATTAGGTGTACAAATTCAGTACATGTTTTTATTACATTTGGACCTGAACACTTTATATTCTATTGAGCAACCGTAAACGATATTGAATTTTAATTTCAGGTTCCACATGTGTATTGTTTGTCCGAAAGTGTGGTTGACTTTTGTGTGTCGATCTTGTATTCTGCAACCTTGCTCAGGTCCTTTATTCATTCTAGGAGTTTTATTTGCAGACTTTCGGGATTTTCTACATAAGCAATCATGACATCTGCAAATGGGAATAGTTTTACTGCTCTCTTTCTAATGTATATGCCTTTCTTTTACTGTCTTACCATAGTGGCTAGAACTTGCACTATTGTGTTGTCTAACTGTCCAAAGAGCAGACATTTTTTCCTTGTTCCCAATCTTATTTATTTATTTATTTATTTAGATCATAAGTAGGCAGAGAGGCAGGCAGAGAGAGAGGGGGAAGCAGGCTCCCTGATGATCAGAGAGCCTGATGCGGGGCTCGATCACAGGACCCTGAGATCATGACCTGAGCTGAAGGCAGAGGTTTTAACCCACTGAACCACCCAGGCGCCCCCTTGTTCCCAATCTTAGGGGAAAAGCTTTAGTCTTGTACCCAGGTTGCACTGTTTCCACTGCTGTGGGCAGGTGAACCTGCCCTGTTATTGGGTATGAGACTACTTGCTAAGTCCCTGTTTTGCTCTGTTCATTTGTCCGCGCCTGTTGAAGATCCTGAGTTGCAATCCTCTCCAGTATCCAAGAGTATACAATATGGGAGATGAAAAGAAACTCCAGGAAAGTCGCTGCCATGTCATTCTTCAAGTACAGAGTTCCCTAGTCTTTGTGCTTTTAGAACCCTTTTATAATTGTCAAATCTTTTCCAAGGTATTTAGTTGTATTTAGAGGAAAGTAGCCAGGAAAAGTGAGTCTACAACATCTGATCTCTGAACCATGTATTTTTAAAATTGTTATGTCACTAAATATTACATGATAATGCATGTGTTGTTTTTTTTTTTTTTGAAAAGAAATCTGGAATATCTTATTGCTCTGATGGAACTTAGAGATAATTTGGAATGATGTCTTGGGTTACGAGAGTTGATTGTGAGGAATAGGATATGAGTGCTGGTGACTTTAGTGTTGCCTATTTAAACACTATGGCCCTCAAGAATTTGCCAATCTACATGCAGAAATAGGACTCAACTCACAATTGTCAACTGATGTGTGTTTATGGTGCTCTTAGGCATATTGCATTAGTCAATCAGTTCTGTATCATGAGCCTTAAAATTCTGGAGCAGTAGCCCAGAGGGCACATTGCATTCTTTTGAGGGAATTAAAAGGTACTTAGAGAACATTGCTTGCTGGCTTGGGAGTGGATCTGAGGATAGCCTAATGATGGAAAGATGAAAATAATCGTCCTCTAAGTAAAACTCCAGCTTGTGGCATAAGAGATACTGAGACTTTCACAAATTACATAATGAACTTTCAAACACATTTGAATATTTTTTCTCATTTATGCATGGAATCTGTTGAGCTAAAATAAATATGTAGTGTCGTAGACACTCAATCTGAAAAGTTCTGATTTAATTGCTGCATTTCATTCTGAATGATTCCTGGCTTAAACATCTAAAGCCTGAGAGTTTCTGTATCATTACCCTGAAACGTGACTGAACTTTATCAAATTTAATAGTGTGTGCTCACTTGCAATAGCAATTTGAAAATTTTGATACCTGTTCCCAGGTCTCCATTTAACATCTCTTAAGTTTCATGTACTTAGTCCCTTTTACAAGCAGTTCAATTATTTTTAAATAAAAGTCGAGTCCAAGTGAGAATGGGATGAAAAACTAGTTGGAAAGAAATGGGAAGCTGGGAACGTGCATGCCTGGACTTGTGAGTGTTCATGTGCATTGTTTAATTACACCCTATGAATTACATCTCTTTTATATCCAGACTTAAAGGGCCAAATCCTACCTATTACCACAGCAGATCTTCCCAGAGGTTTGGAGTCAGCAGTGGTTTCAAGGGAGGAAGAAATTTATAGCCATAACAATACTTTTTAACTCAAGATATGAGGTCACTGTAGAAGTTCACCAATGCAAAAACAAAAACAAAAACAAAAAAGAACAAAAAATGCTTTACATGTTTATGGGAGAATAATCATTTTGGGGGCACCTGAGTGGCTTAATCGGTTGAGTGTTGGACTCTTAATTTTGGATCGGGTTGTGACCTTGGGGTCATGAGAGCGAGGTGCCCCCCCAACCCCACAGTCACCGGGGAGTCTGCTTGAGATTCTCTTTCTCTCTGTCTCTCCCCATCGCGTGCTCACTCTCTCTCTCTCTTCCTTTCTCTCTCTCTCTCAAATACATAAAACTTAAAAAAAAGAACAATTATTTTGAAGCATTTTGTGAACTAAATACCTCAGTGACAACCAGAGGCCTTGGACATCAAATGAACATTTGAGGCACTGAACCAATTCAGAGACCTGCCTTAATTTCTGCCAATACCTTGATGCACTTTTAAAAAACCAGCAGGCCAACTGTCTTGATGTTCTTGGGAACAACTTGACTTCGAATTTTCCTCTAATTCAATTTATATACACCCCCCCAAACAAAATAAAGCAAAACTGTCTGGGTTTTTAAAGTAATCTGTGAGTGTCAAAATGATATAATGAAAACCGAAATGGATATTAGAATCTACTAGTCCAGTCATGTGACCTTGGGGAAGTCAAAGCCTAAGCGAGGACTATGCAAGTGGCATGAGGGGACAAAAATTCTTTTCTTGACCAAACTTTAGTTAGGCTCCTGAGCCTGGGAGATGGAAAGTTTTTGTTACTGTTTTGTGCACTAGCTGCAGAATTGAGATGAGTGCTTGGCACATAGTAGGTGTTCAAAAGATGGCTGTGAAATGATCTTCCATTTCTGTATCTATAAAATCAGATTTTTGTGAGAATTAAAAATTGCCACAACTGTTAAGGTCCTTACATAATATACTCAACTCTGTACTCAAAATTTGGCCAATGTCACCATCTCTGCGAAGTCTTCCTGAATTATTCTTCCTCAGCTCTAGTTTTTCCAATCATTTCATACATCCCTAGTCTCATTACCTCCCGATCTGATGTGTATATATTTTGCTGCATGACTACAACTCGACATGTTGGTGGTTTTTTTTGTTTGTTTGTTTGTTTGTTTGTTTTAGATATTTCATTCATTCACTTAACACAGAGAGAGATTACAAGTAAGCAGAGATGCAGGTGGGGGGGAGGGAGGAAGGAAGCAGGCTCCCCGCTGAGCAGAGAGCCCGATGCGAGGCTCGATCCCAGGACCCTGAGACTATGACCCGAGCCGAAGGCAGAGGCTTTAACCCAGAGCCACCCAGGAGCCCCATGGACATGTTGGTGTTTTTATATCATGTCTGACACTTTCCTTTGAAGGTATTGCTTGCATTTCTCGCTTTTACCCTTGCCTCTTTGACAAAGGAGGCTATATCCTTTCTATTATCTATTGCAGTATGTAAGAACATAGACTCTAAAGCCAGACAGCCTCAGTTTATTATTTTTTTTAAGGTTTCATTTATTTGACAGAGAGAGAGAGAGAGCGCAGGTAGGCAGAGTGGCAGGCAGAGGGAGAAGGAGAAGCAGGCTTACTGCCCAGCAGGGAACCGGATGTGGGGCTTGATCCCAGGACCCTGGGATCAGGACCTGAGCCGAAGGCAGATGCTTAACTGACTGAGCCACCCAGGCACTCCTGGACAGTCTCAGTTTAAATTCCTACTCTATAATATCCTAACTATGTAACATTTTGTGAGTTATGTAATAATCCTGTCCCTCTGTTCCATCATATGTAAATTTGGATGGTAACAGTATCTAAGTCATATGGTTTGTGAAAATTAAATGATTTAATACATATAAAGTGCTTAAAACAGTGCCTGGCACATAGAAAATACTCAACAAATATAAGCTGTGATTACTGTACTTCCTACAAAGCTACAAACAATTATATGCTCTGCAATTTTCATAAAGATTCACCTCTAGATAGTATTGGCAAGCCAAACAACATACCTTTATGTAATTGATTTGTCTACACAGATCTTGGATATACTAATTTCTTCAAAATAATAGAAAATAGAATCGACTAAAGATGACACCTCAAATGCACATGCAGGGGTGCCTGGGTGGCTCAGTTTGTTAAGTGTCTGCCTTCAGCTCGGGTCATGATCCCAGGGTTCTGGGATCGAGCCCCACCCCACATCGGGTTCCCAGCTTGGGGCGGGGGAGGGTATATGTGTGGATTGCTTCTCCCCCTCTCCCTCTTGCTCTCTCTTGCTATTTATCTCAAAATAAATAAAATCTTTTTAAAAAATGCACATGCAATGACAGGAATACAAGATAGAAAAAGAAAGAAAAGAAATTATTTGAACAATACCAAAGTAAGTGTTATAGATTCTGCTTTTTTAATAGGACTATTCAAGTTAACCATTTTTTCTTCAGTGATCTTTGGTAATTTGTTTTAAAGAGAATTAGTCTATTTCATGTAAGTTGTTGAATTGATAGGTATAAAGTTTTTCATAATATTCTGTTACTATATTTTAATATCTGTAAGTTCTATAGTGATGCTCCTCTTTCATAAGTGATACGGGTAATTTGAGTTGTCTCTCCCTTTTTCTTGATCAGTCTGGCTAGGGGCTTACCATTTTCATGAATCTTGTAAAAGAATCAGCTTTGGGTTTCACTGATTTTTCTCTGTTACTTTCCAATTTTTAAAACTTCCTGATTTCTGCTCTGAACTTCGTTAATTCCTTCCTTCTGCTTGCTGTGAATTTAATTTGCTCCTCATTTCTTAGTTTCTTAAAATGGAAGCTTAGATGCCTACTTTGAGACTGTTCTTATTTTTCTAAAATAAGTATTTAATGCCATAAATCTTCCCCTAAGCACTACTTCAGTTGCATCTTACAATTTTTAACAGCTTTGAGATATAATTGACAAAAGAAAAACTGTACATAATTAAATGCACAATTTTATATGCTTTCACACACACACACACACACACACACACACACGTGCAATAATCACTACTATCAAGATACTAGACCTATTCATTATGCCTCTAGTTTTCTTCATGCCATTTAATAATCATTTTCATCTGTCCACTCCATTCCCATTGGTCCCTAGCAACCACTGGTCTTTTTTTCTGCCACTGTGTTTTGGTTTGCATTTTGAAGAATTTTATATAAATGAACTTAAGGAGTATGTACCTTTTTTTGGTGTGGCTCTTTTTACTCAGTTGAATTACTTAGGTTTTATTCATGTTTTTTTGTGTTATCTATCAATAGTTTATTCTTTTTTATTGTTGGTATTTAGCAATATTGATTTTATGTTGGTATAGTTTTCTTTGAGTTTTGATGAATGTCTCAAATCTCTAAATTTGTGTCTTTCATAAAATTTAGAAAATAGTTGGTTATTTTTTGTTTAATTTTTTTCCTGTACCAATCTTTTTATCCTCTCCTTTGAAGACTCTAGTGACACAAATACTCTACAGTTTCATAGAGTCTCATAGGTTCTTGGGGACTTGTTCATTTCTCTTCAATCTTTCTCTCTATTCTTTCATTTGGATGATTTGTATTAATTTGGATGATTTGTGTTAATTCGTATTCAAGTTCCCTGACTCTTTGTCATCTCTATTCTGTTATTGAACCTATCCTGTGATTTTAAAAAAAAATCTAGATATTGGATTTTCCTGTTATAAAATATGCAGTTTTTTAGTTTCTTCTTTTTTATAGTTTCTTTTTCTTCATTAACAACTTCCATGTTTCCATTCATTACTACATGGAGTATTGGTACAATAGTTATTTTATAAAAGGCTTTGTCTGATATTTCCAACCCCTAGGTAATTTGAGGTTTGGCATGTGTTGATGGTCATTTCCTTTAAAAAATTTTAATATTTCCTGGATATTTTTCATGTCAAGTAATTTTGTATTGCATCATGGACATTTTGAATATTATATTTTGTAGACTCTGGGCCCTGTTAAAATCCTCTCAAGAGTGCTGATTCTGTTCACTTGTTTGGTTTACTAGGCGATCAAACTAATTAGGTTCAGACTCGGTGTTCATGTCTGTGGGCCAAGGATTCAGTATCTTTTGTTTACAAAACCTTTGCTTGTGCTGCTTTGAGTCTGTCTCACACACATGCCCCTCAGGGCATAGTCCTAGACTCGGATGGTTGTTTACATCGGTTTAATTTTCTGTAGCTTTTCTGTGCTTCTTGAGGGTCTGTCCTGTTCATGTGGGAACTTTTATTCTGCTCTATCCTCCATGAGATTGCCTTCCCATACTCTCTGACCTACAGAGGCCTATTTTTTTCTGGTCCACGGAAGGGTCTCTTCAAAATCTTAGTGCTCACACCACCAAAGCACAGCTATCAGACCCTCTGGCAAAGCCAGGGCATGAAAAAAGGAGGGAAAAAAATATTTCAATGACATTTGGTTTCCAGGGCCTCTTTTGCCAGTTACCCTGACCAGAGAGATTGGGTTTCCATAAGAGTTTCAGCCACGGGGCGCCTGGGTGGCTCAGTGGGTTAAGCGACTGCCTTCAGCTCAGGTCATGATCCCAGAGTCCTAGGATCGAGTCTCATATCAGGGTCCCAGCTCTGCGGGGAGTCTGCTTCTCCCTCTGACCTTCTCCCCTCTCATGCTCTCTCTCTCTCTCTCTCAAATAAATAAAATCTTTAAAAAAAAAAAAAGAGTTTCAGCCACTCCTGTACTACCCACCCTGTAGCTATGTGGGCGACTGGGTACTGGCCTTGGGGTAAAGCTGTTAGAGAAAAGAGGGAGAAAAAAATGAAAACCTCACTCCCATACAGGTTACATTTCTAAGTTTTGATTTCCCTCCCAATCTGGCTGCTTCTGTTTATTTTTCTGAGTCCTTAGGCGGTTGCTTTTGGAATTTTTTTCCAGAATTATTACACAAATATAGCAAAAGAGGGAGTCTTTAGTGGGCTTACTCTGTTTCTGTTGGCATCAGAACTCTCATTATTCATTTTAATGTTCAAATGTTCCCAGATTTGATGAAGGGGCTCCATTAAGCTAGCTTCTGTGCTTTTAAAAAGATATAGTCCCATCGTTCTTTGAGCACTTCCTTATTTTCTGGCTCAAAAAATGTGCTGGTCTTGTTAAAATATTCTTGCCCTGGGCCTCATTTCTCCAAGGAATGTCTATTCCCATTTGTGCTTGCTGCTACTCATGTGTTGTTGCTTTTAGGCTTTCTTAATGGACAGATAGAAAATAATTCTAAGTACACACATATTCACAAATACTGATATATGTGTGTGTGTGTGTGTGTGTGTGTGTGTGTGTCTACATATATATATATACACACACACAATTACTGCTACTATTATTAGTATCGATTTTCTCCATAAATTCATACAATATCATGAAAATTAATCAGACACCACAGGATTCATTACTTGCTTCCCTTTTCCAAGTTTTTAACTTCCTTATGCAACAGTGAGAAATTTGGTTTCCGTTATCTTCAGGATGCTTGTACACTTATCCTGTCCCAGAATACATAGGAAGTAGTTTCAGAATTGCCATTGTGTACCTCTGGTAAGATAAAACCTAATACTACAATTCATTTGTTTATATTTTTCTTTAGTTTTTCATTGTGTATATAAGACAAAAATTGCACTTTAAAGTTATATGGGTTAGGATTATTTTTGTACTCTTTACTCAGTGCAGTTATGTTATTAATTTCAAATAGAGCTAAGTTCATTTGACTCTTTTCATAATCTATTTTAGAGTTTTCTCCCAATCTTCATTTTTTAATATACAAAACATTGGCACAGTTTCTGAAGTCAAAATTATCTAAGATGTGTATTCAGAGAAGTATAATTCTCCAACCCCAACCTCTGTTTCCAGTTTCTACCTTCTCCCTGAAGGTAATGAATCTCATTATTAGTTTCTCATCTAACCACTCTGTATTTATTACAAAAATAAGATGATATATGTATAGTTTTTTATTTGTCCATTTTCTTACATAGATAGTATGCCCTATTGCCTCTTTTGCATTTTGCTTTTTTCACATGATAATATATGTTGAAAATAACTCCATATTAGTTAATAGAGAACTTTCTTATTCCTGTTAATAGTTTCATGGTACTCCATTATGTACATTCTATAGTACATTCAATTAACCTTTTTTGTATGGGTACGTAGGTTGTTTCAAATATGTTGCAATGACAAACAATGCTCATATGAATATATATATATATATATATATATATATATTTTTTTTTTTTTTTTTTTGGTTTGTTTGTTTGTTTTATCAGAGGTTTATTATCCAGGGAAGTTTTTAGAGGGTGATTTGCTGGGCTAAAATGTAAATGCAGGGGCGCCTGGGTGGCTCAGTCGTTAAGCGTCTGCCTTCGGTCCAGGTCATGATCCCAGCGTCCTGGGATCGTGCCCCGTATCAGGCTCTCTGCTCAGCAGGAAGCCTGCTTCTCCCGCTACCATTCCCTCTGTTTGTGTTCCCTCTCTCACTGTGTTTCTCTCTGTCAAATAAATTAAATCTTTAAATAAATAAATAAAATGTAAATGCATATGTAATTTTGTTCAATTTTGCCAAATTCTCCTCTATAATTACTATACCAACTGGCATTCCCACTACTAATATATGAGAATGCCTATGTCCCATAGCCTTGCTGCAGTGCCATGTCAACCTTCTAAAATTTTGCCAATTTGTATCTGCAACAACATGGATGCATCTAGATGGTATAATACTAAGTGAAATAAGTCAGTCAGAGAAAGATGAATGCCATATGATTTCACTCAAATGTGGAATTAAAAAAACAAAAAATGAGCAAAGAAAGGAAAAGACAAATAAAAAGGACAGATATTTAAATATAAAGAACAAACTGGTGGTTACAAGAGGGGATAGGGGAGAGGAAATGGTTGAAATAGATGAAGAAGATTAAGAGTATACATCATGACGAGCACTGAGTAATGTATAAAATTGTTGAATCATTACATTGTCCATCTGAAATTAACATAACACTGTATATTAAGTATATGTGAATTTAAAAATAAATTTAAAAATAATGAATAAAATAATTTTGCCAATCTGATAAGTAAAAAATAATATCACAGTGTCATTTATTTTGTGTTTCTCTTACAATGATTAAATTTAAACACTGTCATATATTTAAGGACTGTATATACCACTGTTTATATATAATTCAAATATTCACAATGTTTTAAAATATGTAAAAAATTCACAACGGCCTACTCATACCTTTAGCTCTTTTTTTTTTTAGGTCCTATGGAGTGCTGGATCTTTTTACCACTGTTTTTAAAAAGTCTTTATATATTAGGGATATTAGCCCCTTATCTGTGCTATGCATTGCAAATATTTTCTCTGAGTTTATTGTTCCTTTTGGAACATTGCTACTCGTGCTTTTGTCATGTGTTATTGTAATTATTATAATTATACAAAGATATCAGTCTTCTACTTTACCACATCTGAATCTTGAGTCATAGTTAAAAATCCTTTCCATATACCTTGGTTATAGATGGATTCACCTTTCTTTTCTTCTGGTACTTGTACGGTTTCATTTTTTAAAATTAGATTTCTGATCCATTTAGAGTTTGTTTTTATATTTGGCATGTAGCAAAATTGAATTTTATCTTTTTCCAAATGGCTATATTGTTAGCCAACAGCATTTCCCAGTGATTTGGATGATACTTTTATCATATATTACATATCCATTTGTACTAGGGTCTATTTCAGACTTTCTACCATATTCCCCTTGTTTGTCTATGTAAGGTCCAATGATACACTTTAAATGATAAAGGCTTTATAACATGTTTAAATATCTCCTAGTGCTAGTGCTCTTGCATAGCTTTTCTCTTTCAGTTTTTTTAAGCTATTCTTGCATATTTAATTATGTAAATGAACCTTAATATAGACTTATCTAACTCCATAAAAAAGCTTCTGAAAGACACAAACATAAGACCTGAAACTATAAAACTCTCAGAAGAAAGCCTAGGAGAAAATCTTCATGATGTTGGTCTTGACAATGATTTTATGAATATGACACCAAAAGCATAAGCAAAAAAAATTAAATAATAAAAAAGCTTCTACACAGCAAAAGAAACCATCACAGAGGGAAAAGGCAGCCTTTGAAAGTGGAAGGAGAAAAAATGTCCAAGTCATATATCTAATAAAGGGTTAATCTCCAAAGTATATAAGGAACTCGTGTAACTCAAGTAAAAAAAAACTGTAATAATATTAAAAAATGGGCCAAGCACTTGAGTAAACATTTCACCAAACATGACATACAAGTGGAGAATATACATGTGAAAATATAGTCAACAACACTCATCATCGGAGAAATGCAGATCAAAACCAAAATGAGATATCACCTGTCAGAATGATTAATCAAAAAGACAAGAAATAGCAAGTGTTGGTAAGGATGTGAAAAAAAGGGAACTTTTACACACTGTTGGTAGGAATACAAGATGGCGCATGAGGGGTCCTCAAAAATTAAAAATAGAACTGCCATATAATACAACTATCCCACTTCTGGATATTATCCAAAAGAATTGAAATCATGACCTTGAAGAGGTATTAGCACTCTTATGTTCATTACAGCATTATTTACAGTAGCCAAGATGTGGAAGCAACCTGAATGTCCATCAACAGATGAATGAAGAAAATGTAATATAAATATATATAATTTATACATATATCTATATAAAATATATATACTACATACAATAGAATACTATTTAACCTTAAAAAAGAAGAAAAATCTGCACTATGTGACAACATGGATGAACATGGAGGATATTATGCTAAGTGAAAAAAAAACAGTCACAGAAAGACAAATACCGCATGATTCCACTTATATATGAGGTATCTAAAGTAGTCAAATTCATAGAATCAGAGTAGAACGGTGGTTGCCGGAGATTGAGGGAAGGAAAAATGGGGACTTACCAACAGGTATAAAGTTTCAGTTAAACAAAATGAATAAGCTCTAGATATCTGGTCTACGTCATTGTACCTGTAGTCAATAATAATGTATTATACACTTAAAAATTTGTTAAGAGGGTAGCTCTTATGTTAAATGTTTTCAGTTCATTACACTGAAAAAAGAAAACTTAAAAAAATAAAAAAAATTTTACAGAAATCTGTAAATAAATAAAATAAATAACTTGAAAAAATTAAAAAATAGATCTCGTCATTTTTATTGGAATTGAACTAATTGATATGTTAATTTAGGAAGAACATAGAGATATGCTTCCATATTTTGACTATTGTAAATAATGGTGCAGTGAACCTATGAGTATATGTATCTTTTTGAATTAGTGTTGTTTTCTTTCACTAAATGCCCAGTAGTGGAATTATTGGCTCATATGGTATTTCTGTTTTTAATTGTTTTAGGAATCTCCATACTGGTTTATAAGTGGTTATACCAATTCATATTCCTACCAACAGTGCATGAAGGTTCCTTTTTTTCCACATCCTCACCAACACTTGTTATTTCTTGTCTTTTTTGATTCTGGCCATTCTGACAGATATCTCATTTTGGTTTTGATTTCCATTTTTCTGATGATTAGTGATATTGAGCATCTTTTCATGTGCCTGCTGAGCATCTGTATGTATTCTTTGAAGAATATTTATTTAGATCCTCTGTTCAATATAATCGGATTATTCCACTCGGGAAATTGCCTATTTTTTAATGCTCTGAATTGATTTGCATATAAATCTACAAAGTAATCTCATGATTTAAAAAATGTATTTTGCTTCAGTTGCTACTCTCCTTGTAGTATCTTATTTTATACATACTTTCTTCCTTTTTATAAGTTAGCTGATGACGTTTTATTTTGTTTAAAAAATTTTTTTTAAAAACCAAGATTTTGATTTATTCATTAGGTATATTGTTTTTTATTCTGTAGTCAATTTCTACTTTTCTCTTTAGTTTTTTTTTTCTTCTTTGTGCTTTTTTATGGTTTACTTTATAGCTTTTTTCCAAGGTTGCTTTGTTGGGAATTTAATTCATTTGTATGCTTTCATTTTTACTGATAAATGTGATTAGGGATATGAATTTTCCACTGATCACTGCTTTAAGTATATTGCACAGATTTTGATATGCAGTGTTTACGCTGTCATATTTCTAAAGAAATCTGTAATTTTAGTTGGCATTTCTCCTTTTGATCAAGAGCTGTTTATTTTTAAAATTTTTTTAGCATCTTAATTTTATTTTTTTCATGTTCCAAGATTCATTGTTTATGTGCCACACCCAGTGCTCCATGCAATAGATTTTATTTATTTATTTGAGAGAGAGGGAGAGAGAGAGGGAGGGAGGGAGGGAGGGAGGGAGGGAGGGAGGAGGGTGGGAAAGAGAGCACAGAGAAGGAGAGTGAGAGGAAGAAGCAGACTCCCCAATGAGCAGAGATCTCGATGTGGGGTTCCATCCCAGGACCCTGTGATCATGACCTGAGCTGAAGGCAAACACTTAACCTACTGAGCCACCCAGGTGCCCCTCAAGAGTTGTTTAAAAATTTGTTATAACTTCAGGATAAGGTGGTCTTTAAACTTTTGTTAATTTTTCTAATATTATTGCCTTCTCATCAGAAAGTACTTTGGGTAATATTTTTACTTTTCTAATATTTTCTTTGTGGCCTAGTATTTTATTAATTTTTGTACATGTTCCATGTGCATCTACAAAGGAGGTATACTCTCGTTGATAAGAGTATAAAGTTCAACACACCTGCATAAGATCTATATCCTTTTTATTTTTTTGTCCAATCTTTCTTATACTGAGTATGTGTTAAAATCTCCCATTAGTAGAAGGTATTCATAAATGTGGCCTTCCATGTTCTTTCATTTTTGCTTTATAAAGATCATTGCTGTGTTATTGGTGGCATAGATATTCTTAACTGCTATATCTTTTTTCATAAATAAGCATCCTTATTTTTTACTCTTGCTGCTATTTTCACTTGAAATTTACTTTGTTAGATATCATCACAATTTCTGTTTTCTTATTGTTTCCATGTACTTGGTGCGCTTTTGCTCATCCCTTTATTTTTAGCCGTTATTTTAAGGCAAATTAAAAATCTTTCATTTTTAGTCGTGTTTTAAGTTCATTCAAGTTTATTGCTGTTACAAATATGTTTTCCTCTGTCACGTTACATCAGGGTATAATGTTGAGAGCATAACATTATATTTTCTTGTGTTTCTTCCTCTAGGTGATTTTTTGCTCTTTCATTAATTATATTCCTTTTGGGGTTTTGGAAGATTTGGTTTTTGTTTTAGTGATTAACTTTAATATCACATTTATATCATGTTTTATTTATATCATGTTTAATGCCCTTAAACCTGTTTTCTGATTAAATCTATTACTTTCTGATCTGCCAATTTTTTATGGTATCATTTAGCTGCCACCTTTTTTTTTTTAAGATTTTATTTATTTATTTGTCAGAGAGAGAGAGTGCACAAGCAGGCAGAGAGGCAGGCAGAGGCAGAGGGGGAAGCAGGCTCCCCGCTGAGCAAGGAGCCCGATGTGGGACTCGATCCCAGGACCCTGGGATCATGACCTGAGCTGAAGGCAGCTGCTTAACCGACTGAGCCACCCAGGCATCCCAAGCTGCCACAATTTGTTTATAGAAAAATCAATATGATTATTTTATTTTCTTCTTCCTCTTTCCCTTTCTATTCTCTTCTTAATTTTAGTTGTATTTTTGCTAATTTTTTAGAGTTTATAACACATAAAAGATGTTATATAGCATGTAGCAGTATTCTTCTACCCTTATACCACTATTATTTTTGTCTTAGTTCCAAAATTACCCATATTAAATGCTAATCAGTCTTTTAGATGAAAATTTCCCAATCATTCCTTTGTTAGTTGAATCTCATCTACGATTTAATTTCTTAAGAAGGGCTTATCGGTTCAGAATTCTCTGAGTTCAAAATAAATTTCAACTTTTTATAGCCTGCTTGGCTAGCATGTCTGGATGTCAAAATTTTCATTTCAAACTTTAATTGTTTTTCTACTTTTTCATTAAAGATATACTTTACATATAGTAAAATTCACCTTTTTAAAACTGCACACTAGGATTTGTAGTTTTTCAAATTTTAAGAATTTATATATGTATTTACATTATATACATAATTTACATACATACATATATATATATATATATATATATATATATATATATATATAAAACCACCACCATATCAACATATACCAAAATAAATACCCATTTTCAGTCATCCTCCCACCTTAAACCCCTTGAAACTAGTAATCTGTTTTCTTTCTTTATAGAGTTGCCTTTGAAAGAGTGCCCTACAGGGGGCGCCTGGGTGGCTCAGTGGATTAAAGCCTCTGCCTTCAGCTCGGGTCATGATCCCAGGGTCCTGGGGTCAAGCCTCGCATCAGGCTCTCTGCTCGGCAGGAAGCCTACCTCTCCTTCTCTCTCTACCTGCTTCTCTGCCTACCTGTGATCGCTCTCTCTGTCAAATAAATAAAAAAAAATTTTTTAAAAAAGAACTAATATCTATCCTTCTCAAATTTTACTCCAAAAAATGAAGAGGAAAGAACACTTCTAAATTCCTTTTATGAGGCCCTCATTATCCTGACACCAAAATCAGACAAAGACACTACAAAAAAAAAAAAAAGTCAGTCACAGAAAGTCAAATGCCATATGATTTTACTCATATGTGGAATGTAAGAAACAAAACAAATAAAGAAAAAAAAGAGACAAATTTAAAAAAAAAATACCGACTCAAATACAGAGAATAAGCTGGTATTTGCCAGAGGGGAGGTGGATGGGGGGATGAATGAAATATATGAAGGGGAGAAAGAGTTCTATTATCTTGATGAGCCCTGAGAAGTCTATAGAATTGCTGAATCATTATCTTGTACATCTGAAGCTAATATAACACTGTATGTTAATTACACTTGAATAAATAAATAAAATTTGAAATGAATAGGGTAAAGGGATGGCAGAATATGAAAAGAAAAATGAAAAATCTCTTTAAAATCAATATTATGAAAACTATGAATGCCTGAATTTCTGTGATAATATAACCTTGCACTTATATAATTATTAATTAATTAGTTATCCCCATTACCTTGTAAAAACATAAATTGTAGACTCCATCAAGAAGAATAGTTATTATTGAGTGCCCATTATGTGCCAAGCACTTAGTTTGCCAACATTTAAAGAGATTATTTAAATTACATTTATAAGGATGATGAGTCTCTTTTTCTTTCTTTGTAGATGATACTAGATATGTGTACCTCCCAGAACATAGAGGTGAGAACAAGCTTCTGTCACTGTCCCATTGTGTACATTAAGACAACTGTCATTGTTTATAAGTGAGACCGAGCAATAGAGTATTTGTGTGTGATTTTAATATATTGTAAACTGTTTTGCTTTTTGAAGACTCTGCTATGGATTTATTAATTATTAATATTATTATAAATTATTAATATTATTAATAATGATATATAATATTATTATAAATATCAATATTATTATTAATTCGTTTAATAAATATGATGCATACATCCAATTCTTCTGTCACACAATTTGCTTTTTTCTTTAGTTTCCAAATGATGTAAGCAAAATATTAACTGTATGAATGTTTACTATGATACTTGACACAAATTTAGGATATAATCTGAGATTAAAAAAACTAATAAAATTGTACTTACCATAAAGGATTGCAAGCAGAGACAGTGGCATGACAAGTAGTCCCACTAGCATATCAGCAATGGCTAGGGACATTAAGAAATAGTTGGTGGCATTGTGCAGTTTCTTTTCCAAGCTTACTGCCATGATAACGAGAATGTTGCCACCTATTGTCAAGATTATTATGATGACGATTGAAAGTGCTGGCCAGTTTTGTACCCCGTCTGGGAATTTGAAGCGTCCACCATCGGAGGTATTGAAAATGTCAGTTACTAGAGCTGCAACAGGGCTCACAGAAATATCGCATTGCCAAACCAGTAGGCCAATTAGGTGCACACTGAAAATTAAGAAAAAAAAAAAAATCAGATACTATTACATTGCTTATACTCAATAAACTGCTTATACAAAACAATAGCTTTTCCTTCAGCAACCCTTATCACCATCACCATCATCATTTCTACTCCATTAATTCAATCTCGGTATTTCTTTTTTCTGTCCAAGGAATATTATGAGTCAGACACTTAGTTTATGGAAATATATATATATATATATACAATTAAAAATTATCTGTATTATAAAATTATATATATGCAATCTCATTTGATCACACACAGCAACCTCATGAGGTCAGTATCTGTTTATATTCGTTATGCAAATGAGGTGTCTGAGGTTCAGAGAGGTTAAGTAACTTTCTCAAGGCAGAACAGCCAGTAAGTAAGTGGCAGGGGCAAGGTCCATATCCAGGTCCCACTGATTTCAAAGCCTGTATTTTAAACTGTTACTCTCTACAAGCAATACGAAACCACAGTGTTGTTTGATTTGCTTTAAGGGTCTATTTTTATATTTTTTCAATATTAATTTCTTCTAGATATCTTCTGAGACAACTGACAACAGAATGAAAAGAGATTTTCCTTTAAGTACCTAGTACTCTGACAAGAAAATTGGACCACTGCCTTTTTAAATCTAAAGCTAAGAAGGAATAAGCTGTCATCAGATAAACTTCAGGCAAGATGTTAGAAGAGACACGGTGGGTTTTGGCCATAGTGCACATTCATTTCTTTTTAAAACTTTTTACCTTCTCACAGCTGCAGAGTGACTTTAGGCTGGTCCATACATATTAATATTTGTGCTATAAATTATCCTTCTATCTGCCACTCTGCTCATTTCTGTCCTATGTTTTCTGGGTCCTGTTCTAGGCTAGAAAATGATTGATTTGTGGTGATGATGAATTCCTCTGGGTTTGTTGCTTTTCCTGTGCTGGATACGAAGTCTCTTAAATCATTTCAACTGTGCATCTCTCAAGAAGGTACTTTTGTCGACTCTACTAGTAAGAAAATCAGGCCAGGTGGCAAACAATGTAGGAGAAATAGACGTGGCTATGTTTTGTGCTTCCCAATTCAACTTCCTCCCGTGGTGGTATGAGATTTATTCAGGTTACATATGTTAAGTGTCCTCTTAAAGTGTGTGCTCCTAAAGGATCTAATAAAACTAACATTTATTTTCATTAATAAAGTAGATAAGAATGATAAGCATATTCAGTATTTCCTTCTTAACAACAAAGATTATTATTTGAAAATGAATGTTTTTGTGTATTGTATTTTCAGTAATAGTTTATAAATATGAAGCAGTAACTACACTATATGTAATGGTTGTTAAACCTTGTTATTATTTATGGAGAGGAAAACTTTCTCTACTTGTATAATTACGTGCTGAATAATTTTTTTTTTTGCAAGACTGTTGAAATAAGGGTCTTTCTGGAATTGAGGAGATTGAACACATGATATTACAACATCTAGAGTCTGAGTTCTTTATATAAATGGTTTTATTTCATTATCTTATTCACTTTTTCTTTGAACTAAAAATGCTATCTCTATAAGGGGAAAATACATGTGTGATTTGATTAGCTCATCATTTATTATCAATCGTCAGAGAAATTTACTGTATTAAAACTGGATGATTATGACAGTGTAATGATATCATATCTATAATATTATGGACATATATATGCACATACGCCATACTTTCTAAACTTACACTGGAATGCTTGGCCTGAAAAACTATTAATGTTTAAAAATTGAAGCAAAATACTGTAATAATTTTTTAGAGTATTTAAAAATTATTTCTCTTAATATCTTGGTAGTATACTTTTATGTCTTTGAAGATAATGAAGAAATCATGAAAATATTTTAACTTCCTCATTCTACAGAGGATAGAAAACTAATAGTTTAGACATTTTGCTTAAAATAACTTCCTTATTAGTCAAAGTTACCTGACATGCTAAGCAACATGCAGGTGATGATATGCATAGTAAGTTTTATCAAATAATCAGTAACTTCTTGTATCAAATAATCAGTAAATTCTAATTCCTGGAACATGAAATATAAGCTATAATTACATATGTTTCAAAAAATCTATATCATAAGTAATCTATGATTAATGTGAGCAGAAATTATTAAAATAAAGGGCCAAATAAATAGAAGCAAGTTATCTGCTCTCAGCTTTGATTATTCTGTCACTATATTTGTTGCATTGGACATGTGGTCAATTTCTTAACTTCGTGACCTCAATGATTTTTTGACCAGTCACTTAACCTCTCAGAGCATCAGTTTCTTCATCTGTAATCTCTGTCATGTGACTGTTGAGAAAACGAAATGATATATATAAAGTCTTCAAAATTGTACCTTTGTCATAATAGGCTCTCAGTAAATATTGGGGTTTACCTTCATTTTGACTTCAAAGTCATATATTTCACAATTGGAGATGAATTTAAATTCTGATTTTATTTTAATAAGATATTTATGCAAAAAGAGTCTCAGACAGTAATTTTAAATCTGTGCCTTTTCTGGCTTATCTGATGAAAAACGTGTCCTTCTGGCATTTAAAAAAAATTCTAGTTTAAATTAGCTGATGATTATCTCAGCTAGTGTTGGATGACTTTATGCTCATTGTAAAATGTTGCATCTTTAATTGTCAGTTATATAGCCACAAATATATTTATCCTTTAGAGAGTAAGGTCCTAATAGAATATGCATCCGACTTGAATTTTCTAAGCAAGTTGTAAAAAACATCAAAGTCCTTTCATATTTCTTTAAAAATGACAGAGGGACCCCAGGATGGCTTAGTAGGTTAAGTGTCTGCCTTTGGCTCGGGTTCATGATCTCAGGGTCCTGGGATCCAGCCCCGTGTTGGGCTCCCTCTCCCTTTGCCCCTCCCCACCACTTGTGCTCTCTCTCTCTAATAAATAAATACATTTTTGAAATCTTTAAAAAAGATAGAAGAATGCAGGATAAAAGTGCATGTAAAAAATATGTGAAATACTCTTGGACAATTACTAATTTTAAAATCTGAGTATCTTATTGTTGGTAGGAAAACACTTTGAGTGGTTATCTTGCCTACCTCTGCTGGCCAGATATATTTTTAATGAAAGAGTCCATGAGACAAATACTAAATTACTGGGGAAGCCTATAGAATCTAAATATATCTATTGTGAGTTATAAAATAATGTTACTGGGAAGATCATGAAAGAGTATTTACTTCAGTTTCCTGGTTTCAAGTCAATTAAATTTAATAAATTCTTGGTGCTACGATGGACAAAGTATTATAATTTTTATTAAAGTTCAATCTTATTTTCTATAGTTTTGTGATCAAGAATTGGCTATATTATAATTAAGCATAACTTCTAATATTTATGTGTTCAATGAAATATATACAGTCCTTTTTATAAAAAAAGAATAATTTAGGTCTTGCTCCTAAAGCTTAAATTAATTGTTCTCAAGCCCACAGAAGTCTCATAAAATATGTACACAAAAACTACAAGTTCTCCCTAAACAATGCAATCAATTTATTCATTGGTACTAAAGGTTTAATGAACATATAATTTTACGTTCTTAGTAAACAAAATGATAATTTAAGTCTGTATGTTTTAAATGTACTGTGTTTTTGCATGGCATATGACAATGGGCATTTTAAGAAGAGGTGGATTACCATCCATCCGGTGCAGGGCTGGGTCCCATGACTCTGAGATCATGACCTGAGCCAAAATCACTTAACTGACTGCACCACCCAGGCACCCCTTCCCTACCTTTTCACTGTCCTTCATCCTTTCCTTTTCCTGTCTGTTGTTGTTTTTCAACTGTAATGATTATAGTTTAGAACCCTAGATCTTTTTTCCATGCCCCATTCCTCGAGACGAGTGGGTTTGGAGGAGACCAACCCAACATTTTATTAAGTTAAAAAGAAGATATGCCTGGATTAGATTACATTTAGAATTGCTCAGTACTTGAATCCAAGTCTTATCTCCTTTTTGTGACATTCTATTGATCTGAGCTACCTGGTCATTGTATCAAGACTTTGGAAGATGGCACTGTTTTCCTCTGTCTAGCTACATCACCCAACCTCTACTCTCTGATTTCTTACTCATTCTTTTGCAACCTCAATCATTCTTTATAAAACCAGAAACATCTTATCCTCTTGGCTGTTTAGTTCATGCAGGAAGGAAAAGGAAAGACAAGACAAGAACCTTTCTCATTTCTACATTTTAACCATGGAGAAAGCAGCCATGAACATTGGAATTATTTTTGAATTTAAGATATTATTGCCATATTATTTATTTGAATGCGTAAGCAGTTCTGTTTAATTAAAGCCCAAGCTATTGGGGTTTTTTCCATTTATTTTTGAACAGGGAACATCCATTATATTAGTCTACGGGCTGCAAGTCATTTGTGCAAATTGAGGCAAACACAGCTGAATGATCATAGAAAAACCTTTTTAACATTTTTGAGCAAGCTACCATAAAAAAGTTAAGTTAAAAAAAATAAATAATCACATCCTTACAGGAACGAGTGCACCGCTTTCCTCAGGTTCACCATGATTGCTTCGGTGTTAAGCAACCAAAGTTTAAAATTGTGAAGAGGAAATTTAACAGATTGGATTCATAATTCCATCCTTTCTGGGGAGAGAGAAAAAAAGAAAAAGAAAATTAGTTAAAAGTCCAAATAACTTCACAACAGCCAATTAAATAAACTTAAATATATTTATTAAGTGATAAGAAACAATCAGTACAAAATTTAGCAAACAGGAAACCATGTTATATCATATAAGTGATAAAAAATGGCAGAGAATATATTTTTCATTTATTTACCAATATACAACCATCATAGTTTTTTTCTTTTCTTTTTTTTTAGTTTTTCTAAAATTTCTTGTGCACGCTTTATTCATAGGGGTCTTCTACTAAAACTTCTTTTCTTAGAGTACACACAGCTTCAAAACAGTGTTTTGAGAAAGAAATTAAGAATATATGCTTCTTAATTGACAAACCATTTGGGGAAAGTTTGTGATGTACTAATTAAGTAGCATGTATAAAATACGAAAGTTTCGTTTTCCAAGAACACTGAAAACTAAAATAAGTTTTAACTATTTCTATTAAGTGAACTTATTTTGTACATTTCTAATTTATTTTCTTCAAAGTGAAGCAATCTGCATTTACATAGTTTTATTTATACTTTTGCATTAACCAACAATATTCTCTAGAGGGCAGTACCAAGTTTATACCAAAATAAATGAGTTGATCAGGTTTACTCTATTAAATATAGTGATCACCCTATGTACCAGCTTGTTAGTATCCTACAGATAATTATAGTTAGGGCACATGGAATAATGCTAAAAATGCAAACAAAAGGTCAGTTGCACAAGAGGATGCAAACAAAAACCTTAATTTCTTTTATTGATTAAGAGGTGACAATGCATTTAAAGGTATTAGGAAGGAAACATGAAAAACCTCCAAACAACTAATCAAAGAATTTCAGAGAGAATGCCTTCCATTTCTATAGGTTACTTTTCAAGGAGCTATTTGTTGCGTTGAAAACCCCACCAAATATTTCCATAGGTAATTATTTAGCGATATTTCCATAGGTAATTATTTAGCGATTAGCACTCACTATATTCATGCTAAAATGTTGGCCAAGAGTAGACTGGATGCAGATTTGCTGAGAATATCTGCTGCACTCCTTTGTGGCAAGAACATCTTTACAGAGTGGCACAGGTCACTATCAATCTTTACATTGACACTGAATGAATACTTAGTGTGAATTCTAGTGATTAACATAGAAACCCTTTGTTTTTGCTTTGTTTTGTTTTTTTTACTGGCTGCAGATTCCTAACTGGAAACAGAATGGGTAAACCCCTCTGTTCTCTATTCTTGGTTTTCTATATCTTCAATTTTAAGATTTTGATTATACTCTCTTCCCACACCAAATATGTAACTGAATTCTTTTCTGAGCGCACAGGCTTTTACAAGAATCTGGATTGTGACGTTAGGTTCGTATGCAGTAGGCTGTCAATGAGAAAAATGTAGTTGCCATGGGAGAGGGGGAGAAAGAGAGACTTGAATAGTTTGAGAATGTGGAATAACATTGAAAAATCATCTGTTCTGTCTAATTTGAAGATGTTTTCAAGGAATGTAAAAAAAGTGTTGATAATCTCTTCTAGTGTTTTCTAGTTCCTTTTAGAAATTTGGAAATAAAATTTTACTGGAACGAATTGCACCTCCCTATGTTTCCCATCTCATTAAATAGTACTATTATTCTAGTCATCAAGCTCTACCAATTTAATTAATTCTCTCTTTTTGTCCCCTGTCTCTCACTTGTGAGTTCTATCAGTGTTACCTACACAGAAATATATCTTCCTTTTCACTACAATAATACATAAAGTATGGCCTCCAGTGTCCAGAAACAAAATATTCTATAGAAGAATTAGAGTGACATCTTCCAGATCATTAGACCATTTTTATTCCCCAAAATGCTGCCAGACAATGCATAAATCCCTTTTCTTGGGAGGTCAGGAAGTAAGTGACAGGGAAAAAAATGGTACAGAGAGACAAAAAGGTCTTATTTTGCTTCTTTGCCCTCAACAAATATTAAAATCCTTCTCTTTTCCCAATATTAAAATATAAAAATTGTTTTTAATTTTTACTTTTCAAGACTAAAAATTAATATAATTTAAAAGTTTCAAAGTAAAATAGTTTCATTCCAGTAGATTATAACAAATCAATTGAAATTGTGTTTGCTATAGCTTGATATGATAATCATCTCATTAAACATTATATTTTCCGTATTCTCAGCCATGGTAGAATCCCATTATTGTTACTCAAAATACTGTGTTTCTTTAAAAATTAATCAGTATTGTCATCTCTTTTACATGTATATTTTCCTATGAAATATAGACAGGAAAACAACAAATATTTTTCTAAGTTCCAATTTTGTTAATTGAGAAGAGTAATAATCACAAAAGTATATTATGTACATAGATCTTCAATTTATTAACTAAAATACCTTGAGGGCAAAATAGTATCTTTCTATACTATTAAAATTTGTGTTTTTTGAAAGTTGACTAAACCTGATAGAAAATGCCGCTTGATTGACGGTAAAAGCTTAGAACTATGATGTGGTAGGGAAGAATGAATTGTATATAAATTATGTAAAGTAAATAATGCTACATTACATGTTTCCCTAAAGGGCTAAGACACTGTGGTGATATTTTGCAATGAGAAATGTTCCGTGGGTACTTCTACAAAACCTCCTAAAGCCTTGGATAAGATAAGTTAAAAGAAACAAACAAACAAAAAAAATAAGAGAAACAAACAAACAAAAAATGCCATAACAAAGCAGTGCTAACTAAACACTCTGATCTGCAAACCTCTCAGACTCTGCTAATGTTTCATAATGTAATTCTCATGGTCGTTGAACAGAAAAAGAATAACTGGGAATTCAAGTATTCAAATTTGGGAAGACTTTTGTTTTATAAAATTAAGAAAAAAATCACTGGTAGGATAACTGGTAGAGTGATTCATTTTAAATGAAAATTTATATGGTTCTCACAGAAACTACCTTTGGTCATGTGACAATGTCAAAGTATTATAAGAATATATATATATACACATTCATATGTGTAGGTGTGTGAGTATATATATAGATATATATATACACATATGTATGATTTTATGTACAGAAAAATGATTAGTCTGAAATCAATTTGCTATATCAAGCATGAAGAGAAAATCACAAATTAAATCATGGAAGTAAGTTCAAGATCTGTGAATACATATTCAAACTAATCTCTTATTTCTGCAGTACAAATCACAAACTGTTCATGTTCTCTCTAATGCTCTGTAAAATCTTCAGACATCAATAACAGTAACTACATTTGCTAAGGCAAAAAGAGGGACAAATAGTAGTTTTCGTATGGTTCTCAATAGCAGGATTTTAGTTAAGCAAAACTCATACACTGAGCATTATATATATATTCAGAAATCAGTTTTAAACTATCAAAACCAGTATCACTCAGAAATACTTAAAGCCATTATCAATAACCATGATGGAAGTGAAAATAATGAACAAAAAAGTAAAACCACTGTGAGGAAGAAAGACGGGCATGAATTAAAAAGAGCAAAACTACTTTTGACTCTTGCCACATGGTCTCAGGCTAGACTTGGAAATCGGTTAATTTAAGAGCTAATTGGTGTGATGCTTATTTAGCTCTACATATAAGTATGACTATAACGGGACCTGTCTAAGATTTATTTGGCACACGGCTTCTATTTTAATTTCTTCTTGGTGGCATTTTAAGGATTTTGCATGGGCAAGAATTTAGTGATGCTACACTTCCTTCATTCATTGGACAATAATTTGATGGTTCACTTGGAAAACCAGTGCTGTGCTTTCTTTAAAGGATACCTAGTTTTCCATGCCCATTTGCCCTTCAAGTGGTGAGAAACCTATGGCCATCCTTGTGGTCTATAGAATACTTTATATTCAATCTTTTGTGAAAGACTACAAAGATGAGAAAGGGAAATCAGTTTTGCATGTTATTTCAGTCTTACACATTTTAAATTTAGCTTATGAAAGAACTTCCACATGGCTCTGTATTGGGAGATGCAAACAACAAAGAAAACCCCAAGATTTGGACTCTAGTAAAGTTATCATTGGGGATTAGGTTTAAGAGTCAAATGTTACACCAGTAGAGAGCAGACATTAAATTGGAGAACAGGAAAAATAAAGGAGGGCAGCAAATAGAAATGGAAAGAATAGGCAAAAAGGAAAATGTGAAGGGAGACTGTTTTGAGAAGGAGTAGAGTCATACTGTGTGATTTGTCCAAAAGAAGATTGCCAGCGACCTTAGCACCATTTCAAAAAAGTCGTGTAGAAAGATCTAGAATGAAATTGGATGAAGGGGGAGAGAAAAGGACTAGCCAGACAAGAGGAGGTAGCTGGTGAGGAAAGGGAATATGTTCAAAGGGTTTTGTCCAAAGCAGCAGAGGCAGGTGTGTGCTAAATGTGTGCCAAAGACAAGTACCTGATTGATGAAAGGGCAGAGAGAGGGAGACATTTGAGATTTAAGGTGTGAAGTGAAAGGATCCTAAGAATGAGAAACAATGGTGGTTTTTTCTAAATTGTGTTTGGAGAAACAGAAGTCTCTGACTTTATCAAAAATCCCAGACATTTCCTTGCATCTTCAAAAGCTAACCATTTATGATTTGTTTTTACTATCACCCTTCCAAAGACTGGTCATGTTTCAATCGCATTTCCTGTCCTCAAACGGTTTCCTAGTCATTCTTTTCCAGACCTGGTTAAACATAATACTGATAAGAATAGTAAGAAAGTGCCAGTGTTTCTACCCGATGCATTAACAAAATTTGGAAGTGATAGGTTATCCCATTAAAAAGCGTAGTTTACATTAGATTTCTGGAAATCCCATGAGCCGATTATAGTGACGAAGCAGATTATTTTCTCTCATACTGAGATTAAAACTGACACTGAATGTTTTAAAAACTATAGACGAGGCAGTCAACTGAGATCATTCTTGTCTGGCTTTCTATAGTAAAGCATCTAAGAATTTTATAACTAGGGGGGCCTGGGTGGCTCAGTGGGTTAAAGCCTCTGCCTTCGTCTCAGGTCATGATCTCAGGTCCTGGGATCGAGCCCCGCATTGGGCTCTCTGCTCAGCGGGGAGCCTGCTTCCCCCTCTGTCTGCCTGCCTCTCTGCCTACTGGTGATCTCTCTCTCTCTGTCAAATAAATAAAATCTTTTTAAAAAAGAATTTTATAATTAATAATAAATGTAGAGCTTTAATTTTTTGGCAGTTTCCATCGTTCAGAAATTATGGACTCATAATTCAAAACTTATCCCTTTAGTTACTATAGCCACTGGGCTTTCAGCAGATACTAGGTAAAAAGTGCATTAGTTACAGATGTTCAGATTTCTCCTCAGAAGACCATGTTAATGTGGCACAGATTTACATTGTAGGGGGAAATCTTTTAATTCAAAAACCATCTTTAGAACTAATGAATACTGTAGGAGTTTTCCTTTCAGTTTCAGATGCACTATAGGGATTTTCTAATAAAACATAAAATTGCCGTACTAAAAATACCCCTTTGCCAACTCTAGTTAAATCAGATAATAGCTATTTATGATTTTATTAAAAAGTTACTATGCAATTAAAGATTGTTCTTCCACCAGTCAACACAGGATATTCAAGCATGTTAAACTCAGAAATTTATTTAACTTCATGTGAAATGAATCCAAGTGGACTTTCTTCTACTTGCCACTTTCGAGTGTAAGGTCTTAATTTATCCCATAATTGTGATTTCATAAAACTTCTAGGGCTGAAAAATTATAAGTGATCAAACAACCCAGTCCTTTGCCTTCAGACAGGGCTATACTTAAGTCACTTCAAGAAATGTGATAATTGATGTTCTTTAGAACAACCTCCAGAAGAGGCAATTTCATAACCTTCCAGTGTTTGGCAATCTGCCTCTCAGAAAGTCATATATTAGGCAAAAAGCCTCAAGCTAAGCGACTTCAATGGAAATGATTAATTTCTTACTAAGTCAAATACAGATCTGTATTACAGGACAATGCGATACTAGCAAATCTGCTCACTGCATCTTTTCCTTGGCTTGTCCAAGAACGCAGTGATTCATACCCAAAACTGGAGACTTCTTCATAATGTGCCATAGGGAAATCTAACGATTCTGAAGATGCAGTTATATACGTTGGGTGATTTTAAAATTTCCTCTCCAAACCGAGACGCTTTTGAAAGTGAAGGGCAAGGGGGCATTCACTGTGCAAGACTCCAGGTCTCTCCTGGACATGTCACTAGAACTGGTAATAAGGTGATTATTCTATTGAATGCAGGTGTAGTGTCATTTCCTTCCCTCACACCTTTGAGATGATGAAAGTGGATGTTCAAAGAAATGTAACTGTTCTTCTTGTACTTGGAATTAAAATGAAACATGAAATATTTTCTCTTTATTTGTATTTACTAAATGCTTTCGCTTGTGTTTTACATATTTTATAAGAGTGATTACTGTTAAATTTAGTAGGACTTAGCAAGATAGTTAACTTGGGGCGCCTGGGTGGCTCAGTCATTAAGCGTCTGCCTTCGGCTTAGGTCATGATCCCAGGGTCCTGGGTTCCTTAACTCAATTTTTTTAGTTTAGTGGGGCTAAAACTCAATTTAGCCCCACATTGGGCTCCCTGCTCAGCGAGAAGCCTGCTTCTTCTCTCCCACTGCCCCTGCTTGTGTTCCTTCTTTTGCTGTCTCTCTCTCTCTGTCAAATAAATAAAGTCTTTAAAAAAATAAAAAAAAAACCCAAGATAGTTGACTCCTAAAATCTGCAGTTTATAAGCTCTTAAGTTTTTCCCAGCTAAACTTATTCCATTTACCAAAATAATACTTTAACAACAGAACCGCTTCTAAGTTTAAAGAGTTAAAATAGCTACCAAAATTATTCCATGATAATAGTAACAGGCATTGAGAGAATCTGTCTTGGTGGGCAGAGTGCCCAGTATTTGAAGTTTCTTTCTTCATAGGTGGTAGCAGAAATGTCCCTGAATATTGTCAGCATAAGCATTCGCATAACAGAGTAAACTGAAGGCTTTTAAACAGCAGAGCTCACGGAGCAAACCATATGCTAAATGTCTGTTTTGGAAACCTGATTTACAGGACTGAAAAACTGTGTAATAGCATCTTCGTGGGGTAGCACACAAGCTAGACAAAGTCTCTGCTCTCACGGAGCTCACATTCTAGGAGGAGATACAGACAATAAGCATTTAAACACATAAGTAGGATAATTCCGGATTGTGAGGATTGCTATGCATAGAATGAAATTGCACAATGGGATAAAGAGGGACTGGGGGAAATTCTTGAGATGGACCTATGTCCGCAGCCATGGCTTGGGGTTAGATATTTAAATATATATGCCACAGTAATAATATTAGCCAGCATTTGCTGGTTATTCTCAATCACAATAAAAAAAAAATACGGTTCTTTCATACCGATAAGTTAAGCACATAATCAGCATCTCTGATGGGAACAGTTCAAACTTTTCTGTTGGTTTGATTTTAATTTTGCAAGCCAGGGTGGGGTGAGCGGGGGACAGCACTTCATCTTTTGCTGAGATACTTAAAACTCAATTTAGCGCAAACTAAAATGTGTTCCCACTTACATTGGTGTCCTAGCCCATAAGCAATTCCCACATTCTATTTCATTAGGTTAAGAGATCACAGACTTTTGGCTATATAGCAGGCCCTGCTTCCGGCTGTAGAGGTTCCAGTAGAGTTGTGAAAAGCGAAAAGTTCAATCAGTTGCCCAGATGTATTTATTGCCAAATAACGGGGTACTTGGATACATCTGGACAGCCGAATGAACTCTTAACTCCTCATCTCTCCAACAGCTCTTCATCTCACAGCTCCAGAATCACCTAGATGAAGGGAGAAAAACAAACAAACAAACAAACGTCCACTTTGGAGTGGAAGGATCAGTCTATTCATGGTTCTGCTGTCCCATTAAAAAAAAACAAAACAAAACGCGAGTCCTACTTGTGCTTTATAACGTATTACACAATGCATATAAATCACCAAAATACAGCAAGACTTACAAATCACGGGTTACTGATGTGACATTAAACTCTATCAAACACAGAAAATTGAGTCGAAATAAAAATTAATTGTATTAGTAACAATTTATATAATATAGAATTATTTATAGTATCATTGAGTACCTGAAATGTTAAATATCTATAGTACAGCATAGAAGAGTAGGCTAGGAGGTTGGAGACACAGGTTCTAGCCCTGACTTGTTTGATGTATAACTTAGGATAAGTCACTGGACCAATTCATGCCTCAGTTTTTTCATCCATAGCATGAAGGTGTTATAATAGATGATCTTCATCTGTTCTGGCTGAAATTCAAGTTGTTTTTCCTAAAAGCTTGACATTGTTTTATGCTATTTTACAAACAAGATGCTTCAACCCTCCCCCTCTGCCCCTCTTTCTGCTCATGCTCGCTCTCGCTCGCTCTCACTCAAATAAATATATAAAATCTTTTCTTAAAAAAAGATGCTTCTAAAGAGTCGTGTTTCGTTACAATTAAATTCTACTTCTTGTTATTGCCAATTAAATGTAAGACATGACATTCACCCACAGCGTCTTGATTTGAATGGAGTGTGAAAGCGATTTTTAACTCGAGTATGCTCCTAATGCAGCTGGCGTGTCCTATAAATTTATGTGCATGCATTCTGTCCCATTTCTTCTTTCTACTTCCTTAAATGAATCTGAAATGCGTGTCTCGTCTTCAAGAGTTAAGAGAATACACAAACTCACAATAAATGTAGCACAAAAGTTTTTAATTGCAATTTTCTGATTCTAAAAAATCTGATGCCTGGAACATAGAAGAGTGAAGTTTAAGAAGCATTCGCCAGATTCATGGATCTTGACTTCTGCTTTAGAGATTTAATGCTCAACTAATACCTGTTTATTTTTTTGTGTACTCTTCCTCCTTTTTATTTATTTACAGAGAAAAATAGTACTTCAGTTTGACAACTTTGAAAATACTGTTTCCTGCACCAGTTCTGTGAACTCGATACCAGATGGTGTCAATATTTAGAAAAACAGATCTGCCTATTTTATAACTCCTCTCAGTGTTATTAAAGCTAAAATATCAGACCACAAATGACATGTAATGTTTTCACTTTTTTTCCTAACGAGATGCGAGAAGAATTCTAATTACCCTCCCAGAGTGCCTCTTGTGCAACTCAACTAACAAAATAAAATCTGTCAGGAAGTTCAAACCAACCTAACTCTTCAAATCCTTTGGTTCATGATTTCAAAGTGTGTGTGTGTGTGTGTGTGTGCGCGCACGCACGTGCACACTCCCACACAATAGGGAATGAAAAGAAAGCTGCTATGGATATACACATCTTACTATTATCATCCTCCAAAGCACCATCACTTCATAAACTCAGGTCATTTCATGATGAAGCAAAGCCCTTTTGAGTAGATGAATATTTTCATTCATATTTTCCAAGCAGGAGAATTAACTTCCCTAATATTAAAAATCTACAAAATATCAAACACCGCAAATTTGGAAAAAAAAGTCCTTGGTGCAATAGCACATGCTTCATAACAGCAAAAACCATTTCTCACGTTTCACTGAAAGGTTATATATGGCAGTCACGACTGTTCCACCCACTTGTGGGCAGTAGAGACATAATTTTCTATCACGTAGACTAATACCATAATATAGACACAGTAGGCAATTTTGCTAAAATACCAACATGTTTTTCTACAGTTTTACCCACAGTTAAAGTAGATTTGAGAAGAAAACCAACAGGGGCGCCTAGGTGGCTCAGTTGGTTGAGCGACCGACTCTTGGTTTCAGCTCAGGTCATGACCTCAGGGTTGTGAGATTGAGCCCCATGTCGAACTCTGTGCTGGGCGTGGAACCCTCTTGGGATTCTCTCTTTCTCTGCCCCTCTGCCCCTCCCTCTGCTCATGCTCACACTCTCTCTCTCTTCCCCTCTAAAAAAACAAAAATAAAACAAAACAAACAAACAAAAAACAATAAAAAGGTATTTCTGAAACAATAGAGAAAATGTGAATATGGACTGGGTTATTAGATAGATTCAAGGCATTATTCTTAAAATTGTCAGGTGTGGTAAGTGCATTATCGTTATGTAAGAAATACCAACAATTTTAGAAATGCATACTGAAGTAACACAAAATGCTTTAAAATAACTCCACAGAGAGAGAGGGAGAGAAAAACAATGGGATAGATGAATCAAGCATTGAAAAATCTTAATGATCAAATTGGGTGATAGGCATATGGAGGATCATTGTACTGTTATCTCTACAACTGTGTATGGTTGAAAGTTTTTCAAAGGAAAAATAACTACAGATGAGATATGTTCTCAGGTTACATGGCATGAAAAATATTTACTTTTTTCAAAGATGGCTGAATTCATTATTTAATGACCAAATCCAGTTTTTATTTGTAGCATCTTCCTGGGCTCCCAAGTGGTTAAAAACAAAAACAAAATGCAAAATATTATTTTAACCATCGGCTAAAATGATGATGTATTTTCCCGAGGAAAAAAGTTAATCTTTCTAGATGCTATAAAATTATATAAGTGTCTTTCTTCTTTCATGACTTTCTTCCCAGTGGGTGTTAAAATAATGCATTCTGAGAAAAGCAGTCCTTAGATAAACGCCATTTCCAACACCAGTCCATTCAAGTCTTTCCATCAGTACCACCTGGCACACTTTACAACAGCTTACAACAACTTGAGCTCTCTTATCTACGCTTTCAAGGGGGTGAAATAATGGTGATTCACTAAATATAGGGCATGGCTCTGATTTGGTAAAAGTCTTCAAAATCTTGTAGAGTGGGGCACCTGGCTGGCTAAGCTGGTGCAGCGTGAGACTCGATCTTGGGGTTGTGAGTTTGAGCCCCATGGTGCAGGTAGAGATTACTTAAAAATAAAACCTTTAAAGAAAAAGTCTTGCAGAGCACCAACGTAACCGTTTAGAGGAAGGTGGCTGTACATGAGGTTTTCTGATAGCTACACATGCAGTGTGCATATTATAGTATTTAAATTTGCTGTGACTTTTTCTAGTAGCTATAAATTCAAAATTGGTTCCATCAAGCATGACTGGGCATAATTTTTGCTATCAGTGACTAAATATATTGAAAATTTACATTAATTAAAATGTATTCATTTCTTATTGGAAACTTCTGTTCACTCAACAAATTTCTAAAGGAAAATGTGCTTGGTGCAAATAACCACTGAGGTATGCTGTGCCACTTTTGTCTCGCATGTGATTTTATAGAACTCCTAAATTACACTGGGAAATAGATTTAGGTGGAGTTTTTTATTCTTTTCTCTCATTTCAGGAACTCTGTATTTCATGACATCAAAGAAATGGCATTTAAATAATGCTTTACTTTTCCAAACTGTATATGATGCATTTGTTTAGCAAAGATACATTATATGTCTCAACATGATAGATCTAGGTTTGATAGATAATAGACAGTTGTGGAGGAATATGATAGGTTAAGAAATATGAAGCAAGAATATGAAGTGTATATGAATATAAGAATATGAAGTGTACTAAATTGGAGAAAATTTAGCAACGGTTGCTTGTTAAGATTCTTCTTGTCTTTGAAGACAAGGATATTGGGATGTCTGGGTGGCTCAGTGAGTTAAGCCTCTGCCTTCAGCTCAGGTCATGATCTCAGGGTCCTGGGATTGAGCCCCTCATCAGGTTCCCTGTTCAGCAGGGAGTCTGCTTCTCCCTCTTCCTCTTTCTCAGTGCTCTTTCTCGCGGTCTCTCAAATAAATAAAGTTTTTAAAAAATCCTCAAAAACAAAAGTAAATAAAGAACTGTCCCAAGAAGTCCTATTTTCTTATTTTATAAATGACAATTTCTAGATTAAGGTTATAGGTCCTTATTTTTTTCAAAGTGCTGTACTAATAAAACAAAATCCACAAACATTTAATGACCACCTACTATGTGCCGGGCACTGTAATAATTAGTTTCACTTAATTTAAGTTCCAAAACTCACTTTAAAAGAAAAAGGAATTGCTGGGTTCAAAGGAGTTAAGCAGTTTTTCCTAGAAAATTACAAGTTGGAGATTCTAAAATTTGGGGGATTTTTTAAAAAAGCACATTTAGGAAGACAATATAAGCAAAGAGTTTATGTGTTCATCAAGACATTGTTCATTTATTCAACATATTTATCTAGTGCCTATTATGTGCTTGGCAGTATTCTACCCACTTGGGATTGATGAGGGTCAGGGCAGGACAACTTAGAATGTTAGAACTTAGAACGCCATTTTGGCATGTGGATTATTTTGAGCTGAAGGCAATCAAGGTTCAACAGAGTCAAGATGAGCTTTTTTTTTTTTAAAGATTTTATTTATTAATTTGACAGAGAGAGAGATCACAAGTAGGCAGAGAGGCAGACAGAGAGAGAGGGAGAAGCAGGCTTCCCGCTGAGCAGAGAGCCCGATGTGAGACTTGATCCCAGGACCCTGAGATCATGACCTGAGCGGAAGGCAGAGGCTTTAACCACTGAGCCACCCAGGTGCCCCGTGGATGAGTTTTTTATCTCCCACTTAACTGTGTAAAAAAAATTTAGATAGGGAGCCTGTACCAGGAAGACAGCTCTCACCAAAGATAACTTTCTTTTTTTTTTTTTTAAAGATTTTATTTATTTGACAGAGAGAAACACAGCGAGAGAGGGAACACAAGCAGAGGGAATGGTAGCGGGAGAAGCAGGCTTCCTGCAGAGCAGAGAGCCCGATGCGGGGCTCGATCCCAGGTCCCTGGGATCTGACCTGGGCCGAAGGCAGACGCTTAACAACTGAGCCACCCAGGCGCCCCCAAAGATAACTTTCTTGTGTACATCAGAAAGACTTTTCCACATGGCAGGCAAACATATGTTTACCAAACATTTGTTCCTCCTATCTCCTTGTGAATTGTCTTCCTCCCAACCCCCTTTTCCATAGCTCAAGACTGCACATAAGCCTCAACTGCCTGTCAGTGGGTCTCATATCTTTGGGGCACCCACACATATCAAATTAAATTTGTTTTCCCCCTGTTCATCTGTCTTATGTTAATTTGGTCATTAGAACAGATAAAGAACAGAGAGGGGTGGGGAAAAAAAAATTTCCCCTCCCAGACAGGATACACCAGCAAATGAAGCAAAGCCCCATGCCCATATAGAGGTTACATTCTTGTTCTTTCTACTGATAATTAATTATTTGTTAATTGAGAATTTGTGGTAAAATAAATATATAATTTTTAAGTGTTTTCAAGTTTTCACTCATCTCCTCTATAGGTAAAGGAATAGAGGTTATGCAAGCTACTTTTGGCAAGTTACCTTGATCCTTAAGGTTACTGAGATATTTGTGATTATATATTCACCACTATTCTCTACTCAAACTTAATTTCTTCCCACCATCTGCTGGTATTGGGGTTCTGAAATAAAATCTGTTGTTACTGTATTGCTTGTATTGTAAGAAGGATTCCTTGAATTTTAAAACCTAATTTTAACTTACTAAAATATTTTGGTCCAGATTAAAACCATCTGTAGAGAGAAGCAGCTAAAAACAATGAAAGCCAAAGATAGAAGTGTTGGCAATGTAGTGTCTCCACAGCTGAATTTATTATGACATATATAGGTTTGAAAAATTCTACAGACCACAAAACACCTGCTACTCAGAGAAAGCCAGAAATTATTCTAAATGGTCATTGCAGTTAACTTGCCAAAAACTGAGAAGTTGCATTCATGAAACAAGTATCCAGCTCATGCCAATATTTGTGGAAACTTATTCAGCAGCTTCCCACATACCTTTTGGCAAGATACTTTGCATCCGGCAGTAGAGAAGCTGTTCACCTAAGACTTTATAAAGTTCATGCCACTGAATCTGTTATTATGGTATGCCCTGGGAGGCGTTACTCTGTAAGTCACCATCTGTCACCCTAAAATAACTGGAGCGAAGAATAAAGAATCTTCGCGATTGGGTAATTCCTGTAGAAATGTCTCAGTATGAAAAGAATGTCAGAAGAGGACGCATAATAATTGTTTCCATGTATTAGTTTATTACTATATGTCAAACACTGGGGGAAATACTTTATATACTTTGTCTCCTTTAATCGTTACCATGGCAACAGTGCAATAGCAGATTACAAAATAAATTGAGATGCTAAAATACCAGATACCGTTAGTAAGTGGTACAGCAGGATTCAATTTCGGAATCATTTACTCCAGGGTCTACACCCGTTCACTCTATACCGCTAACCCTTACAGTAGTTCTTTGATTTCTGTAAGAAACTATATAGTTCTCTAAATTGCCAATCTCTGTGCCTAATAAGTATATTCTCAGGGAAGGTGTTGAAAGGGGCCACTCGAAGACCACCCAACTTCCTGTTTTCATAGATGAGGAAGCTAATCCAAAAGAGATAAATGACCTGTCCAGTATCCTTATGTTAATTGTTGTCAGTGCCAAGATTAGAAGCAAATCTCCTATTCTCTTTCCAGCCCTTTGATGCTGAGCCTTGTGGAGAGCAAAGGGCCTCTACGAGTCCCAGCTGATGAAAGTCTCACTAGTTTATGCAAAACTTTAGTACTGATGTCTCCGATGAAAGAAATGTCATAGACTACAAAATTAAATGCATTCCTTAACATCTGGCTCTTCAAATATTCCAAAAAGGATGTCCGGCTAAAGGCAGGGGAAAAAGGGGACGGAGGAAGGAGAGGAAGAGCAGAAGGAAAGAAAGAAGGGGGGAGGGAGGGAGGGAGAGAGAGGGGAAGGAAACAGGAGGAAGAACGGGAAAGAAAATTGTTGTTCTCAAATCTGTATTAATTCCTAGTCTGGAAGTCCCACATGGCTGTGTTATGCATACTGTTCCAGGGACTAACTCTGGCAGGAATATCTGGCAGGACTATCCTCACACATAAGTTGTTTATGCAAAACTTTGTTAAATCTCACAGTTGCTTTCTTGATCATGTAATTTACCCAAAACAATAGCAGGGGAACAAAGCGATTTTTAGATACAATTAACACTTCCATGACTAGAGCAAAAATCTAAAGAAGGCGATTTTTTTTTTTTTCTGTTGGAAAACATATTCAGGCAAGTGGTATGGAAATAATCGCACCAATGAATAGTCCTGGATTATTATTTTAATACAGTTTGGGAATTTGGCATAAGTGACGCAATTGTAGGCAAAGCAAAACTCCATTAGGGAGGTTTTAAATTTTTTTTTAAAGAGAGAGAGAGAGAGAGAGAGAATGAATGAGAGAGAGCATGAAAGGTCGGAGAGAGGGGCAGACTCCCCGTGGAGCCGGGAACCTGATGCGGGACTCGATCCCGGGACTCCAAGATCATGACCTGAGCCGAAGGCAGTGGCTTAACCAACCGAGCCACCCAGGCGCCCCAGGGAGGTTTTAAATAGCAAGGGAACATAGCTTTTAGCTCTGGCTCACCAGGATTAACCCAAGCAATTCACAAGATGACATTGCCTTTGATCTTGCTGAAACTGTTTCCCTGTGCCAGTTGCTTTGAAAGCAGAGACTCCTGTGAAGCAATGAAGTATTCAGCTGTAGTTGAGTCTGCCAAATAATGCCTTCTCTGTCTAGGTCACATTGTTAAGTACACATACAAAGTCTTTGGTCCATTATATATGACGCTGAATAACACTAAGAATTTTTGAGTCAGGCAACTCACTTTTTCTGAACATTGTGTCTCTAAAGCTTTAGGAGCAGATGCATACAGTACAGGGATAAGCTGATTTTAATTGTTATTAGAGGAAGACATAAGTATGTTGCATTTGAATGAGCATCGAATTTTGGGATCCAAAGATGAAAAGATGAGTCCAACTTTTACTTCTTAACTTCATGACTTTGGGCAACTCGATCCTTCTGTGCCTTTGTTGAATCAAGCGTGAAGCCAAAAAAAGCTGATAAATGTGAAATTGCTCTGTGAAGAGCAAAATGATTGGCAGGTATTAAAATGAAGGGGTATGTTGATGTAATGAGTAAGTGAATTTTCTCAAATTAGTCAATGGAATTATCTGATTATTTTAAAATTATGTTCGGAGTAACATAAGTAGTTATCAAGCTATTTTAGTTCACATTGATTACTTTCCTAATATGCAATTCTAATAAAACATATTCTTAATGAAATAACTCACAATAAAAATTAATTTTCTCTGGATTTTTTAAGTTTGCCTTCAAAGATTGAGAGGCAAATCAGTCAGAAATGGTTATAATACATGTATCTAAATCATCTTGCCTTGAAAAAAGGGGCAAAGTTGACATTGGAAAGACGGTTTTGCATCAGACTAGAACGGAAATTTGTAGGGTTTCCATGATATTCAACTGAGGAGGATACCCAAACACTCTGAGAATTTACACATGTAGGGAAAGAAACAAAGTCACTCACTTAAGGCATGAACTGCAGCATGGAAATAAATGGTTTGTTAAATGGAGAAGTTATGTCTTATAAATAGCTCTTTAGCAGTAGGTTCAGTCTAAATACACTCTCCTGTCAGCTTTATTCTCCTTATAATAGGCTGGATTATAGTACCATCTCAGGATGGTAAAATCAATAGCGTTTGGCAATCTAGTCAAGAGAAAAATGGTACCCAGGGGCGCCTGGGTGGCTCAGTCGGTTAAGCGTCTGCCTTCAGCTCAGGTCACGATCTCAGGGTCCTGGGATGGAGACCCGCATAAGACTACCTGCTCAGCAGGGCGTCTGCTTCTCTCTCTCCCTCTGAAGCTCCCCTTCTCTTTTCCAAATAAATAAATAAAATCTTAAAAAGAGAGAGAGAGAGAGAAAAGTGGTATCCAAAGAATCATGACGATGTACTATAGAAACACATGCTTTCAAAACTGATGGGCCTTTTCTGTAGGGTTTTTTTTTTCCTATGGGTTTTTTTTTTTTTTCCTTTTAAAGACTGAGAGAAGGGCAGAGGGAGAGAGAGAGAGAATTCCAAGCAGGCTCCATGCCCAGTGTGATCCCATAGGGGGCTTGATCCCACAACCCTGAGATCATGACCCCAGTGAAAACTGAGTCAGGGCCCAACTGAGTGAGCCACCCAGGCCTCCCTTTCTGTAAGTTTTTAACATGATTACATCTTTAGGTTTTATAGTTCCATGGAAATAATGCACTATTAACATATATTTATAAATATGATACGTGTTTTAAATCTTAATGCCCATAATGATGTTTTGAGTAAGAATTCCTTTAAGAAGCCCCTATCATTTCATCATTTTTAAGCAGACACATATATAGTAAGCACACAAAAGTAACTCTTGAGCTTTTGGAGTAGCAGTATTGAGGATAAAGAGTTCTTAGAGGTTTTTTTCTGAGTTAAATTGGGGTAGCTGGTTGGGAGTCACTGACAGTTTGTATTTGCTCTCTACAGACAATGGTAATTAAAATATTTTTTATTTTGTTTGTTTTTAATAAACTCTAGAGAAAACAGCTGAACAAATCTTAATAACTTTTTAAAAGGCTGATTGATTACGTTTCAGTTTATTACCATCTAATGTTTTTATTTCATAAAATTGTATGTCAGTTATATGTGATTGCTTGGTTACTACCTTTTTCTGGACTGGATTGCTAAAAGCTATAGATTTCAGTTTAAGATGGTACTCTAATCCAGCCTACTATGAAGAGGATGAAGCCAACTGGAGGGGACATTCATGCAAACCAAATTTTATAGATCATTTTTTTTTTTTGCTCTTAAATCTTGAAATGAGTGTAAAGGAGTCAACTGTGTGGCTTATTTTCACTTCTAAGCTCAGAACTATCAGGACAAGCAGGTGAAGAAAAAATGAACATGTCCAATCCATTTCAAATCTTTATATTGATTCAAAACCCATCATCAAAATGTTCTCCCAGTTTCTATTTCAGTAGGACACTTGTTATCCAAATAACACAACAATGACAAAACAAAAAGACGAAAAGCCATTGAACTAGGGAAATTGTATTATGTCCATCAACCTTGAGAACATGATAGAATGCTTTTTTATTGACAAGGGCAGGTAGAATCACAGACCTTCACATCTATTCATAATGATTTAGAGTAGCACGTCAGTTCTAGTTACATGAAGGCAGAATTCATATTCCATTTCAAGGAATAATTCAATGTGTCATTATATTAGTTATGCTATTATAAAAGAAAAATAATATGAATGGGTACAAAAGCACCTGCCAGTATAAACTGCTAGAGTGAAATGAAGAGATGTGTTTTTTATGCTCATATTTTATATTCTTTCAAATCCGAAGACTCATGCTTTCTTTGCCAAGAAATTCATAATTGAAGCATAAGAAGTGTAATAGAGCAATATCTGTTGCAGCAACCTTTGATGTTAATGAAGGAACTGGCAGCCACATAAAATCAGATGGATCACAGGAAATGCATTTGCAAGAAAGAAAACATTGGCTAGCAGCTTGGTGTTTCTTCTTTTCCTCCATCAAAATCATAGGTATGGGAAGGTTTTCTAAATCATCCTTTTCACTATAAAGTTATCTAGAGGTGGACTTGAAACTACACCTATAAGTAGTAGCCTTTGTTTTGCAATGACAGTAAACCTGATTCACTTTAGCCTTGGTAGTCCCTGAAAAAAAGCTCGCATGTACTTAAGTGTTAGAAAGGTCTCTAATACAAAGCATTTGATGAGGGAAAAAAGAAAGACTCCATACTCATATTCATCATTAATTTATTGAATAAGGCTCAATTGAAGGCCTTCTTTATGTCAGGCTCTGTGCTAGGTGCTGGTGACGTAGTGACAGGCAAAATAGACATGAGCCTTGTTTTTGTACAGAGAAGAAAGCTATGGCAGGTCACAGACCTTATATGAATAATCACACCAATTCCGTATTGCTGGAAATTGTGATTGGTGCTAAGAGAAAGGACAGGGGAAAAAAAAAGAGAAAGGATAGGGTGCTGTGAGAGAGTTTAATTTAGCTTGGTGGATCAAATAGGGCTTCTTTAAGATGTAACAACTTGGTTCTGAAAGACTCATGCTATGCCAATTTTTCATCAGGCTATAAGGTTATTGGAATCAAACTGTATTTCAGTCTCAAGTGTACAAGATCCAAAGGCACTTACGGTGCCAGAGTTGTATGATGAGTGTATTAAAAGTCATAGCTTAAAGCAAAAAATACCTATTATAAATGTTTTGAAAAGAAAACTTGAGGACATTAAACTGTGACACATTAATGCTTGCTTTATTGTTGGGCAATCCCAAGATTCCATAGAATGTCTGAGGTAGAATTCTGGTACTTAATAAATGAGACTTCCTTCTGGGGGCATCTTTCATTTTGGGCAATGCACATTTTAGAGCTGCCATCTAGTGACTACCACAATAACTACTTTTAAAAAAAGGTCATTTATATTGGTGGACACTGTGGTGGTTTTTACACAGAATAAAATGCGCTTATCTAGATGCAACAGTCTATGTGAGTACACATTGAATTCTGGAGCCTTTTTATATGAAAAAGTGTGCACATGGCAAGGACACTAATGTAAAATGAAGAACAGGATAAGTTAGCATTAAAAATAACAGATAATTCACTTCAAATGTATCTCATCCCAATTTGGATAGCTCAATTTTGCAGGCTGCCAAAATTATAGATGAGCTTCTAAGAAAGGAGACAAAGGTGGTTGTCTTCCCTAATGTGGTAAAAAAAAAAAAAAAAAAAAAGGAAGGGGGAGGTTGTTCTAAATGTGGTAGGTTAAAGTAATTTTTAGTTTTTATGATATGGAAGAGAATAGAAAATAACATCATTTATTGCACGCAGAACGAATAAATCCCTTTTTTATGAAATATTGTGTGTGTGTATGTTCTGAATTTCATACTACAGTGTACTTCAATGCCGTCAATATTGGTCAAAATTTTATGAAAGGTACTTTAAATTCTAAGAATGATCCTAATGACCCTCACCCTTGCATAATCCCCTTTCCTGCAAGTGTGACCAGGGCATGTAAAAATGAGATATTACTCCCATGAGTTTGTTGCTTTATATGGCAAAAGAGATTATCCAGGCAGACTTAAATCTCATCCCATTAGCGGTTTAAAAGCAGAAAATTTTCTCTGGCTTGTAAGTGAAGGGGGTGTCAAAGGGAATTGAAGCATAAAGAAGGATTCTAAATGCAGCTGCTGACTTTGAAGATGGAGGGAGCCATGTGAAAAAAAAAAAAGAAAGAAAAAGACATGGGCTGCCCCTAGGAGCAGAAAGCAGCCCCCCAGCTGATAGCCTGTAAGAAAATAGGGACGTCAGTCCTACAACCATAAGGAACTGGATTCCCCCCAGCTGATAGCCTGTAAGAAAATAGGGACATCAGTCCTACAACCATAAGGAACTGGATTCCACCAACAACCTAAAAGAGCATGGAAGTAGATTCTTCTCCAGAGACTACAGATAAGAGCTTGGCCCAGCGGACACACTGACATCAGCCTTCTGAGACCTTAACCAGAGAATCCTGGACTTCTGACCTACATTACTGTGAGCTGATAAATGGGTGTTGTTTTAAGACACAGTTCTTGGTAATTTGTTACAGAGCAATAGAAACTAATACAGCTGGGGCGCCTGGGTGGCTCAGTTGGTTGGTTCAATGTCCAGTTCTTGATTTCAGCTCAGGTCATGATCTCAGGTTTGTGAGATCGAGCTGGGCATGAGGCTCTGTGCTCAGCAGAGAGTCTACCTGAGATTCTCTCTTCCTCCCCCTCTGCCCCTCCCCTCTCTAAAATAAATAAAGTCTTTTTTAAAAAGAAGCTAATCCAGTTAATCAATACAGTTAATATGAGGTATATGAAAAATCCTCAATTAATATAATGGCAAAGATGGGAGCAAGTAAGAATCAAAGTGTGAGGAGTAGGAATGATTGTGAAATGTCAGGAAAATTGTAAAGTGAAGATGATAGCATGAACATCTCAGAAAAATGGCTAGATGAGAAAAGAAGTGAGGAATCTGGGGCACTTGGGTGGCTCAGTGGGTTAAAGCCTCTGCCTTCAGCTCAGGTCACGATCTCAGGGTCCTGGGATCGAGCCCCACATCGGGCTCCCTGCTCAGCGGGGAGCCTGCTTCCCTTTCTCTCTCTGCTTCTCTGTCTACTTGTGATCTCTCCCTCTCTGTCGAATAAATAAATAAAATCTTAAAAAAAAAGCGAGGAACTGACCTGCAGGATGTAGCAGGTAAAAGCCTGTTCTCTGTTCCGTGACATAAAATTATTTCTTCCCTAGCAGAGAAAATGGATTCACACCCATTTAAATGTTTGTATCTTAATTTATTGAATTTACTTTTTCTAGTATTCTCCTAGAAAGAAATGAGAGAATCAGGCTTAAACATTTCCCAAAGATATGCTCTGATGGATAAAGAAATTTGGGAAGAAATTAGAAGTTGCCCATTGCCACATCCATCACAGTAGAAAAATTTTATTGGATTTGAACAAGCATGATTAGGAATTGAGTTAAATTTATACCAAGAGAGCAGAAGACACGTTATTTGGACCGATGCAGACTAATAAGTAAGTGACTGAGTCAGCACACTGCTAGATTTGTGGCACAAAAGGAAATGGAAACACAGAAAAGCTCTGCTTGCCTAATATACACAATCAGGTAAAATACTGATGGATCCGGAGAAGATAAATGCGAATTTGATTCCGTATGGCACAGATTGAAATTCCCCTGAGATTTGGGGTAACAAATATAACCTACTCAAGGAAAGGTTTTCAGAAATTAAAACTCAGAGCTGTCAGATCACAAAAAGAAAATTTCTGAATAGGCTGTAATTGTTATTGAAACACTGAGGCAATTAAAATCTTAAATATGAGGAAAAGCAATGAGATGATGGCTTCCCAGGAGAATGCCATCCAACTTCAAATATTGCCTATGCTCTAAACTGCTCAAAGAACCAGCAGGATTATTAAGTTTTTAAATCCTTTCCCTGCAATGAAACCTCATAGAATGTCATTAATAAGCAACTAGTATGAACAGGACATTATTTTCTTCTTTTTAGGGTTTATATAATAAGAGAACAAATGCTAGGCCCACTAGCTAGAGAGTTAATGCTCAAAGGTCAGGAAAAAGATGAAGTGCCGTCAACATTATATAGTTGTGTCGATAATCATCAAATTAAAAAAACCTCTTTATTCTGCGAATACGTATTGGTTTCTCGGTAAATTTGAAACAGCATCTTTGTAGGTGCTATTGATTAGATACAGATTTTCTTTCCAAGTAGCAGGGAAAAGAAGACAGGTGAAGCAGATATCAGTAGAGCCTAAAGGTCACTAAAATGCAAGGGATGATGCGTGACTCGACCGTGGTAGTTAGCAAGAGGCACCGGTAAAATCAAATTTTATCTCAGCCTTTTGAGAATGGGTGCATTTTCACTTTTTCTAGTGTTCTTAGGGTGCGGTCTTACTTAAAGTTGGGGAAGGGACTAATGTTTATATAATCCTATCACTGTATAAAGCATGTTCATTTGCATGACTTTGAAGAACTAACTTGTATATTGAAAGCATGCTCCTTGCACAAAACTGTTTCATTAGTGACACTCATTTGTTTCCTAGTGTGAATATGTGATTCCTGCTGTTAACGAAAAGAGGAAATTTTGCTAAATCAAGTCTTAAGATATAATTAAATGGGAAGTATGACATTAAGCTTCAACTCATCATTTATATTATCGTGGTGCATTTATATGGTACTTCATATTTGTAATGTTCAAGATAAATGACCTCATATTAACTCTCCTACTGAGTTTGGGGAGTCAGCGTGAGCACATAACTCTGTTGTTCAATTAACCGAGTGAAAGCTTACAAAACCTCATAGGAATTATTTGTTCACTGTAGCTACTATTTGCATAGCGCTGATGGTTCACAGCTAGTATTTATTACTGAACGTGAAAAGATTTAAACTAATGTTTATAATTCTGCTATTAAAAACTTCATAGCTCTTCAAAATATTTCAGTGAATAAAGATCATGGTACTATTATATTATAGTAATATAATATTTTAAAATGACTTCTCTGTGTTCACTACCTTGAGAAAAGGTAAAGGGAAACAAACATGAGATTGCAGGTGATTTTGAGGAAAAGCAGATACTCAGCATTAGGAAATTTAGGGAGCATTCTTTCTGTTGTTTCTTGTTGTTACTCACACACACGAACATATTTTAAAACTCCCAATCCTAACATCACTTAAGAAGTCTGAAGCTATAGGGACGCCTGGGTGGCTCAGTGGGTTAAAGCCTCTGCCTTTGGTTCAGGTCATGGTCTTGGGGTCCTGGGATCGAGGCCCCGCATTGGGCTCTCTGCTCAGCAGGGAGCCTGTTTCCTCCCCCTCTCCTTGCCTCTCTGCCTACTTGTGATCTCTCTCTGTCAAATAAATAAAAACAAAATCTTTAAAAAAAAAAAAAGTCTGAATCTATAGTATCAAAATCCTCAGCCAGAGGCCTTAAGATCTTAGGTAAAGGAACATTTTATCTCTGTACTGAGTTTATGCATCATTTAATAGATTTGTTAAAATTTATTAAATTATATTGCCTTATTAGTTTAAAACTTTTATTTGTGCTTGCTGGTGCTCTGTCATATGGCAAGGCATCATAATCTTTTCAGCGCCTAGAGTCTTTAAAATCTTACTCTGAAAAAAAAAAATCTTACTCTGGTTCTACCTGAATGTAACTATAGTTACGGAGGACAGTGAGGTCTACTGTGGATACCAGGAATTTGAAGATTCCGGCAAGTTATTTAACAGTGATTTTCTCATTGAACCTTTGTGGGTGTGCATTCAAGGTCAGTTTCCAGATTATTGTTGTTTTTTTTTTAACCAGTCTCCACACCCAGTGTGAAGCCCAACATGGGGCTTGAACTCATGACCCTGAGATCAAGAGTAAGCTGCTTAACCAACTGAGCCACCTGGGTACCCCTCCAGATTGGGTTTTATGCTTATCACATTAAAAACTACAAGGAGAGTCAAAAGAAGTAGGTCATGGTATGAAATTTGCTGATGACGTGGGATGATATTTCAAAAATCAACTCTTATCTAATTTCCTTAGATTTGGGGAGATTCTCTCTGCATTTTTGATGAATTTTCTCTTTGTTTTTCTTTGCTTTTTAATCTTTTATTTTGCCAACTTTTCTTACAAAGACGGGATAGCATAATCAAAGAAGAAAGACAATGTTGGTTTTAAACACACCATAGGAATGAATACAGAATAATCTGACTAGTAGTAGTAGTACTACTAAAATGTTCTCGAATGCTAGGAATACAATATGTTATCACACAAATTTATAACCATCCCATCTCTTTTCCCCCCATATTAACATGGACTCTTTATTAAAAATCATGATTATGACTTGGGAGAGAGAGTCTGTCTGAACTCCTGAATTCTCACCAAATGTATGGGCAATCTTTTAGGAAGATACTTTGTTGACTACTTATTTTTATTCTATCATATTGACTTCAGAATGTGTAGCTCAAATATTAATATTAAATGAGTTTTGGAAGCTGCTTTGTTCTTACTCAGAATTACTGATGATTGTATTAATACAAATCACCTTGGTAAGATTAAATTTCCTGGTGACATATTAAATAATGTGAAGCTCAAGTGCAAGTATTTGAACTACATTCTTATTCAAATGCATGATTTAACAGACACATGTTTGGTAAAGAATACTGACATTGTATTAGAATGGCAACTTTAGATAAGCTTAAGAAACTATTTAAGTTTGTTCTAGTATTACTCATATTACTCAAAAGCAAGCAGATAGGAATGTCTAATACTTTCCGCTCATGTTTTCCAGGAGCATTTCTCAAAGGCTAATTTTCCCAAGGATCATAATGTTACCAGAGGCAGTTTAAAAACCTACTTAGAGAAGAATACTGTGTTAGCATTCAGCACAATGAAGCACTGACTGAATAAAAGTGATCTTATCATTCTACAGAGTATCATCTGACAAGTGCCTTGATTTGCCCAATATATAAAATATGGATAATTCCTATTTTTGTCTGAAAATAAAAAGCTGGAAAAATAACTTCATGGAGCCATTTCCAAATTACAAATACCAATTCTTGGGGCATCTAGGTGACTCAGTTGTTTAAGCCTCTGCCTTCAGCTCAGGTTATGATCCCAGGGTCCTGATATCAAGCCCTGAGTTGGGCTCCCTGCTCAGCAGGGAGTCTGCTTCTTCCTCTGCCCCTCCCCTTAACCATACTTACTCTTACTGTCTCTAAAGAAATAAAATCTTAAAAAAAAAAAAAACCCAAATACTAATTCTTAATATTGCAGGGAAGAATTAATATGATTTTGTACAGGAGACAAATTATTCTCAAAAATGTCCATGCTAACAAGCTATTCACGATGTGCCAGGCACATGATGGCAGACTGCTGGGAACCAATAAGTAAAGCATGGTCCTTATCAAGAAGGAGTTCACAGTCTTGTAAGAAAAATTCATAGCAAAAATCACAATTCACTTGCCAAGATGAATTATTTTCTCCATGAATTAAGATCTTTTTGAGTGCCTTCCGAAAACACAAACCAGAAGAGTGGATGTTGAATATACAGGGCAAATAACCCGAAGGGAGGAAATCACTTGAGAGTTGCCAAGAAGGTGTGCTGATTTCAAGATACGTTATTTATCACAGCTAAGAGAATTAGAACAGGGCTGGGAAAGTAAAGAAATGAAATAATAGACAAAGCACCTGCTTCTCAAAATATCCAATGTAAGGGGACAGTTTGTAGAAGACTACACTGTTGGTTGAAACTAAACAGAGGGTCAAGAACAACCTAAGTTCCTCAGCTCCAAATTTGCCACCGAGTAAGGCTTTGCAAATAATCTAAGGACTCGATATTCAGAGATATAAAATGACTTCTTAGAAACCATACAGTTAAAATGATGATTGTATTTTTTTCATTTGGTCCTACAAAAGGCTAGTCCTCTGTAAAGAAAATTCTCTTAATGGCTTAAAATTAAACCTGCAGTCAGTTGAATACACAAATTTATCACAACCATGTAATAATGAACATAAATCACAAATTTTTAAAGTTAGCATATAATGTATTATTTGCTTCAGGGGTACAGGTGTGTGGATCATCAGTCTTACACAATTCACAGCACTCACCATAGAACGCACCCTCCCCAATGTCCATAACCCAGCCACCCTATGCCTCCCTCCCACCCCCCAGCAACGCTCAGTTTGTTTCCTGAGATTGAGTCTCTTATGGTTTGTCTCCCTCCCCGGTCCCATCTTGTTTCATTTTTTTCCCTCCCTGCCCCCCACGACCCCCGCCCTGCCTCTCAAATTCCTCATAGCAGAACACATGACAATTGTCTTTCTCTGACTGGCTTATTTTGCTTAGCATCACCGGTGTTTTTTGAAGGCATTACTTCCCAGGAAGCCGCTCAAGGAAAGAACAAGTATTAAATGTGATTATTACTGGATATTAATTCCATATAAAGCACATAAAACTTTTTAAAATAATTTTTGCATGAAGTCAGAAATGTTTGCTCTGATGTTTATTTGTATGCTTACCAAAAAAGTGTCCTATTAGTTAATGCTGGTATCAGAGCTAATATGTATGTTTAAATTATTTTGCAAAGCAGACTCATTTTTTGGTAGCCCAAGTGAGATTCTAGTATCCTCGTTTAGGAAAAGTGTTAGGGGTCAACCACTATTTTCTTAGGGAGGGAGCTCTTTAATTATATCTTGGAAGAAAATCTAAAATATACATCCAATCTAGATCCTGAGTTGAAATTTTGACCATTTTATTAACATCAAATATGCTCCTGATTTCCTCATAAAAACATTACATCCAGGCTCACCTAGAAGTCCACTGGAAAGACACTATCACTTATACATGAGACATTTGGGAAATGTTTAGGATTTCATAAATATCGAGATAATGCAAAAATATGAAAATATATCTTATGCACATGTATCTAAAGACATAGTTGGATAACTGACAGGAATTTAGTTTATTCAGTATCCAAAAAATACTCCAGCTCTACAGAAGACAATTTATTATAAAAGGAAAAATTTGTCAAAGTAGAATGTACAATCCCAATAATTGTGACTTTATTTTACGATGGAAAAATTTAGACACTTGGTAAACATTGCAAGAGAGATATGTTGAGTTGGATCAAAATGACTGAGAGAAAACTACATTTGTTGAGAAAATGAATTCTTTCAAGAAGTAGCAAATTATTACACCTACAAATTAATCACCTTGCTGACTACATTGTTTCCAGTCTGTGTATTTCTTATAAATCATCTTGATTTGGCTATGATTTCTGAAGTGACTAATTTGAGAGATACCTTAAGAGGAATGAAAACGGGATAAAAACAAATTCAAAATGACTGGCTAGACAAGGTTTATGAAAAGCAGAATAGATGAGGTAGTTAAGCATGTGAAATTGTGTAATATGTCCCTCTGACTTGTCTATATGTTTTTTTGTTGGACATTTCTACCCTAAAAGAGTCCAGTGAATATTTAGTTGTGCAGTAAAATGAACGGGGCTTGGAACACATACAATCCACGGTTTGATAAAGGCCAAACAGATGGAATTTATTTTGAGTGTTCACAATAATAAAAAATTCTATGTAAAATACCTGGATTTCACCATGTGGAAATTGCTAATAAATGGAAGCCAAGAAAAAATAAATTATAGAATAAAATGAATTCTTCAAGTTTTCAAGAGTGAAGGAAAATAAACAGTTTCACTAATTATCTTATTTTTTTCTTTAGATGAGCAACCTGAGTTTGCCAAGGAAAAGGTAGGTGGAGCAATTCCAAAATCTGAGAGAGAAAGAGCCAAAGATACTCAAGTAAACTTTCAGAAAAAAAAAGTAACAAAATTTGATTGCTAATTACAATCATGTTTTGACACAAGAATAACAATTTTCTTCTTTTCTAGAATTTTTCTTGTTCATACTAATATTTGCCTATTTTTTCATAGTAGAGAAAAATGACTAAGCTTCAGAAATAAGGCACTGGAAACTGTACAAAAGAATAATGTGTTCTCACTATGGTTCTTCTCCTTGATTTTATTTTTAATGGTAAGACCTTCTACCCTTACTGCCAACCTCAAAAATTTATCTTAATACCTCACTGTGGGGGAAAATGGCTAATTGTAACAGTGAATAAACAAAGCACTCAAAGATTTTAGTTTGTAAAATTATAACTGAGTATTTTAATGAATTTATCCCAATTTCTTCTGGCATTTCCACCCTGATTAGAATCAGGTTGGCACTAACAAGAGACTTAAACTTGGGGCTAGAATGAATGGAAATTCGCCCATCTTGCTGGCTTGTTTTTTTTTATTACTCACAGACACCAAAAGCAGCTGTTTTCCTCCTTTGGAGGATCAAGCCAGTACAAAAGATTAGGTGATAATTTCTGTTCTTCTGGCATTTATTTTGCAAGTATCCTTTGGGTCTAGTGATTGTCCTTCCTTTTCTCGATTTCTTCTACTCTCCAGCTGAAATGTTTGGGATCTGGCTCAGTAGTTTTCAAATGGGAGTTATTTTGCCCCTCAGGAGACCTGGGTAATGTCTAGAGTCATTTTCAGTTCTCTCAATAGGCAGGCTCTCGCTACTGCCCTCTAGTGGATAAAGGCTAAGAATACTGCGAAACAACCTGCAATGCCTAAGACACCCCACCCACAACAAAGAAGTATTTGGCCTAAAATGTCAATATCGGCAAGGCTGTGACACTCTGGTCTAGCTATACCTGGCCAATGACTTAATCTTCCCTTTTTTAAATAGTCATTTGTTACCAAAAGATTTTAGGTTTCTGTATTTGTTGATTTGTATTTCACATAGATCATCTCGTTGTAATCTTTTTTCCATAGTCATCTTTGAAGAGGCAAGGAGTTCTGGGACGTTCTACACAAAGGTCTTATTCTAGCCATTTTAAGTCTTTTATGGTTCTCAATGTGGTTCTCTTTCATGACTTCCATTACATAAGCCTCTAATTCTTCTTCAAACGCTGCCATTTTGCTCTCAACATTCTTTATGAACACCAGATTAAATGCAACATTCTGTTAGCCTCCTAGTCTTTCAAAACACAATGGCCAATACACTGAACTCTTGATTATCTTCAACAACGTCAAGAGATCTAGCAATCATATCACTGAAGCTGTCTTACTCAAGCAAAATCATTTATTCTAGAACACAGAACAAAACTTTAGTCTTTAGAGCGCTTCGTTTCTTTAGATTTATATTTCTAATTATAATGCCAGTGCCACATTCAACCATCCGAAGGCCATTTGCAACAGATAGTAACTGAAGTTTCAATTAGGTTACTACCTCCAAATTAAATTCCATTAGGTATATTTTCATCTGAATTCTTTTTTTTTTTTTTTAAGTAAGCTCTATACCTAACAGGGGGCTTGAACTCACGACCCCGAGATCCAGAGTCCCATGCCCTATGGACCGAGCCCACCAGGTGCTCCTCATCTGAATTCTAGTATGTGAATCAATCAATTATGACAGTGCTGTGACTGCGATAGGACCCCATCTCCTTGTTTTGGATAACAGTGACTTAGCTGCTATAAGAACAAACTTGGTCTTGATTACAGATAGAAGAACTGAAAGGGTTTGATATCTTTCTGTTGTGGTAGTACCTTCAATAAACTTCACTTTCTTTACCAGTTAAGTTTAAGTGGAGACAACAAAGTCCCTTTAGCGGTCATGGTCTCCCAAGGATCTTAAACCACAGTTTATCTTTGGAAGTTGCTGTGATTCATGATTCCCCCATATTTTGGGAATGATTTTATTTCTTTTATGTTTTTTTTTGATAGGTTATTTCACTCTTCTTAAGTGAATATTAAATGGGTTAAATTAAAATAGATTTTTTTGACAGCCATTAGCATTGGAAATCTTCAATTTCAATATTCTGCAGAGAATTACAGAAATTGAGCGTGCCTCAATTGAGTGAGAGGGTGCCTGAAATTGAGTTAAATGTCTGACTTGGGCTCAGGTCATAATCTCATGGTCCTGGGATTGAGGCGCACCTCAGGCTCCCTGCTCTGTGGGAGTCTGCTTGTTCCTCTCCTTCTGCCACTCCCCCTGCTCGTTCTCTCTTTCTCTCTCTCTCAAATAAATAAATAAAATCTTTAAAAAAGAAATTGCAGAAATTGAGAATTTTGAAGTTGAAAAGAGTATTTCGTAGTAAAGGGATTAAAAATGAAAAGAAACGATATTAGCAAATTTATTTTTTGTAATTTTTTTTATTAACATATAATGTATTATTTGCCCCAGGGTACATGTCTGTGAATCATCAGGCTTACACATTTCACAGCACTTACCATAGCACATACCCTCCCCAATGTGCACAGCAAATTTATTTTATGTACCAAGTGCTTTATGTTTATTATCCTATTAAAATCTTTCTCATAATTTTTTGAGTAGAAGTGCCATTACACCAATTTATAGACAAAGGAACTAGACATAGAAGGATTGAGGAAGTGACCAGGATTCTAATTTAGGTTTGTTCGAATTCAAAGCAGAAAAATGGTATTTTGATGTGCAACTGAACATGCAGAGTAAACTAACCTATTATGTTAGCCTATTTTAAATGTAGCTGTAATAACACCAGCTTATAAGTGGGTTCTCTAACAAATGTGAATTTTAATTCCCCCAAAACTTAGTTAAATATTTGCCATATACAACAGATGCTATGAGATATAAAAATGATTAAAACAGTATCATTAACAGCATTAAACCAACCTCACAGTTGGCTGAGAGGGATATAGAATTAGATAGAGTAAAATACAGGGTAGCAAGTGCTATTACAGAACTCTGGGAAAACTGGGAGTTGGGACATGTGCAGTAGCCCAGGATAAACATGTTACCCCCTCTATTCAGGGTGTTGGTACTTATAATAGTCCCATTTTAACTAGGTGTATGAAATATTTTTAGCAGTAATAATTTAAATGATCATGCAAATGATATTTCTCCACAGAAGTCTACTGTTTTAATAATAACTTTATTTGTATTCTACTTTGTGTGATATGCTTTACATTTGACCCTCACAAAGAACTCTTCAAGATTGGTATTATATTTGTTTTAAGATGAAGAAATTGGGGGCGCCGGTGTGGCTCAGTCAGTTAAGTGGCTGCCTTCAGCTCAGGTCAGGATCCCAAGGTCATGGGATTGAGTCCCGCATTGAACTCCCTGCTCAGTGGAGATCCTGCTTCTCCCTCTCACTCTTCCTGCCTCTCTGCCTACTTGTGCTCTCCCTCTATCTCTCTGTCAAATAAATAAATAAAATCTTAAAAAAAAAAAGATGAAGCAATTGAGACTCAGAGAGGTTACAAGTCTTACCCAAGGCCACACAGCCAATAATTGACAGAGAAAGGAATCAGATTTGGCTCCCAATATGTGTCAGCTTCTCACTGTCTCTGTATACTTCCTTTACTCCTCTTGCCTCTGTCAGTTTTTTTTTTCCACCTATCTTTTTCTATTCCTCCACCTAACCTGACAAAAATAAAATACTGAAACCTCCTTGAGTTTTCAAGTTTTCAAACATATCCCATGTTC
>CM053612.1:28646801-28664517 GCA_028646535.1 Procyon lotor
GGGGGGTTGGGCGAGCCTGGTGGTGGGTATTGAAAAGGGCACGTATTGCATGGAGGACTGGGTGTGGTGCATGAACAATTAATCTTGTAACACGGAAAAAATAAACGTATTTGGGGGAAAAAAAAGAAATCCTTTCTAAATCTCATTTCTCAATAGAATGTGACAAAGCAAAGTCAGCCTAATTTCAGTGTTGAGTAGGCTAAATCACCACTATTATTTTGCCATTCCTGAAGTTTAGCATCAGGTTTCAGCTAGTGTGATGTCTATGTTACCGCAGTCCTATATATCTAAGACTGAAGAGCAGATGCTCATTTCTAGCTCACATACTCTTGGCTTGCCATTGATTTCCACAAATTAGTATTTCACCACTAAGTAAAAAATTTCCAAGGGAACCAAAGAGAGAAGGGTTCTAGTATTTCTTTTAAAGAACATTCCCTTCCTTCTCGCTGTGTGACCTTGTTCTATGATGCAGAACTTTTAGCTTCTATTTCCTCTTCTATAATGTAGAGTTAGTACTAGTGTCAATCTCATGGGGTTGTTCTGAGAAATGAGAATGAGAGAAATTAAGGTTATTATTGTTTTTAATATGACTGTGAAGATAAAATAAACATAGTGATACCCATTGAAGGGATACCTGTTTAATTAGCCAACCCCTGTCTGTAAATAAGATGCAGTGTAGTCTCAATAGGGGTCTTGGTCTAGGATGTGGGCCATATGTTTTTCATAACACAATACGCTTATTAAATCATTCTCAACATTTTTTCTGCTATTGTGCTAAAGCATTAATGTTTCATTACACAGAATGAATAAGTAAAACATTGTAGGCTTATTGCTTTTAATCTGTATTAACTGAGTTCTATTTTTATCATGTTCATCTTGAGCTAACCATCAAATAATATACAAAAGAGTGCTTGCTCTATTATCCCAGAATCAATGATTGACTGTTTAGTTCCTAATTTATTCAGTATGCAGTAAAGGACTCCTTTTTGGTTCATCTATTGTTATTTGTGAGTTACTTCCTTTTAGTGAAAGGTCTTTCATTGTATTCTATTTTTTATAGAATTTCTTTGTGTTACATCAGAAGAAAATAATACAGAAAAAATCTTGAAGGTATTGAAGCAGATGGAAAACAAGCAATCAAAATCTCTGCAGTGCTAATTTTGGTTTCTTTTCAGTATATTCAGGAGGGGAAAAGAAAACAAGGAAAAGAAAGCTACCATGTATTGAATACCAGGCACTCTGCTAGGAACATCCACACGTTCAGATATATAATTCTTGCCCCCAATTTGTAGAGGAGGAAATGGCTGGGGTACAAATTGGAAAGCAGGTATTCGTTCAAAGTCAAGAAGTATCATGACCGTATTTAGTGCTCTGAGGAAAAGGAAGCTGCCTTTCTGGGCCAACACATGCTAAGATGTGTTGACCAAAATAATTCCTCACCCAAGAAACAGACTTTTCAAAATAGTGATAGACACCACAGATGCTTTAGTTGGAAATTACACAGAAAGTTACAGTGTTGCTGTTCCTATTATTTGAATAAAAAAAAAAAAAATGAAGTATGTCTCCAGAGCTGTCAAATTGATACCTTTTATAAATACTGAACTTTTTTTTTAAATGAGAAGAGTTATTTTATAAATGACAGGACATGTTCCTGGCAATAACTGCAAACTTAGTTTTACTAAAAAAAAAAAAAATTACTGGGGCACCTGGTTGGCTCAGTCGTTAAGCATCTGCCCTCGGCTCAGGTCATGATCCCAGGGTCCTGGGATCGAGCCCCACATTGGGCTCTCTGCTCAGCAGGGAGCCTGTTTCTCCCACTACCGTTCCCTCTCTAGCTGTGTTTCTCTCTGTCAAATAAATAAAATCTTAAAAAAAAAAAATTACTATATTAAAAACCAAACTTCATCTACCATCTTGTGGTTCTACTCAAATTATGAAGTTACTAATATCAAAACTAGTGTCGTAGTAAAATTATAATAAATAAGAGTTTGTGGCCTAATGCCCTGTATTTATAATATATCTAAGGCATTGATGTATTACAAGTACATCTATGGTATCGATGTATTAGAAATGATGTATTACACATCCATTTGAGGGAAACGATGCTGTCTTTGCAGTCACACAGAAATGGTAGTGGGGGACCCAGCAGCCATGCAAGTGTTCCCAATTTTCCCTTTCTCCATAAGGCCTTGGCCAAATTGTATTAACAAATTCCATTGAGTCAAACAAGAAGGTTATTTATTTACTAATTTAAGGTGAGAAAATGGGGACCCCTGGCTATTTCATTCGGTAGAGTGTATGAATCTAGATCTCTGGGTTGTGAGTTCAAGCCGCATGTTGGGTATAGAGATTATTTAAAATCTTAAAAAATAAGTAAACACATAAATAAATAAAGTAAGGAAGTGAGTGAGCAAGTATGAAAATGTATTCCTAAGTGTTTATTTCAAGGACCTGAGTTCCTGTCATTCTGGAAACCAAACTGATGTAACATTAAAGAAAGTATAACAAGAAGAATGACATTGTGTTATTCTCAAAGTGAACTTTCTCTCCAGATTAAGTAGACCCTTCTTGGATCACATTCACACCCTAGAGGGTAAATCTGTATGGCAAGGTACTATTGCGGTACTGTTAATGTAAAACATGTGCCATCGAAAATCTTGCTCTTTTAAAACTAAGGTAAGTTTTCAGAATACTGTTTTTCATCTATATTTTGACTTGCTCTATTCTAATACATACCAAGTTACTCTACATGACATTTCCCAAAAGCAAGTTTTAAGCCCTTACTGGAAGAAAATATAAATGTTGTAAATGAGCGGAATAATATTTTTGTTGTTGTTGTTAAAGATTTATTTATTTTAGAGAGAGAGAGTGTGGGAGCAGGAAGGGCAGCGGGAGAGGGAGAGAGAATCCTCAAGCAGACTCCCCGCTGAGCATGGAGCCTGACAGGAGGCCAGATCACACAACCTTGAGATCCAGACCTGAGCTGAAATCAAGAGCTGATTGCTCAACTGACTGAGCCATCCAGGTGCCACGAGAAATAATCTTTTTAATTCAAATCTTTTCTGAATCTCAGCATAATAAAGGCGATGCTATGAATTCCACTATGGCTGCAATTTTCAAAATGATGTTTCAATCACAGACTTTACATAAAAATTTTATTTATACTAAGAAAAGCTTGGGGGCGCCTGGATGGCTCAGTCAGTTAAAGGTCTGCCTTCAACTCAGGTCATGATCCCAAGGTCCTGGGACTGAGTCTTACATCGGGCTCCCTGCTCAGTGGGGAGCCTGCTTCTCCCTCTCCCACCCCCCCGCTTGTGCTCTCTCTCTGTCAAATAAATAAATAAATCTTAAAAAAAAAAAAAAAGAAAAAGAAAAGCTTTACATCTGCCTTCAGCTCAGGTCATGATCCCAGGGTCCTGGAATCCAGCCCCTCATCAGGCTCCCTGCTCAGCAAGGAGCCTGTTTCTCCCTCTCAGGTGCCTGCTGCTCTGCCTGCTTGTACACTCAGTCTCTCTGTCAAATAAATAAATACAATCTTAAAAAAAAAGAAAAGCTTCAGCTATTAAGATATATCAAATATTAAAGTAATCAAATTTTTCTCAATCTTCCTTCAAAACGAGAACAAAATGAAATTCATGAGGTTTTTAATTTAATGCATTTTGTTCTGATCTGAAATATTATATTATAAAAGTATTATTATTTTTATTTAAGGTAAAGGTATATGTAATAAAATTACACAATGTATATTTGATTTATTTTACAGTTATGTTCCTTGATACGTGTCATATTCTGTTTTCTATGATTTTTATTTTCAAAATTTATTTTAATAAAAAATAAAAATATACTAGATGGTGGTAACATGGGTTAATTTTTCATTCTTTTCTATGTTTTCCTATTTTACTTTCCAAATTAAAGGAAATATTTTAAAATGTGGACACTTTAAAAATTATATTTTAAGTCACAAGGCATTAATTAGGAATAACAACCTCTCCCTTCCCCTGGTAGACCTATGGCCCTCTCAGAAATAAATCTCTAAAACATTCTCATTGGAACTTCAGCCTCAATCTTAGATGGATATTCTAGCAATAAATCAGCAAGAGTTACCACTGGAAATAACTTTCCAAGGAAGAGTGCAAAGTTAATACTTTCTGATTAGAGGAAAACTAGTTCTAAAATCTGTTTGCATTTAGTAGCATCAAAGTGCCTACATTCCTTATTTCTCATTCTATTTGCCCATGGAAGAAGAGCTCTGTGGAATGTGGAACCCATGGAGAATTATTTCTGGAACATGCTGTGAAGTACAGTAGCTAAAAATTCTTCCTTCTGCTGCAAGGTTCTCATACCCTAATATGGCCAAAAGTTTTAGATAACAAAATTATTTTTATGAAAGATGATTTTAACCATGTTTGAGAATAATACAATATTTTGATTAAGTGGTGAATGCTAACAGGGAAGAGTTGTCATGAGAGTTACCAAAATGACCTAAATTTATATTACTGATTTGAAAGGATTTGCTCCATATCAACTGCCTCTTATTGAAGGCTTGATGTTGTTAAACTTCATTGACTTGAACAGTAACACATTTAATTGGAAAAAACTATGGGCTAGGTAGAAATAGTTAATTAGATCCTGTTTTTTTGCTTCTGTAAAATAAAACAATTGGACTAGATTCCTTCCTCTTCTAAAGTCTTAAGAATCTATGATAATCTACTGTTATAACGTGTCTCACATAAATGTGTGGCACTCAGAAGACATCTGACAGATAATCCAGGAACTGACAATACCCCGGCTAGGTAGATTCCTGTAATTTCAGCTTTATTTGTTTTAGGCAAAGAATTCAACTCCAGAAAACTGTATCAGCATATGTAAACATACACAGTAGTAATGAAAATTATGTAAGTTCTAGTAGTAGTGAAGTTAATACTTCACTGATGAATTCAGAATTCATATGATCTGTCTAATGAAATGTCACCAATACAAAGGCATGGTTTCATTTAAAGAATCTCCATGTTGTTCATGATCAACAGATAAAGACGTATGTTGAATTCATCTCATGGTTTTTGAAAGTAAACCACCAAAGTACTACTCAAGATGTGAAACAAGAACACTCTAGTAACATCTTGCTTATAAGCTGTATAGTCAAGATAATTAAACATTGTCTTTGTGGGACAAGATTTGATTAGTCCCAGGCATTTAGAAACTATTAATAAAAGTTTAAATATTAATCAATCTTATAGCTGTTGTTGACTGGTTCACTAATATTTATTAATGATATAAATTAATGGTATTTATAGTACAAATGGTTTAAATTAATAAAACAATAATTTAAAAATCATGAATATCACCTTTAAGAAAAAAATACCCATCAAATTTTAGGTTACTAAAATGTTTTGATTGTAGTGCACAAATTCTATTCTTCTGGTTTTCTTTCCAGTGCCTCAAACTATATCTCATTATTAGTTGAAAGATTTTTGTCTTTCAATCTATTTTATCTATTATCTATAAACTTTTCACCTGTCTAGACTTAAAGATAGAAGTTTTACAGTAGTAGGGCACATGGCTGGCTCAGTTGGTGGAGCATGCAACTCTTGATCTCGGGGTCACAAGTTCAATCCCTACATTGGGCATAGAGTTCTTAAAAAAAAAATAAATAAAAGGTCTGATTCCATTAAATTAGAAATAGCATATCAATTTTTTTTAAAAAAGAAGTTTTACAGTGTAGCTTTTGACTTAAAAAGATCTATTTTATTTTTTATTTTTTTTAAACAATAGGCTTTTTTTTTTTTAAAGATTTTATTTATTTATTTGACAGAGAGAAAAAGCATGAGCAGGCAGAGCAGCAGGCAGAGCAGCAGGCAGGGGGAGAGGGAGAAGCAGGCTCCTCTTTGAGCTGAGCTGAAGGCAGTCACTTAACCAACTGAGCCACCCAGGCGCCCCCAAAAAGATCTACTTTATTTTTTTTTTTAAAGATTTTATTTATTTGACAGAGAGAAACACAGCGAGAGAGGGAACACAAGCAGAGGGAATGGTAGCGGGAGAAGCAGACTTCCTGCGGAGCAGAGAGCCCGATGCGGGGCTCGATCCCAGGACCCTGGGATCATGACCAGGGCCAAAGGCAGGCGCTTAATGACTCTGCCACCCAGGCGCCCCAAAAAGATCTATTTTAAATTAAACTTTGTTGACAGCAAATTTATACCATGATTATATTAATCAATCAATCAATTAATTAATCATTTTAGAGAGGGGGATAGAAAGAGAGAGGGAGAGAGCAGGGGAGGGAGAGGCAGGTGGAGAGGAAGAGGTTGAAAGAGAATTCAAGCAGGCTTGTTACCCAACCTGACATAACTCAGGGCTCCACCTCACAACTCTGAGATCATGGCATAAGCCAAAATCAAGAGTCAGTCACCTAACCAACTAAGCCTATATCACAATTATTTTTAAGAAGTTATCTTGTTTCAGTCCTTTTCCTATGAAGATATATTTTTAAAGTACCCTAGTGAGGAAAAATACAATCCTCCCACTATCATTCCCATTTTTATAAATTTGATATTTTGTGATGATTCTGCAATACTTTATATGCCAAAATGCTTCTGTACTTAGTGTACATTAGTATTTAAAAAATAGTCTCATTAAAGTAAAAATTATCTGTTGTTCTCTAGAAACATATCTCTCCCTTCCAATAAATCATCAAGAGGACCACAGTTACTATTAAATAATAGTTTTAAATAATACAAGTAAATTTTTTAAAATTTCAAGACTGAAATAAGAGATGTATTTACAGACCTGTTATTACACACCAGGTTTTGGAGAAGGAAAATGAAAGCACATTCCAAAACATACCTTTTCTTTATAAAGGGCATTTAAATTTAGTATACTAAATGCCTCTTTTTAAAATTTAAATTCAATTAATTAACATATAGTGTATTATTAGTTTCAGAAGTAGAGTTCAGTGATTCGTCAGTTGCATACAATACCCTGTGCTCATTCCATCAACTGCCCTCCTTAACGCCCAGCACCCAGTTACCCCATCCCCCCACCCACCTCCCCTCCAGCAGGCCTCAGTTTGTTTCCTGGAGTTAAGAATCTCTTGTGAGGGGTGCCTGGGTGGCTCAGTCGTTAAGCGTCTGCCTTTGGCTCAGGTCATGATCCCAGGGTCCTAGCTCTCTCTCTCACATCCAGCTCCCTGCTTGGCAGAAAGCCTGCTTCTCCCGCTACCATTCCCTCTGCTTGTGTTCCCTCTCTCATTGTGTTTCTCTCTGTCAAATAAATAAAATCTTTAAAAAAAAAAAGAATCTCTCATGATTTGTCTCCCTCACTGATTTTGTCTTATTTTTCCTTCCCTTCCCCTACGATCCTCTATTTTGTTCTAAATGCTTCTTTTTAAATAAGCATAATCTTTGGACTCTTTCTTGTTCAACTACATTTAATGCTTGGCCAAAAGTTCTTAGAGCAAAATCTTTACTTAGGACCAGTGAATGATGTCATCTTATTTCATTCTGCAGTCTTGGTAAACAAATCATTTTACAAAAAGTGAGAAGTGGTCATGATACAAAGTATCTTAGAATACTTTGGTGACATTCTAGGATTAAAACGATGCAAAAATGCAAAAATACTAAGTTGGTGAATAGTTAATAATAACCAAGTAGCTTATTTAGTCTGCTGATATAGACTTTTTTTAAAAAAGATTTTAAGAGAGAGAGAGAGAGAGAGAACGAGCAGGGGGTAGGGGAGAGAGAGAGCTGAAGGCAGCCGCTTAACCTACTGAGCCACCCAGGTACCCCTGATATAGACTATCTTAAAGGGTCCTCATAGAAAGCTGATTGCTTATGTCATAAAAACATAATTTACATAAATTAAATATATTCACTGCTGCCAAGGGTCATTTTTTTCAGGAAAAGGAATGTATCTTAGCTATTGGATCAATTCGTAAAGAGAATATTGTTATCTCAAAAGATAACACTCCTAACAATTATTTTAGTATAAAAAATAGATAATTCTCAGAAGTCAAGTATTCTGAATATAGTGATTCTTTTACTAGGTCACCATTGTTTCAGATTCTTTTTTTTTTTAAAGATTCTATTTATTTATTTGAGAGAAAGAGCAAGAAAGAGAGAGAGCACAAGTTGTGGGGAGGAGTGGAGGGAGAAGGAGAAGCAGGCTCCTCACTAAGTAGGGAGCCCCCTACGGGGCTCCTTCTCAAGACCCTGGGGTCATGACCTGAACCAAAGGCAGATGCTTAACCGACTGAGCCTCCCAGGCGCGCTTGTCTCAGATTCTTAAGGCTTATTTTCTTTGCCAATGTACGAGTTTGAGGGATGATGACTGCCTTCTGCCCCACTCACCCACCCAACCAATATTTCAGTGAAACTCTGGTTTGTATTTCCTAGGAATAAAAGATTTAAAAGTGCGAATATGGCAATCAGGGACATTTCGTGTATGAAAGTATTTGTTTTGTATGGCTAAATGATATACTAGCACAGATGACCTGCAGCATCAAGTTATCTCTCTTTATCCTCAATCTATTAGAGTCATCATTTGTATTTCAACTTGTGTTATAAAGAAAATCACAGAGAGAACATTTATCTTTTGTGTATGTAACAACCACTGACGGATTGCAGATAGTTAAAAACTCAACCTCTCTTTCAAACCCTGAATTCATCACTTTTCCAAAAAGTGACGTGAAGTTGTGACATCTGTGTCATGTTTCATCTGTTTATCTTATGACCATAATAATTACAACCTTAGGCTAAGATTTACAGCAGCAAGATGAGGAGCCGGCCCTGCTTGCTGGTTGCCTTTTTTTCCTATTTGGCAGACTGAGGAGCTTCCTTTTACATTTAAATAGTGTTAAATTAATTGAAACCTCTGAAAGAAGTAAGGGCATATTGTTCCTTTTCAAATAGTTATATGCAATAGACTGTTTCACTTCTTTTATAAATAGGATGAAGTATTTTCTAGGGTTTCAGAACCATGAGGAAAACGTAGTGGGAGGGTGTGAAGGAACTGGGAGGGAGAGAGGGAGAGAAGAAGAGAGAGAGAGATAGACCTTATCTCTAAGTGAATTGTTGACTTCTATTTCTATTCTTTGTTTCCCTGGGTAAGCAAAAAAGAAAAGATTTATGTCAATGAAGTTGTTAGCAGCCCTTACTATAAAACTTAATAAGCTGCAGAAAGCTAATGAAATATCCTTTTAAGAGAATGAAAAATAAATCTTATTTCGAAGGCACCCTCATTTCTCTGAACTTTGAAATTCTAAAAAGAGCACCATATTAAACAATATAGAAGGCACATTTACATATGGAAATGTCATCTAGAAATTTCAATATAAATGTGTCACCACCCTCTAATTATAGATACTAAGTAGTCCAGTTTTAGAAAAGATTCAGTTGCTACTTAAAATAGTACTACTAACTTTAAAAATGCATCTCAAAAGTTATCATTGAGAGAAAAATGGCAAATTTCAATCTATACCAGTTCAACCTTAATCATGTGTTTTAAAGGTATTCATTTATCTTTCTTTTATTAATGCTTTGAACATACACTTCTTCATGGTTCTAGCTATTCATTTCTTGTTCTACTGAAAAAATAAGTGTTAGCCTGTGAGATGAATTCTCTAATCTTTAAATTCTTTCTGTGAATGCAATTATGTATTAATGGAATGTACGCATCCCAAACAACTGAATTTTTATGGGTGGCAAAACTTAACTAAAAGGAAATCTTAATTTAAAGTCTTCAGATACTAAAGATGGAAAAACTCCTCCTAAAAATTAAAATAAGGAATCCATGTGTTCCCAAACCCATTTTTATTGAATGCATTTTCTTAGCTTCTCTTGTGACATTGCTAACCATACAAATGTGTGTTTGAAGCCTCGTGTTTATGGAAAGGGGAACATGGCTAATAGAAAGCACATGTGCAGAAAAAAAAAGAAAGAAAGAACGCACACATGCAGAAAGGAACATGTTTTGACAGTAGATTGTTCTAGTATATTCTAACAGGTTACAGAAACCTTAGGAGGAGTCCCTTCAGCATGGGTTTACACTACAGAAGGAAGAGAGCTATCATGACTACCTCTTGGAAATAGATTACTAAAATACTTGAGATTTTTTAGAAGACTGCTTTTCACATTAATCTGAGAGGTAAAAGACAAAGTAGCGAAAACATAATCAAATGTGATCACTTCATTCAAAAGTTTGAGAGGAGTTTCCTCTCTTTAAAAGGGAGATAATATCTGCTTTCAAGAGTTGTGGTGGGAAATGTGAAATTCTGTGAGTACTTAATAACTAGTAAACATTCAAGAGATGTTAATTTTAATAATTATTACTAAGGTTGGCAGTGACCAAGAGGATGATTTCATAATGGTATCTAAATAAAAACAGTAATCTCACTTAGAATAAAATGACCAACTGTCTTCAATTTGCTCATGGGAGATAGAAGAGGGTAACTTTTTGGCACAATGTATTTAACTTAAATATAAGAAAGAAAGACACTGAAAGACATTCAACATTGAAATAGGTTTCTTGGATGGAGCACAAAGCTGATAACCAGATGAGATGAGGTTTTCATGTGGCTGTCACCAATGTTAATCAGTCTACTATGTTACTTTCCCTTCCAACATCTAGATTAAATGTCAAACATGGGCACCATGAGCCACACTGCAATACTTTTTATCAGTAGAGGCAATGGTAGCCTTTTATTGTGACAGTGTTGAGTGTGAAATTGCAAAACTATGGCACAAAGAGGATACAGGGAGATATAATACTTTTGTTACCACCAAAGATTCCTTTATTTTAATTTATTTTTTTAAAAAGGTTTTATTTATTTATTTGACAGAGAGAGAGCATAAGCAGGGAGAGCCAAGTGCTGGGCTCGATCCCAGGACTCTGGGATCATGACCTGAACTGAAGGCAGACACTTAATCAAGTGAGCCACCCAGGCACCCCACCAAAGGTTCCTTTAAACAAAGAGTATCTGTACATGTATTTTTGTATTAGCAAACTCCCTTAACTAAATGCTCTTAATCTTCACAGAATACAAATCATCAACCACTCTTAGGAATAATTTTCGTCTAGAGATTTTTTTCTTTAGCTTTCATTCTTTGCAAGATAATTAAGAAACTTTTTGCATATTAGAAGTAGTTTTATATCTTTTTAAAATTTTTAAAATTTATTTTTTAAATTTTTTCAGTGTTCCAAGATTAATTGTTTATGCACCACACCCAGTGCTCCATGCAATACGTGCCCTCCTTAATACCCACCACCAGGCTAACCCATCCCCCTACACCCCTCCCTTCCAACAAACCCTCAGTTTGTTTCTCAGAGTCCATAGGTTCTCATGCTTCGTCTATATCTGGTAATTAATAACTGCCTCTTCACAGACGGACAAGATCTTTTTTGTTATTTGGTCACTTCTATTATTCTTTCCCATGATTCCAAATTTAAGTAAAGAAATTATATTCAAATATTGTCCAACTGTAAAACCAAGTGAAAAATAATAAAAAAATAATAAAAACAATAAAGTTTGTAATTTGCCAAGTTGAAATTTACAAGTAGTATGATCAGATTCAAGATTTGTGAATTTAGTGTGACTTATACATTATATACCAATAAAATATTACTCTACAACCTAAATTTAACTCATTTGGAAATGACATCAGATCTTTAAAGAAGCTTAATATGGCATGGTGGGCAAAGCGCTAGGCTAGTAGTGAAGATCTAGCATTTGGGCAAATGTTTTGTGAACTTGGGCAAGCCTCAATCTTTTGAGAGCTCAATTTCTTCTTTTATAAACATCAGTTATGCATTATGTAAGCTCTTAGGTTTAGGATACAGCTATAAGTATAAAATGGCCTCTAATTTCATGCAGCTTACATTCTAGATGGGTCTGATTTTCTCACTGGATAATGTCTAAATTCACATTCATTTAAAAAATTCTGTAATGCTAATGTTCTTTCAGATTTCCAAGGATTGGCCAGCATTACACGTAGGAAAAGTTGGGAAATGTAACAAATGCACATTAAGTATGGAATGAGAAAAAGAGGGAAATCATCATGCCCTTCTCCACAGAAGGGGCGCTATTCATGCTTGTTTACACCATCATTTTACTAAGAGTCTAAATATGTTTTCCCAATTTGCGGTTTACCAGATTCATTTACCCAACATTTTATATTTCTACCTTTTTAAATTTATATTTCAATTTTTTTTCTTAAGAAAACTCTTGTGGAAGTCTAAGAAGACATCTTTTTTTGGGTGAAATTAAGCCCTTCTGATTGTCAGATCACTTAGGCAGCGAGAACATTTTATTAGCTACGCTCATAGCTCTTCTAAGTAGTTACGCACTAAAAATGAAATATCTTAAGGCTAACATTTTCAGAGTGATGTGTGGGTAGCTGAGGAACTAAATCTGGGTAAGAGACATGAAAATTCCCTTATCTTTTGAAATGTTGTTACTGAAACTCAAAGGTACAATGTTCCCCAAATCTATGGTGCTTTACAGTTTGTAAAGCAGGTTAACATGCATCATCTCATTTGAACCTCGGGAAATGAGATAACTCGAATTTGATACAGGATGGAACAGAGCAAAATCAATGCTATCTTTCTTTTTTTTTTTTAAATAATTTTTGATTATGTTCAGTTAGCCACTGTATAGTACATCATTAGTTTTTGATGTAGGGTTCAATGATTCATTAGTTACATATGACACTCAATGCCATCTCTCAATTCAGTAATTCATATCGAGGCTCTCTTCATTCCCCAGAATGGCCTGGTGGCTAATCTTCAATACCACTGCAGCACCTGCATTTTGTGCTTTTTCCTATGACTTTTCTTCCAGCTAGAGTTAAGAACATAGAAGTAAGAATACAGGTGGGAGTGTGGACAAGATGTGAGGGGGTTAGTTTGATCTTTTAAATGTAAGTCTATTTTGCATCAGTCTTTGTGTGCACGTGCATGTGTTTAAGTGTGTGCAGCCAAATATACAGGCCTCAAATATCTTCTCAAGCACATTCTATCTGATTGGCCTGTAATATTCGCTACATGTTCAAAAGAAGAATCATTCTGCTCATAATCTATTAACAGGGGTCTATTTACCTCAGTTTCTGCTGGGGTCCAAAAATAATTCAAAGCACAGAAGAAAAGGGAGGACAGTGGCCAGAGTTTCTGATTCAAAAGTAATATTATGTTTCAAAATGGCATTATTTCAAAGCAATACTGAATGTCTTACTATGTCATAGGAACTCCAGAAAACAGAAACAAATAAGAGTACTTTAGGTCACTTATTCTTTTAGTCATAGCCTAGAGGATCATTTTGATAATTTGGCGAACCACAAAAAGGAAAAGTTGTAATATCAGAAATGGACATAGTGATATTTTCATTTTTTTCCTAATCTCAGGTACATGGGATTGAGCTCACTTGTGTTCAGTTTTAGAAGGTAGATAATAGGGGTGCCTGGGTGGCTCAGTTGGTTAAGCGTCAGACTCTTGATTTCAGTTTAGGTCATGATTTCAGTGTCCTGAGATTGGGCCCCATGTTAGGCTCCATTGGGCATGCAGCCTGCTTAGGATTCTCTGTCCCTCTCCTTTTGCCCCTTCTCCTCCCTTCTCTCTCTCCCTCCCTCTCTCTCTCTCTCTCTCTCTCTCTCTCTTCCTACCTCACTTAAAATAAAAAGAAGGCAGATAATACTTACAAAAAGTTTAGCTTGCTTATAATTAATCATTTTTTCTTCTTCATTGCCAGGTACTCAAGATCGTCTACCCACCATAAAAGCCATTGTGACTTATTATTAATGAGGGATGACCTTCTGAGTTCTTCAGTTTTGAAAATCTGCAGATCTTATGCTGTTTTAAAATATAAGGCCCTATTTTGTCATTACGAAGCTAGTGACTGAAAAATACCATTCTAAATGCTGTCTGGTATACGGTTTCATCATGCCATTTTTAAAATACCAGTAACTACAGTTGACCCTTGAACAACGTGGGGATTAGAGAAGCCAACCTCTCTCTTCCAACACAGTTGAAAATCCACAGGTAACTTTTGACTCCCTGAAAACTTAACCACTAATGGCCTACTGTTGACTGGATGCCTTATCGATAACATAGTCAATTAACACATATTTTGTACGTTATATGTATTATATACTGTCTTCTTACAATAAAGTAAACTACAGAAAAGAAAATGTTATTAAGAAAATCATAAGGAAGAGAAAACACATTTATAGTACTGTACTGCTTTTATCGAAAAAGATCCACATATAAGAGGAGTCTGCAGGGGCACCTGGGTGGCTCAGTTGTTGGGCATCTGCCTTTGTCTCAGGTCATGATCCCAGGGTTCTGGGATCAAGCCCTGCATCGATCCCCCTGTTCAATGGGAAGCCTGCTTCTCTCTCTCCCACTCCCCTTGCTTGAGTTCCCTCTCACTATCTCTCTCTGTCAAATGAATAAATAAAATCTTTAAGAACAAAAAAAAAAGGAGTCAGCAGTTCAAGCCCATGTTGCTCAAGGGTCAATTGTACTTCATTATTCTCTAGAGCTCAACATTTTCTTATAGTTAAGTGAGGTTTGCCCTCCAAGGAGAAGACAGAAACAATCAGTCCTTCACTGAGATGTTATACACTGGTAGTTTTCCCAGATAATTTAAGCTTATACACCAGCTCATCAAAATATTTCTGCTCCTTTCCACCTAAGCCCTCATCAACTTGTCTAGAGCATTCCAACAGTCTCCTTGCATCTGGACTCTTCCTGGCTCCAATTCTTCTCAACATGGTCACTATAGCTTACTTCCTATATGAGACATGATGATGTTACCCATCAGCTCAAGAAATCTGTATTGACCACAGAATAGAGTCCAAACTCTCTAGCCCTTCACACAGTTCCCACAGCATCCGTCTCATTTCCCCCTTCAACACCAGCCCTGCAAACAATCAATAAACATACACACATCCATCACGAATCATGATATATTTCTTGAATATATCAGGCACTTTCATGACTCTACACCTTTATTACCACAAAGAGGAAAGCAAATACAAATTGCTCAGGATTTGAATTAAATTAAGGAGTTCACACACTGAACTGGAGGAGGATTTCAAGTAAGCAAATCTCCCTCTTCTTCTATCCCTTAAATTTCACATTCACCCACTCAGGCCACCTGTCATCTGACTAGTTTGTAGCTCAAAAGCAGATAATTTCAGAGCAGTCTCCTGATGGTTTTCTAAGGATTAAAAAAATACTTTGTGCGGAGCATATTCATTCTGATATTTAAGTAAAAAAAGCAAGCAAACAGACAAAACAAAAACAAAAACAAAAAACAAAGAACCAAACCCAGTACTGTAGGGCAGTAATAAATTGTTAAGCCCTTTTTTTTTGAGAAGTGATTTTCCACATTCTTATTTAAAAACTTTCATGAGTAATTCTTTCAAGAGTTAGTAAATACTTATGAAAGAAAAAAATCTATATTGCAATTTGAAAGTTGTAATTCCTGCAGATTACAATGACCTCTTTTTCTCCAAATAATTTCTTAGCAATGAGTTTTCTAATATGCATAAAAATGGAAACATTCTGCTGCCTAAAGGATTTTTTCATTTTCCTATCCAAAAGTGGGCCTTTTCTTACCTCAGTAAGCTGAAGCAGAACATGTTTCTATTTTCAGCATGGAATAATGGCTATGGACAATCAAAGGTGATTATATGAGAAGATTAAGGAGAATTCTGAAAGTTGGAGAGAGAGTCGCTCTGTTTAGTCATTTTGCTATGTCAGTCAATTTCATTTCTGTGTTTTTCTTCCTCTATGTGTTAGGCACCTGTAGACAAAATTTATGATTACAGGCAAATGATTCTCAGGGTTGATATTTACCTACTCGATATTAGACATGGTTATCAAGTACCCCTTAAAAGCCTTAAAATAATCTCTTAACAATGCAATAATTCCTCATGTTTTTTGGCAACTGCTGTTTGGATTTTTCTTCAGTGAAATGATGAAGACATCAGGCCTTAAACTATTTCTACGTCTGGCACCTCAGGAAGCCACAACAACTATTTCAGGCCATAACATTTTATGTGATGAGTCATTATTTCCCTGTACTACAGCAAGCCCCAGGGAAATAAAGGGGAAAATGTAAATGCCAGAGGTCCCTAATTTGGAACTGTCAAGGAGTGAACGTAAAATAATCTTTCAACAAGCATGTGTTAGATGAAGTACAACACATTAAGAAAAAAATTAGACTGTCATTCCATGGGTCCCTTTCAACTTTTGAGTCTCTGCATATAGATTGGTTAACTCTTTGATATCCTTTGAGATTCTTCTATTGATGTGAATCACAGATTAGATCTTTGAATAAGAGCAGAACAGGAGATTCATGCATTTGAGAAGGATGTACAATTATGTGTTGAAATTAAAAAAACAAAAAGTATTTAACCAGAACTCCTGTTTCCACTCTATTCCAAATAACCAAAGTCAAAATATCTTGGGGTTATTTTGTCTAATATTTATAACAAGGAATATGTTTGTACCTGGGGCACATACATGCAAACTTTTCACCTGGCTAACCACAGATGTATTAAGTAATGCAGAACATTTGCTGCTGAATATGCAAGCTTTTCTCATAACTGTGCCATTAGATTAGAATACATCTATGTTGAGGAAAATGTTAATGTAATATTTACAAAGCCTCTGGTTTGCTTGTTTTGCAGATACGATGTAGAATCAAAACGCAGCAACTGGCACAGTGCCTCCTATATTTAGCTGTAATCAAACTAACTACAAGTTTAGCTAAATGTGATTTTGCATTCAGGGTCCATTGTGAACACAGTATGAAACTGTGAAATAGGACCTAAGATCAGTTACCTTCTTAGACAATAGTAATAAATACAGTATCAAGAAAACTGGTAGAGGACAGTTTAAAGTCAGGAAATATGGTTTCTAAAACCACCATTGCTTTTATTTATTTTTTTATTTTATTTTATTTTTTTTGTGAAGTAAGCTCCACATCCAGTGTGGAGCCCAATGTGGGGCTTGAACTCATGACCTTGAGATCAAGACCTGAGCTGAGATCAGTCTTAACCAACTTCACCAACTGAGCCATCCAGGTGCCCCCACCATTGCTTTTAATACATATTTGACTTTAGGCAAGATACTCCCTCATAACTTAAGTCCCAATCTGTTGAGTGGGTATAATAACTGTCCTATATATTTGGAATAATTATTGAGAGGCTTAAATGAAATAATGGATGTCATTTTTTTAAGGTTAAGACACTATGCAATATAAAGCATTTCTTATTGTGCTGTACATTCTGACTTAAGGTCATCGATCAGATTTTATTATGTATCACAAATATATTATTTCAAATTTTAGATTTATGACTTGGGAAAACATGGGCAGAAAGACATATTTTTCTGAGGTGAGGAAGCAGATCAGGAAAAGAGGTGCCAGAAGATACATTGTCCCTTTTCTTCCTTCCAGCTCACTACAGATTTAGAAAAAAGATAAATTCTTGAAAATGTCTCACTCTTTTATTTATTTTTGAAAATGTCTCACTCTTTTAAAGCCATTACTATGAGTTCAGTAGTTTCCCTAAAGAAAATGACATGAGAAATGGTAGCCCTTGGGTGTTTTAAATTCTAAATGTTGCCATAGAAACACAGCTTCAGACACTGGATAGAATGAACCATCTGTCACTCATTTTTTTCCTGATGATGATTTTCTTAGTACAAACGTACTGGAAAC
>CM053612.1:28665017-28754331 GCA_028646535.1 Procyon lotor
CTCTCAAGAACGTAACCTTTAACCAGTCAATCTAGAAGTACCTGGGCAGCACTAGCAAGGTAATCTGCCATAGACCCCTTCTGTGCCCAAAGGTAGGTGACCTTGCCTGAAAGATCCACTCTGTTAGAAACTTCCTTTCCTGCCCACCTCCGCCTATAAAAGCCTTTCATTTTGTATAGCTCCTCTTGAGTTCCTTTCTATTTGCTAGACAGGATGCAAATTATTATTGCATATTATTAATTATTATTAATAATTGCATATTATTATTGTCTGATTATTGAATTGTTGAATAAAAGCAATTAGCTCTTCAAATTTACTCAGTTTTGTTTTTAACACTTCCTTAACGATTTGAAGATGAATCGCAGTTACTCTGAAAACATGAACAATGTACATAAATTCTCTTTTGTTTTCTAGAATTCTTTTTTTTTTTAAAGATTTTATTTATTTGACAGAAAGAAACACAGCGAGAGAGGGAACACAAGCAGAGGGAATGGTAGTGGGGGAAGCAGGCTTCCTGCCGACCAGGGAGCCCGATGCGGGGCTCGATCCCAGGACTCCGGGATCATGATCTGAGCTGAAGGCAGACGCTTAACGACTGAGCCACCCAGGTGCCCCTAGAATTCTTTTTTTTAACAAGTATAAAACTCCTTAGAACTTTCGACTGTAGAAAAGAGACAATCTCATCTCGTGAGGTGCATAATATTCCCAAATCTGATTTTCTCTTTTTCTGTTTTCTTTCTCATCCACAATAACCCATCATCCCTTCTAGATTTCCTATCTTTTTAATAACTCCTCTATGTTTGTTTTGGTAACTATTCTTTCAGAAATGGTCCATATTCTGATCCTCTTCATGAAAATGTTTTCTTTGCTGTTAAATCTTATTTGTTGCCCTGAACTTTTATAAGTCACCATAACATTTTCCATTTTTACGATCCTGTTTTTTCTATTCTTATACTATACCCAGTGTATGTACATGTTTTCAACTGTGTTACTCTTGGTTGTCTGATATTAGTTCGTCTTCAAGTTTCCCCTAGAAGTCTCTTCAGTTCGCCCTTTGACTCTGCCCTTTATGCTCAGTTTCTTATTGAGGCAACTTGTTTCCCTACCTGAGCATTAATGTATCTTTTTTTCTTTCCTATTTTCCATTCCTCTCACTACCAGATACTTATGTTTCTTTTCCTCTAGCTTTTCCTGAGCTTCCTCATACTTCCTTCCTTCTCTTTTGTAACTGTTAAGTGGCTTTTCATCATTCAATAGAACAGGGACTACCGTCACCAAAACAACTGAGGAAGCACCAGCGTTTTCTCACACTTTCTTTGTGGGCTATTTTCCTGTGCCTTTCCTCTCCATTTACCCATAGTCCCTTCCTGAAAATTGCTGTATTCTGGTTCTCTCCTCCGGAAATGCTTTCCACAGAGAATCTACTTCAGGGATTATTCGAAGAGCCACCATTTTCTGCTGATCTATCTCCTTATTATATGTCTAACCCATATCCTGAGGCTCTCAGCCACTTACATCACAACTATGGAATAAATGCAGTTAAGAAGCTCAGCATTGAGAACTAAGACCTTATTTAGCATGCTCTCAGTTTTCATTTATTTCCACAGTATGTTGCCACCAATTTTTAATACTTTCAATTCTGAGAAAATAATTATCTCAAAGCTTCTAGCAGTACTTATTTTATTAGCAGAAGTGTGTAACTCTTATTAACTGAGGCTCAAGTACCAAAACCTTCAGATCCCATAAAAAGGCGACATGCCAAGTTAATAAACCGTTAAATAGGAGTGACACATCTAATTTGCAAGAATAAGATGCTAATCTGATTAAAATGTGAGGGGAACAATGCAGTTCTAGGAATCCTACTAACGTGAATCTAAGAGGCTGAGGAGGCTCTTTACCATGCACTTAAAATATGACTCACTTGGAAAAAGTTCGTTATACGCAGCTTAGAAATGTATCTATTGCCTAACACAAGGTAAATTCACACTCATCTCCACCAGCTACACTGATATTTGAACATCCCGCTATTCACTTAGGCAGGCACACAAGCTCCCAAACTGGTCCACTAACTCCAATTGGAGTTGGAAATATATAGCAAAGGGAATAAACCTCCAAAAACACTGGCCCAGGACTTAAATCTAAAGTCTGCTTTCTTTATACCTTATAGAGCAATTATTTCTCTGTTCTTGCTTTGAGGGATTGTTTTTTTCTGCAAGACTAAAAACTAACAGGAACTTTTTTTATTTTATTTCACAGCAAATTGCCTGAAATTAAGCCAGCCCGAGAACATGTAATTAATAACTGTCAGCCCAAGTAAGTAGCTCTGTATTCTAATTAACTTGTACTTTCATAATTTCTTAGCAAAGTTATTTTACACTGAGAGCATTATTCTGTTAAAACTGATTAATTTTGGTTTTAGAGAGAGGACAGAAAATCAAAGCTCAAAGGCTCTCTCCCACCTTGTATTTACCTTGTACTATCTAGGTTAAATCATCCAACTTATCTGTTCATATTATGGTTCATATTATCATTTTTTAAAAAATGAGATGTTAATGAATAGTATATTAAGGCTAACAAAGCATTATGGCAGTGAGGAGTGTGCATACAAACACTAGCTTGTACATTAAAGACAAAACAGAGACTACAGAATAATCAATATTGGGGCGCCTGAGTGGCTCAGTGGGTTAAAGCCTCTGCCTTCGGCTCAGGTCATGATCTCAGGGTCCTGGGATCAAGCCCTGGGTTGGGCTCTCTGCTCAGCAGGGAGCCTGCGTCCTCCTCTCTCTCTCTGCCTGCCTCTCTGCCTACTTGTGATCACTCTCTCTGTCAAATAAATAAATAAAATCTTTAAAAAAATAAAAATTAAAAAAAAATCAATATTGCTCCATCCATTTCTAAGACATAGATCAGTAACCTACCTTCTAGGACTCTTGTGAACACTGAAACATTTTTTAAATGCTCTGTAAAATGGAATATTATGCCTCCATCAGAAAGGATGAATACCCAACTTTTGTATCAACATGGAGGGACTAGAAGAGATTATGTGGAGTGAAATAAGTCAAGCAGAGAGAGTCAGTAATCATATGGTTTCACTTAAGTGTGGTGCACAAGTAAAAACATAGAGGACATTGGGAGAAGGAAAGGAAGGGTGAATTGGGGGAAATCGGAGGGGGAGATGAACCAGGAGAGACTGTGGACTCTGAGCAACAAACTGAGGGTTTTGGAGGGGAGGGGGGTGGGGGGTTGGGAGAGCCTGGTGGTGAGTATTGAGGAGGGTACATATTGCATGGAGCACTGGGTGTGGTACATGAACAGTGAATCTTGGAACACTGAAAAGATAAAATAAAATAAATTAATTTAAAAAATGCTCTATAAACTGGAAAACCTCATTTATCCAGAAACCTCACTTAGAGAACAAAATTATGAACTGGAAAGGAATCAAAAGTAATGTTGTCACAAACTTCATATCCACCTCATTATTCGTAACATTGTTTCTCCTTTTATTTTTTTTTTAAATCATGTCTTCTAGTATCTATTTTCTTAGAAAATGGGTTCTGTTTTGCAAAATTCATTGAGTTTTTTTTCTGATTTATTCATCTATTGAGTAAAATGCAGAAGTTGGGAGTCAATGATCAAATCATTGTTGTGGGCTAAAATTGTTAACAAAAAAACTAAATGGGTGTGTCAGTAATAAACTGAAAATTCATGAACAATCTAAGAAATTTTTCTAGAAAAAAACGAATCTACAATTATACCTCAATTTAAAAAAACAGAAGTAATATTAACAGAGAGCATTTAAGATCTATATGAACGTGACTATAAAAATCTATTGATAACCTAAAGGGAGATATACATGTGTATGTACATATGTATGTATGTAGATATACATATATACCACACACATATATGTTATTATTATATATTTATATATATAAGTATATGTATACACATATATATAATTTTGTTATTGGATAATATAGCAGACATCAGTTGTTTTTGTCTTTCTAGTATTTTCTCCTACCTTTTTGTTACCAGTGTCTTTCTTCTTTTGGGGAACTCCTCTTTTTTATTTTTATTTTCACTTTTTTAAGTAATCTCTACTTAATGTGGGGCTCAGACTCAAAAGCCCAAGATCAAGAGTCGTGTGCTCTACCGACTGAGTCAGCCAGGAACCCCCTTGGGGAAATCTTTCCTCACCCTCTTAAGGTTCTATTGTAGCTCCCTCCCCCAACCAGAGGGGGCATCCTCTTTTGGTCTAGGTCTATAAGAGCACTTTAGCTTCTTGGTCACACTAATGATCTTAGTATGCAATTCTAATCCTTCACAATTTTTCCAAGGTGGAAATTAAGGGAAAGCATTCACAATTCCCCCAGATGATCATCTTCAAGGAAGGATCTCTAGAGATAATAGCCACATTCCTTGACAGGTGGGGCAGCCTAAGAGAATGAAGATAGCACAGGGAAAAGAGCTGAAATAAGAAATGTAGAAACGGGTTAAGAGACTGATTCTGACACTTAACTCCCAGTATGCCAACAACGCTCAAGGCCTGTACAAAACCCTACTGTGAAAATAAATAAAAGAAATCTCATTTAAAACGGAGTCCGAAAGCCCTGAAGAGGGGCTTTTAAGTATGTGCCCCTTGTTGCAGCCTGCCTAACCAGCAGAAGGAAGGAAAGAGAATTATCTTCATGAGGGAGGATATTTTTACGTAGGAATTTCATCTCCTGCTTTAAGAAAAAGAAGGAAGATCCCTCCCTGCCCTCGCAACAATGCATTATCCACCACCTGCCCCCAATGAGAAACTGACACAACCTCAAACTTATTTATTCTTCTTCTTCAAACTAGTAATTCTTATTCTTCTCCAATTCACTTTTGTTTAAAACAGCCCTCCCCAGAAAGGGGAACCCTCTTCTTACACTGTTGGTGGGAATGCAAACTGGTGCAGCCACTCTGGAAAACAGTAGGGAGGTTCCTCAGGAATTTAACAAGAGAACTCCCCTCTGACCCAGCAATTGTACTCCTAGGGATTTACCCATAGGATACAAAAACAGTGATTCAAAGGGGCACGTGCCCCCCAATGTTTATAGCAGCAATGTCCACAATAGCTAAACTAGGGAAAGACCCCAGATTGTCCATCAGCAGATGAATGGATAAAGAAGATATATATATATATATATATATACCCTCTAGTTCTAGCCATGCTGTTTTATATATATATAATATATTTATATATAAATATTTAAATATAATATTTATATTTAATAAATATATTTATATTTCATATAATATATAATATATTAATAGATATTTATATATAAATAATAATATATTAATATATATTATTATATAACATAATATATAATAATATATAAATAATATATATTTATATATAATATAAATAATAATATATTAAATTTAATATTTTATTTATTATATGTAAATATTTATATATATAAATATATATATAAAACTCAGCATGGATTGAACTAGAGGGTATTATGGCTAAGCAAAATACGTCAGTCAGAGAAAGACAAATACCATATGATTTCACTCAGATGTGGACTTTAAGAAATAAAACAGAAGGAGAAAGGGGAAGGGAAGGAAAAATAATATAAGATGAAAACAGAGAGGGGGGCAAACCATAGGAGACTCTTAACAATAGAGAACAAACCGAGGTTTGCTGGAGGGGGTGTGTATGGGGAGATAGGGTGATTGGGCATTAAGGAGGGCACTTGATGGAATGAGCACTGGTTGTTATATGCAACTGATGAGTCACTAAATTCTATCCCTGAAAGTAATGATACACCATATGTTAACTAAATTGAATTTAAATAATAATAAAAAATAAAAATAATAAAAACAAAAAGCCCTCCCCAACTTCCTCCTAAAACCTAAAAAAAGCTGACCTTCTTTTTGTCTCTTTGTACTTGCCTATGGTTTGCTATAGGTTGCCTGTCCTGAATTGCAATTTCTCTGCTATTCCCAAATAAACTCATTTTGCTGGTAAAATAACTGGCTATTTTATTTTAAGATTGACACATATGCCATATTTGTTAAGATGGTTGGAATGGTTCTTTTTTAATTTCATAAAACTAATATGGTCCAATGCCCTGCATTACAACATCATACACTTTTCTAAAGAAACTCAGAAGCTAAAAAATATTATCCTTCTGATATAGTAATTCTACACACAACACAAAACCAATTAAAAACATAAGTAAATCCATGGAACATAGAAGTATACATAAAAAAATACATCCTATTTATTATTCTGAATGACATCCACCCATGTTATGCACAAAATACTTATATATTCCCATGAGAGTTTCAAACAAGACATTTGTTCAGGTTTTTAAAAAGTTTTGATACAGATATCACATAGTATTAATAAAAAAAACATCAGTCATAACATAGCAACTCCCTCTTCTCTGCTTTAATTGCATCTTTTTTCATGTAACGTACAGTAATGAGAACTAAACTATGAAAATGCAGACTTGATATTTGCAAGGATATATAGACATTAACACAGTTTATTTTATTACTGCCTGAATGAGGACCACGTCCTGATGGCATAATATCCTTTCTCAGTGATCTTTTCTCATTATCATCTGCTGGGAAATATAGTCATACTTCCCCGATCTCGAGAGCAATTTGAACTTTATTGAGAAAGAAAAGTAAAACGTTCAAAGTAATTATGGAAAGAAAATTAACTTTTCCCTTGTTGATCTTACATGGATGACCACTTGCATCTAGCCTACCCTGGAATGAAAATGATTCTTTTTTATTTCAAAAGCTAATCAATTAGGAAAAAACCCTTTAGTATAAGAGCTAGCCAAGAAACCACTTTCAGCATTTCACAGAATTAGTCCTTCACCTTTAAATGAGAATATACTAATCAAGATCGCTGCATCAGAGGGGCCTCCAACAGAGTACAAGGGCCCGATTTTGTGTTCTTAAAAACAAGGACTCAGCAAAAGCAGGAAATAGTTTTATGTTAAGAGAAAAATATTCGAGTCTATTTGTAAATATTATATGCCAAAGTAGTCAAGCGGCATCTGCTTAAGTGGAAAATCTACTACCAACAAACACTTAATCTTTTGAGTTTAAGGATCAAGAAGAAACAAAAAGCAAAAACAAAACAAAAAATGATATAACTCAAATAGGTAAGGTTGAAGAATCCTGCTTTTGCAAAGAGGTGAGGAGAGTGCAATCCCTGGACTGTAAAGCACTTGAATGCACAGAATATGCTTCTGTCTTCAATGCATTTAGCATGGAGACCGGTATCCATTAAGTCTCCAATGGCTGTTTGTGTGATGGCATTGAATATCAAATTCAAATGGCATTGAATATCAAATTTAAAATGAGTTTCAATAATTTTTAGAATGTGTGTAATCTGTTATCAAAACTGCAGCTATTGGGGCGCCTGAGTGGCTCAGTGGGTTAAAGCCTCTGCCTTAGGCTCAGGTCATGATCTCAGGGTCCTGGGATCGAGCCCCGCATTGAGCCCCGCATCGGGCTCCCTGCTCGGCAGGGAGCCTGCTTCCCCTTCCCTCTCTGTCTGCCTCTCTGCCTACCTGTGATCTCTCTCTGTCTGTCAAATAAATAAATAAATAAAATCTTTAAAAACAAAAACTGCAGCTGTTATGCATTTGCTCTCAAGCTTTACTGTGACCTGGCACAACCTGGAAACACTATAATACTCCCCTTCTGTGCAGAATGAGATTAGAGCATTTGGAGTGTCCTAACCTCAAAATGGGGATGAAATTCTACCTGTGGTCTTGCAAATGATTGGATGTGCTTAACAAAGTCTCTAATGTTCCCCTTCCTAATGGCCCATCTGGGTACTTCACTCTAGCTAGGGGCCCATGTTATATAGGAAACTTCCCTTGATTATTCCTACTCAATAATCATTCCTGGGGCGCCTGGGTGGCTCAGTCGTTAAGCGTCTGCCTTCGGCTCAGGTCATGATCCCGGCGTCCTGGGATCCAGCCCTGCATCGGGCTCCCTGCTCGGCGGGAAGCCTGCTTCTCCTGCTACCATTCCCTCTGCTTGTGTTCCCTCTCTCGCTGTGTTTCTCTCTGTCAAATAAATAAAATCTTTAAAAAAAAAAATAATCATTCCTAATAATAAGAATGTGTTGCACCTTTTCAATCAAAGCAAGTGTAAGCTACACATAAGCAGAAATGTAGAGAGTAGGGGCGCCTGGTGGCTCAGTCTTTAGGCATCTGCCTTCAGTTCAGGTCATGATCCCAGGATCCTGGGATGGAACCCTCATCAGACTCACTGCTCAGTGGGAAGCCTGCTTATCCCTATCCCACTCCCCTCCTAGTGTTCCCTCTCTCGCTGTACCTCTGTCAAATAAATAAAAATATCTTAAAAAAAAAAAGAAATGTAGAGAGTAGTGACATCCAATCCTACTTTCCATGGTTCAGGAATGCAATGCCAACAGTCAGTTGAAGATAAAACTATCTCCCTTACTAGCTTGCTGAGACGATTTTCATTAAGAATAGATTATATGTGGAAAATGCCTTGCACATTAGGTATTACATAAATATTTACTGACTAAAGAAATGAATGATAAATTTGTATTTTAATTATATTTCCTTTATAATTACTATTATTTTACTCTTATGGTATACCACCATCACTTCACATCAGTTTCGAGAGTCATAGAGTTCTATAAGACAATATTTCCCCTGGCTTGAGCTTAACCTGCATTACCCTTCGAATTCAAGGACAGGAAGATTGTAAAATATGCTGATCACAAACGAATCTTCTTACATCTACTTATAACTGTACAAGTAGCATTATACAAGGTTCAATACAAAATTAAATACTCCCAGTCATTATCACTATTTTCACGTGTTGCGTGTACATTTATCATTGCAATATTATACTCTGTGAACAACATGTGGCTTAAATGTTGTGTTGTGTGGAAGAAGAGATAACATGAGAAAAGTCTTTTGCATTTCAAAATCTTTAAATTTGAAAACATTGCTGCTTTGTTCTCCCTTGCAGAGTTTCAATGTAACAGGTTTACTGTTCTGAGGAAGTCCTCAATGCATTGATTACAACCAGCTGGTTAATCTTCCATTCCAACGAAATCAATCATGGTGACAGTTGCCACTATGGCCTCCTCCCTGTATTTTCCAAGCATGGAGGAGGACAAGTGAGCACCTGCCTCCTAGATTTTTGATTGAAAATTTCACTTGAACAAACCAGGATTCTTTACCCTGTGGCAGAATACAACCTTCTGAAAAAGGCCGGGAACCCCCTAATGAACATGTCCATATTCTGATCATGGTTTTCCTTTAAAAATCAAATTCCTCAGAGAATTTGTAAATGGACTTTACCATTTATAATCTAATCATCAGTAAGCGGCATTTAAGATGTTTATTTCACATTGTTTTATCACATTAACAGAATTCAGCAAAAATGTGATCAAAATATTTATAGAACTACTTTTGTAACAAGAGAAGCCATTCATGGTTCTTTTCATAATAAAAGTAACGCACCAAATAAACACTCACTTATGGAACTGCTCAAGTAAATGCAAAACCAGAAATATTAAAGATTGGTAAGGGTATTCATTCTTCCCTTAGAATATTATTGAAACAGCTGACATATTACATAATGTAATAAGATAGTATTACATAATGGTCAAAAACATATTACAAATGATCACTTTTAAAGTAGGAGGCTTCCATTCACAACATATTTGATCTGTATGGTTACTAACCTAAAGGCCCTGAGAATATAACATCTCATGCCTCCACATTTCAAAAATAGATAGCAACACATGCTGTTAAATCCCTATTTTAAAGTATTAAAACGACAGTCTTTGACCTTTTATTATGAATTTCTATACTGTATTGAACTCTCAGTTTACTCTGTTGCCCCCTGTCAACTGGTTCTCAATAAATGGTTCAGGGAATGAGTGGGTTCACATTAGCTCACCTGAGAAGGCATTCCTTGTTTCCGAAATTCTATGAATAGGTTTGTTTAGGAAAATCAGTGAAACATTCCATTTAATCAATCATTTCTTCCTACATTAAAAGACAAAGTAATCTATAACTTTGTTACAGAGCTCAGTAAGTTGTCCAGAAAGACCATAGGTGCAGATCTATCTTCTTACTATTCTTTCTGTCCCAGAAAATATTCAGGATAGAAAGAAAATATCTTTCTGTCCCAGAAAATATCTCATCAGGAAGAAAGGGAACATCCACCGTCCCGTTGGCCACAGTTCAGCCTCCTTTTTGTTCTTACATACACTGTCCCTTAGCCAGTCCTGGCTTTGTTCAACTGCAAAAAATGAAGTCTCTCCTCTGACTTTTTGAAAAACAAGTTTGCCTTGCTCTAAGTCTGGCTTTTTGTGTTTCCTAAGGTTGGTTACCCCCTCCAGATATCAATGCGAGCTGGCTCTTCATTTTCCTTCTCTTGTCTTATGCTTGTAAGACACTTTGTAAGGTGTCTCCAATCTCTAGAAGTTTTGGAATAAGGCTTAGAATTTGGATCATGCTCTTATTTTGCCAGAACAATGATTAAGCATACACTCACACACACACACACACACACACCCCCACAAAAAATGAGGTAGAGGTTTAAATTGTGTTTGCTTCTACACCCTGAAATAATGAAACACATTTTCCAAAGAAATAATCTACTTTCAAATTTGGCCTCGTTTTAAACACACGCTTAGGGCTATGATATCTGCAAGGTACCATTCCCATACATTGGTGATTGATTCCATATCATTCCATATGATTTTCACGTTTCCTTGTCCTATCCCCCCTTTTAGTCAGAAGCTTTGAAGGTTTAAGTGCTTTATCAATTGAGGGGGTAGAAGATTCTAATATGACTGACAGAATAAAACAGATTGATTTCAAATTCACATGCAGTATACTTGAAAAACGGATTCTCAATGATTTACTTGCAACTCTATTTTCAGCTCTTTTCAGTTAGTATTCAGCTGTTCATATCTCTAATTTAATGCTTTATATAGTTGCCTCAGTACATTTACAGATTTAAATGTACAGCAATATGTAATTCTGAAAAAAAAATACACTCTGTGAGTTTAAAAATTTTAATGGGAATATGTGGAAAGTTAGTAGAAATTTCTTAGCACATGGAATTCACTTTTTTTCCTTATTAGTGAAAGGGACTAAGAACACTTTTCTGGAAAGGACCTCCTTTTGCCTTCTCATGCCTAATCACACAAAAAGTAAGGGCAAACCCCTGTGGCAACATTGACAATGGCTCTGGTTGCAAAAGTGCAATATGGAGACGATAAATACCCTTGGCTCTAAATTTCAATAATTTGGTTTCCTTGCATCATTCACTTACAAGTGAAAATCTACTGTAGCTCTGATTTTTTCCATCACTCCTACTTTTCATTCAGGACTTCTTTACAAAATCTTGACTTTTCTCCATGTCATCCCCAACCACTATGACCGTGACAACCACTATCAATACTGAAAGCAAACATTAGTCAGGTGGAATTAAAGCTGTATTTAAATATATCTTGGCACTTCTACCAAAAAAAAAAAAATCTCTCTTTTATGATGTGACAAAGGTAAATGAACAAGTGTCAATTTAAACATGACTTATATTCGATCTTGTGTTTTATATCTACTATATTAAGAAGGCCCAGATTTCTTTATTGATGAACATAATTACTTTGAAGCATACCACAATTCTAAAGTACAAAATAAATATTAGACCAGCAAAATTGATTTTCTCTTGCTCCTCAGATTCCTTTCAGATTAGATCTATCTCCAACTTCTCCAGTTAATAGAGTGGAGTGTCCGAGTGCATTATCAAATGTGATGTATAATCCATTCTGATGGTTTAGGGCTACTTTCCCCACTCCCTGCAATAGGAAAACTGCCAAGGGAAGTGGGCCTGCAGCCTTGAACCAGCTGGATTCACAGAAGATAGCTCAGCTTCTTTGAGTTGGTAGAGTTCCTTGTTCAGTTGCTACAACTTCACTCCAGAAAAAGCTTGATCTCTCCTGTTAGGTGATTCACATGGGGGAACAAGAGCAAGCTTCCTGAGATCAGGATGATAGAGAGATGGGAAAACAGACCTCAGTTGTGAAAAGTGATGAAGGAGACCGGTGCTCAGTAGCCCTGCTTCCCAGCTGAATGGGTTGTAGCCTCCCTTACCTGAAGCATAAATGGTGGTTTTCCTGCTCAGAAAATATGCCCTAGCAGCTTCTCCAGGATAGGCCTCCTACGTTCTGGGGTTGTGTCATTATCACAGAGAATGAAAACATGGTTCTAAGCCAATGGGGAAATAAAGGACACTTACTAGGAAAAGTTTCCAGGCAATTTAACATAACAAATATTTGCTGGGTGGGGCTGACTTACCTGCAGGCAATGTTCTTTTTTGACAAAGAAGCAAATGAACCGGAAATGACTAGAACTAAGTTGCCAGAAACACGGGTGAAGGAAGTGACTGCCACAGAAGTTGGAGCAGGAAGGGAATTTTTAGAAATCATTTGCATAGTCCTTAGTGGAGTGCCTTGCCCAGAGCAGTCTCACAGTAAATAAAACTGCTGAATGAATCCAGTTTACTCCCTCTTTTTACAGATGAAGGAACTAATTTCCTCAACAACGTAAAGTGAGCCAGTGGTAGAGCTAGGGCAAGAGACCAGAATTTCTAAATCCTTACTGATTATTTTTTTTTACTATACCCTTCTCTGTATTGATTCAGTCATTTCCACTGCTGACTGATCAACTGTGAGCTTTAATTTTCACCATCCCTAGAACTTTATCTCCATGACCTCATGCCTGCAAGGCCCTAGAATAGAACAACTCCTTAAATCAGACTTAACTATGCTAGTTCACATCCATGTAGCTCTTCTCTGAATTCCCATGGTGCTTCCCGCTTGTATCACAAATTTAGAATTTAAGTTCAAAGATGTATAGATTATTGCACAATGGTTTCATATGTATCTCTTGGGTCATCAATAAGTGTGGATGCTCCTCTGCGTATGGGACATTTGTTTATAGCTCTTTTATGTGTCAGCATGTAACGCCTTAGGTTTAAATGGGTGCATGAGAGTAAGAGGTAGCATCTAACTTAATATCCCAATTGGGACACTTCTGAGACTCAAAGAAAGTATTATTGACATTTATTCAGTAAGTGTAAACTGTGACTGTCCTGAGCAGCCTGGAATGTATGGTCACCCTAACAAGTGTTGACTGGATCAACACGTGTTCAATTAGAGTCATTGCATAGATGTCCAACCATGGGATACTGCTTACAATTTACCCAATAACAGGGACTGAAATTATTTCTAAAGTAGTAATCATGGAGAACTTATGACATGTAGAATTCTATTTACTGAATACACGTATGTATGTGTCATTTGTTTAAAAGTAACTACGAATATTTCCACAAAATATCTGTTGCCTTCGTGTTTAAGCTGTAAGGCTAAAGTTGAATGCAAAACTTTTTGGGGGGGGGTCTCGTTTTAATCATTCCAATATTGAAAATGTGACAAAGTGAAAATAAAATGGCATTGTTTCTGATTCTTTACTGGAGGTAAAAGATGTAATCTGATGGCTTTCTAGGTGGGGTAAGATAGGTAGGGTGTTACTAGGAGCTATGGACAAAAAGGCCCAAATTGGAAGTTTAAAAATAGGTTTAAATTTACTCTATTCAAAAAGCAGCAAGACATATATCATGATTTTTTATTTCTTTTGGTATAAATCATGGAGATATTAGTAAAGAGAACAAGGAAAATCCATGATAAATTCCTACATAGCTAATCACTGACCAACATCTTATAGCATTTACCCACCATCATATTACATATTAACTTAATGATATAAAGCTTCATACTGGTTTGTCAATAAATAATCAAGTTTTCTGATACAATTTTCACTATATATATATAGTTTTGATATCTAACAAAGGCCAAACATCCTGGACAAAACAGCCCATAGTTTCAATTTGTTAATATTGCTAAATTAGAGGTTTAATGATAAGAATTTCCTGCAGCAGAATGAATTTTAAGCACTAGAACAATGGCAGTTACACCATCTGCTCCAGATAGAAATCTGCTGTCTTGACAGTAACAAAGGACAAATAGGCAACAGAGATATACCAAGCTGGCAAGAGTCTAAATGCAACAAGGGAAGAAGTATTTCTTAAATTGCTTTTTTTGCTGAATACCACATTCTGTGCTAAACAACCCTTCATTCAGCTATAAGCAGATGTTTATCAAAGAGAATTCATAGTCTTTATCACTAAGACTGTTTTATATTATAAGAGAATCTAAACAGTCATACTTTTCCATCTTCAAAGTTCTAAATGAAATTAAAGTACACAAGCAGAAAAGAGACAAGCAAAAATAATTACATGGGGAAACAAAATAGCATGTTGCCCTTAGGAAAAATGCTGAGAACAGACATTGTGTTGACAGATTCTCACCTACCCACATGGGCCTCTAAGACAAGCCCCTAGACTATATTATTTTAAGAAATTAAGTCTTAAAAATCTATTTAAAAGGCTGTCTTCCCACATCTTGTTATCAGTGTAATATGTGTGTCTATGGTTGCAGAGGAATAGGAGAATGTTCACCTGACATTTATTCTGCATTAAAATAATAAGGGGAAAATAGTAAAACCCTATTTTATTATAATGCATTGTTCACAAGGATAGTAGGTCATCTGAACGCTCTCCTGGCATATTTCTAAGAATAAGGTATTTATTTTCATTTCAAAAAGAGACCAATGTCTGGAACCTCAAGAGAAGGAAGTTTACCTAAGGTACACAGTCCATCTTCTACTTCCATTTCCTATCACCCACATATTCGATGTTCACTTTTCTTTTATCTTTGGTTCAATAGTGTCAATAAAGAGGACAGTTGAAACAATAATTTAAAAAATATATACAGTATAAAAAATCTAATGTATCATTGCTAATCATCAGGGAAAATGTGTCATTTTTTAAAAACTTGGTTTCATATTCTGGTTAACAAGGCTTTATTTATTTAGTTTCATATGTATTTTTCACTGATATATTTCATCCCAATTGTCTGAAAATAGTAATATAATGAGCTGCAAGTTATGTACATTCTTTTACATAACATATGTTATGAGAACATAGTTGACCTATGAGCCCAATGTCCTTTCTGGCAGAGGGTCCTAAAGACATTTCCTAAGAAAGCAAGTTTACCATCTATAATGTCAACATAAAAAATGTGAGGTCTTATTGGGGAGGGTACGTGCTATGGTAAGTGCTGTGAAATGTGTAAGCCTGACAATCACAGACACGTACCCTGGGGCAAATAATACCTTATATGTTAATAAAATAAAAAAATTTAAAAAATGTGAGGTCTTCCTCTAAAATAATTATTATCAGTTAAATAACTTATCATGAATTTATCTCTTAACAAACTAATCTTTTCTGGATCTTATTTTACATATGAATTATTTTTTAAAATAGGCTCCATGTCCAATGTGGGGCTTAAACCCACAACTCTGAGCCCAAGAGTCTCACATTCTACTGCCTAAGCCAGCCAAGGAGCCCTTCTTTTCTGGGTTTTAAATGAGTTTTCAGCTTATATTTTTTTTTAACCACATAAAACAGTGCCACATTTTATATGGTTCTAAAACTATAGTATTCAATTTTCTAGAGCTTTCTTTGAGTTCTGGTGACAAGAATTAATGACTGATTCCTCAGATAACTTACATCAGTTTATCCATCAGTAATTATTTATTGAACTTCTACATTTTGTAAGGCACTAGGCTAGGTGCTTCTGTAATTACTAAGACGTATGAGAGGAGAGTCTTTGCTTTTAAAGAATTTACAACTAAGCTAATAACATTAAGGAATACAAACAATGGGAAACTGGTCATTACCAAACTGTGGTAGAAGGAGAGATTTGTGAGGACTTGAGTATTTAAAGGTATTAATGAAGGTAAGAAGGGACCAGGAATGGATCTTGAATGTAGATCTAAATTGTAAGAAATAATGGAAAAGGAATTCTTCAGCACTAGTTTAAATAGACTGTTACATACAGGGAATGAAGAGGTTGGGAAGGCTAGTTTGTCAGGAAGCTAGAGGAAATGTGGAGAAATAAAATACACTGGAGCCTATATCTGCAAGATAATTATTATCTCACTTTAATCACATCAAAGGGAAAAAATAACTTAGCTCTCCTGTCCTACTAAATACTAAATGCCAGAGTATTAAAATGAATTTTATCTGTAATAAAATCACCATGGCAATCTTAGATCATTCCAGTAGTGTCAACCTTAGTTTAAGGACTAGGAAACTGAGTCCAAGAGGAGTTAATGTAAATTGCTAAGAGTTACCCAGCTGATAATGATGGTGCTGATAATGAAATAATAACATTTTTTAGTTCCTCCTATTAACTTAATATGGACATAGCTTTGTTTAGTAGTAGCCTCCATCCCCTCATTTTCCTTAGGCAGGGCCGCAGGACCCAGTAAATATGTACCCCCCAGCATGCAGGAGTAGCCCACAGCATGACTCTCCCAGCTTTGTGGAGGGATTTGCTTTTGCACTGCTCGATGCCCAGTTGGTCAAGGAGAAGCCCAATGGGTCACTTGCCAGTGCTGTAGACAGTAGAGCTAGGGCTGGAAGCCAGTGCTCTGTTCAGGAGAACCGGCTTAGAAGAAGGGGTGCATATGAGACCTAAAACATCTCCGGATCCATTCTTCCTTTACTCAGTATGGCTACTACATACACAGGTTAGCTTTAGGGGAAGAACATGTGAGTTTAGAATCAAGCAGATCTGGGTTCAGAATCCCAACTCTGTCACTCACAAGCTGTGAAATCTTAGAAACTCACTTAAGCCCTCTTGGCCTGTGTTTCCTTCTATGCTAAGTGGGATCCATAATAACTTGTTTATTGACAGCTACCTGTTGTGGGAATTAGAAGAAATAACTTAGAGTCCAGTCTAGTCTGATATTAGTAGTTGTTCAGTAAGTAACAGCTATTGTTAACAACAAATATCTCCCACTTCACTAGTGACAATTCTTTCTCTTTCAAATTACTATTTGTGAGGAACTTGGTCACAAATTTGTGGAATTTTTTAAGTTAATAATTCTATACTTTTTTCTACTTGTCTTATAATTCCCCTTTACAAAAACCAACTTTCTTTATACTTAATTTTTTATGTTGGCATACATGTTGATTATGACTATTTAAAATAGCTTAAACTTGGGCCGCTGGGTGGCTCAGTCGTTAAGCACCCGCCTTCGGCTCAGGTCATGATCCCAGGGTCCTGAATGGAGCCCTACATTGGGCTACTTGCTTGGCGGGAGCCCTGCTTCTCCCTCTCCCAACCCCCTACTTGCATTCCTTCTCTTGCTGTCTCTCTCTCTCTCAAATAAATTAATTAATTAATTAAAAAAAAATAAAATTGCTTAAACTTTCCTGACAAGAATTTGTAGATTATTATCCTTGAATTATGTAACGAAGACATATCTTTCCTGTGTGTGTAGAAGAAACTCAGATTTTCCCAAATGTACAAAACATAAAACTATCCATTTGATGTATCTCCCATTTTTTTCTTGGTTATGACTAAAAATCTGTACATTGAGCAGCCACTGTCAAATAATCATTACTTCTTTCTTTTGTTTGGCTTCATAAAGTCATGATAAAAGGCTATGAACCATGGACTTTTCTAAATATACAGCATTCTTATCAAAATAAGCCTTTCTCTATAGCTCTTCTAGTTTTGCCGTAGCCTGGTATGCTGCCTTACCAAAGGATACCCACTTAGGTGCTTAACCACCCTGGAATTCTAAGAATAATCTGGCTTCAAGTGCATAGAATAGAATTAATTATAACCCTTGGTATGTGAATCACCACTATCTACTCACCAGACATGGCTACATTGATATAATTAATTACTTAATCAATTAAAATTAAAACAACACATCTTATATGCACTGTGAATATTCAGCTTTAGAAGACGATGCTAGCTTCTTTTCCCAAGTAGTTGTACAAATGTATACTTCCACCGGTAATGCATAAAAGATCTAGGGGATTCACATTCCTTCGAATGCTTGGCTCTTTCAAACTTTTTAAGTTTTTATTGATACAATGAATAAAATATTCCATTTATTTCTTGCCTGACCTCCCTAGAAGAGGAAGTTCCATTACCAAAGTTGGGGTTTAAAACTTTTCCTAGATACTTGAAACAGAATGAAATCAAAGACCAGAACTTTCTCAGCAAAATGAGAACTACAGGTGATATTCTAGACCCTTCTTGGCTAAAGGTTTTTAAAAATGAGGAGGAAAAAAACAATTCAAAAGAATAGTACTCTATTTAAGAGTAGGAGAAAAGTGCACTCCAAAAATTGAAGTGCATATGTAGGTTTATCTGTGTGGAATAAAAGAACATATTTTCCTGCCTAAAATTGTAGAATAATAGCAAATTGAGGGGAAAATATGAGTTAGCCCTTGTTTCTGCTTTTTCAGTGAAGGAAACCCATTTCCAGAGTGTTGGTTAATCAGTTAAAATATAGACACTCTCTTGAATGTGCAGACTACTTGGTAGACTTAAATACAAAAAGAAGAAAAATACCATGTGACAAGCTGGTTATTAATTATGGGCTTTAATAGTTTACATTGCCTGTGGGAGACCATCCATTTATGAAGTTGTGGTCCATTTAATTCATCATTCAGAAAAACACATGTTCATCATTCCACAGTTTTGAAAAGCAGTTGTTTCTCAGAATGATTGTTTTATGTGTAATTATGATTGCAACAGCCTTAATCCTAAATTATAATATCACTTTCAATATGCATACTCATCAAAATGCAATGTGGTAGTAGAAACAAGTCACCTGCAAGAAATTTAGTCAAGGTTTTTACTTTATTAATGACTGTCATTCTATCCTTATCCTTGGTGATGTGCCACTATTCTAATTTCGCTTAACAATGTCCCATTAAAATTATGTACTTGCCTAACATGCATTGCAACCATATCATTCAATGCCTTTTGCTTTTATGGACTACTGAAATTTGAGAGGAGCATGTCTAACAAAAGTTCTTAAACATAAACATAAAGACATAAACACCAAAAGACCCCAGCTTTTCTTAGGCACAAGATAGATACCATTTAAATACTGCTCCTAAAGAGAGGGCAGACTCACACTTCTTAAATGTCTTATCAATTTTTAGATATATCAAGCATTAGGGAAACATTTCTGCTGAAAAGTTAACTACTGGCTTCATAAAATCTTGATGTGATAAGTCATGATGAATTGATGCAGACCAGTGGACTGAAATTGTTTTCAGAATCCAAGAGGAGTTCAAATATTTACCTTCATTCTTCAGTGTTGAAGGTAAGCACTTAAAGAAGCAGATCTATAAGTTTTACTTTCAGATTAGCACTATGATCTAATGATAAGGTATTTAATCCATGGTCATTACAGACTTTTCTCAAGATAACTACGTATTTGACAGAAAACCAAAATGTCTCTCTTTTGCTTGCTTTCACTCTATCCTTCTCAAAAAATTGAGAACGTGACTACACTTGTGGTGAGCCCTGAGTAACATACAGAACTGCTAAATCATTATGTTATACACCTGAAACTAGTGCAATGCTGTATGTTAATTATAAATTTTAAAAAAAAAGTAACGAAAAATGAAGTAAGAAAAAAATTAATTGATCAGTCAGCAAGTATTTGTGGGGTACCTAGAATATCAAAGGGACTTATGTGGATGCCCGGATAGGGTGTAAAAAGACAAATAATGAGATGGAAGACATAATGACGACAGCTGTGCATACTTCAGCCCAATTTATAAGCTCACTTCCTGAAGGCTTTCCCTCTGAAATCCCCTCTTTGTATCTATATAATCCTTGTTGCTTTTTGTAATATTCTTTTTTTAATGTTAATTAATCTCATTTCACCAAGAAGATCATGAGCAAGTTGAGGGGTCAGAGATCTTGGCCAATAGTTATCTGCAACCCCCCAAATTCCTGGCATAGTGCTGATCCCATATTAGTTCTCCATAATTATTTTTGGTGAATTAATGTACTATTCGAAGCTATATTATCCAGATATCTTAGTCCACTCATTCTTTATTATAACCTCCAAAGACACAAAGAGAGGGAGAAAAGATGCGGTTCAGTGTGTCACTATCAGCTACAGGTTCTAGACTCTTCTATTAGTCATGTTTACAACGAATTGTGTGAAGACTTCTGAACAATTCAGAGTAATAAGCAGCATCCTTTTTCTGTGACAGGAGTATTTTGATATGTTAATTGTAGTGTTTTGCTTTTTAAAAACTAGGTTACATTATGTTTGACAGCATCCTTTTTCTTTGACTTAATGCACTACCTATTAAGATGAAGAGTCAAACATAATGATCTTGGATTTATGTAATTTTCCTAAAAAATCAACTGAGAACTTTATGTTCTCTAGGGCATGATATCATAAAGCATAATGAAGGCAGAGCTGCTGGAGCTGTATTCTGCCAATTCCTACTATCCAAATTGCCACTGACCTTCCTCTGAGGACTTTAGAGAGCCTCACCATCCTTTAGTCTTCCTCTAAGGCAGTGACTATCTATTATGTCTCATAGCTATAACTCTGCCATAGGGAATCTCAATCAGTCAATTCTGGGAGGGAAATAAATTATTTTTAAATGACAGGAGTCAATGTTGGATAGCAATAACACTAAAGAAAGTTATCTGGGTGCAAGTCATGGACTATAATGTAGGGTACATAGAAACTTGAAACAAATCATATTCATTCCTTCTGTTTCATTTGCTTTGGTGCCTCCCTTGGGAATCTAACATAGAAATCAATTCCATAAGCTTATAAATATTAAGAAGTGATGAGCTTAATTCAACTTTTTCTAAAATGTTGTCTTGATAGGAGATGGGACATTAAATAGATGATCAGATTTTTAAAGTTGTGACTTAAAAACACTTTTATCACACCAGAGTCCCAAGCACTGGAGAACTACCGGAGCATGACATGCCTCTGTAGCCACCTGGTGGTAGGGGATGCTTGTTACAGGTGTAATAATTGGAGAGCGTGATACCAAAGCATCTGAACTGAGACAAAGATGAGAAATCCAGCCCATGTATCTGAGTACTAACAGGAATTTCTTTTTGGAAGAACAGCTATAAATATTATCAAAACCCCTTAATCATTATTAAAAGAAAAATCTTAAAACAAAACAAAACGAAACCCCCACCCCTTATTCAGCATTTTCCTCTTACGATCTTCTTCATGTTCCATGTTGCCCTCACCTTACCCGTTACCGAGTATAACCCAATAAGGTCACAGGCCCCATCAGCTATGCCTCATTCAATGCTCATTGCTTTCCAAGCTTTTTGTGAAGCCCCTCACCCTCAATACACATTCTCAAAGTACCCTTCTTCCTGCCCTCTCTACATTCTGAATTCAACTGTCTTCAGTGTTGAGATCACAGGCCACTTCTTACACCCCATCATGACCTAAACTAATCATAATCTTTACCCTTTCTTCATTTGTTTGTCCTCCTTGGCCTTATCCCTTTCTTTCCCTGGGCTATCTCTTCAATGATAAGTTCTCAAGTAAACATTTCCCCCCCATAGAAACACTTTCTAGAAATGTACTTTCTAGCTTGGCTTTTATTTAACAATTTAGAGAAGACATTGAACTAGCAGTTTTCTCTAGGATACTAGAGTTATTTGGTCATCTTTTTCCCTCTTAGAATCAGAGACTACTGTCAGCCAATAACATCAAGATCTGTTTGTAAACTGAAAATCTGGCTTATGCTTTAAAGGCAAGAGGAGGGCCAAAACTCATCACAATACATATTAAATGAAGGAAAGCGCCAAGGAGCAAAGAATGTAAGGAAGGTGTGCTGTACTTAAACGTTAGCACATCAAGCATCAAAATCAATTTTAAGTATAATTTAAACAAATAAAGTGTAATAAAAACTAATTCATTTATATTTTTATATCCAGTGGAACATGATGTGTTTTGTTAAAATGAATTTGCAGAGATCGATATATAGCCTACTTAAAGGAAGCTTCCTCTGAAGAAATCTGGAGATAGAAAAATGATAAATAATAATGGAAATGAGTCATTAATTCACTCTTGCATCCAGCACTTATTGAACACAAATATTTAGCACTTTCATGCTCTCAGTAAACATTTCTTCAACTATGAAAAGACAACCTTTGAATTGGGGCACAAATGAATGAATTATACTGTTTTAATGGGACTATAACTAATACTCTTTTGGGACATATACAAATACCTAAGAGATATCTGTTTAAGTCCTTAGTGATTTAAACTATAGAAAATAGCAGACGGGGCAGAAAAAAAAAAAACCTCAGAAACTTGGTAGTATGTACTGAGTATTTCAGCCTTAAACCCAACCTCCTTATTCTGGGCACTTAAACTAAAATCATTTTTCAGTCAAACATTGTTTTCTGAAGAGAAACTGTTAACATTATTACCCAGGGGAATGCTGCTAAATAATTAGAAGAATGAGTATCTACCTTCTTATTTGGAAAAGCATCTTTCAAGAGAAAATTTATGGGGTTTTGACATTTAAATGGCTTTTATATGCTAGAAACTTTAAGTGAATTGTTTCATGTAATCCCTTTGACATACTTGTATTATACTGGGTATCATGTTATGGCTGAGGAACAAAAGGTTTAGAGGCTTTAAGTAAGTAGCAATAATACTACTGACAATAATAGCAAGAAAACAGCAGCTAATTTTTGCTTAGCATCCGGAATGTGCTTTATACTTCATATCACCAGATTTACACAATAGCAGTTTTTCTTAAGGAAGTCCAAGGGAGTCAGGGAACCTTGGATAACTCACTTAAGCCTGCTAGGACTCATATGTGAAGTATGTGTAATAATAACCATTTTTATTCAAATGTGAAAATTAAATGGAATAATTTGTATAATTTTCAGCACATTGCCTGGCATTGAGTAGATGTTCGATAAATGATAGTTTATAGTGTAACTAAATATAACATCTCTCCTTATTTGATGGGAAACCTAGTCACAAGTCCTTTGAATGTTAAAAAAAATTAAAATTTTGAGGCACCAGCGTGGCTCAGTTGGTTAATCATCTGACTCTTGATTTCTGCTCAGGTCACCATCTCAGGATTGTGAGATCGAGTCCCAAGTCAGGCTCTGCGCCAGGCGTGGAGCCTGCTTAAGAATCTCTCTCTCTCCCTCTGCCTCTTCTCCCCTCCCTCTCTGAAAAAATTTTAAAATTATCTATGTGTACATTTTCTATTCTTCCTAACTTCCATTAATAAGTTGCTTTTCCTGTCATGGTTTGTCAGTATTTAAAAGTCACCTAAAATTTTCTGACCAAAATTTTAGCTTTTTCTTTAGTGTAGAAAAGTAAAAAGTCTCCTTCTGCTCTGCCATCCATTTTTTTTTACCCCCAGGTCATGACTGAATCACAGCTACTGGGTAGATGTATTCCCTATTTGGGAGGAAATCTAAGTAAATAAATGGTAGTAAAATTTCTCCATTTATTAGATTGTTATGAGAAAATTCCTCAAGTCCCTTGTAAGTTTCTAGCAAATCTTAATTCACTTTTAGCATTCCAATGAAACACGACTCCAAAACAACTGGACAAAGTCCTTTTAGGAAGGATGATGAGAAATGGAAAGAGAACTAGGGGAAGAGTTTTCTGGAAAGTATTGGGATTGAGTTAATTGTGTACTTAATATTCCATCTTTCATAATTCTCAACTCTGATGCTTTGTAATATCTCATCATCTCACTCCACTGTCACTTCCAGAGAAATAATAGACACGTGCTCATTTCACTTCTCAGCATGTATGCCTACTCTCTGGCTCATCAGCAATGTCTGTCAGATGATGAGGCATTTGTAGGGACCATCTTCTAATCTTTAATCCTCAGTTCTGAGCTTCCTTTTTTTAGTCTGAAGTATGCTTTGTGATAATAGACGAATGGTTTGACTGCCCTGCCATGCCTGGCTTTGTGATATTCATTTCCCTTTTCCTCAATGAATTTGCAAACCTTGATTATTTATATAAATGATCCCATAAAGCTTTCATCTGAGAACAATCTTCTGTCACTTGCAGAGAGTCCTGATCTTTCAAATGTAGTTTTTCCTGCTTTCCTCAATCATTTCTATTCTCTTTCTCCCTCTCTGCTTACCAGTCCTCTCTTAGAATTCCAAATGTGGAACATAATAGCATCCTCCACTTCTCATTCTGCATGCTCACTTGACAGCACAACTCATTAAAATCTTAAACCATTTATTTTTTTTTAAGATTTATTTATTTATTTTGGAGGTGGTGAGGAGCAGACAGACAGGAAGAGGGAGAGAGTCTTGAGCAGACTCTGCACTGAGTGTGGAGCCTGATGCAGGACTTGATTCCAGGACCCCAGGATGATGACCTGAGCTGAAATCGAGAGTTGGATTCTTAACTGGCTGAGCCACCCGTGCGCCCCCAAATTTGAAACCATTTAAATATGTATATGAGGAAATCCCATTTCCCTTGAGCCTTCTTGGTCCAGAAGGGCTTACTGTTCTCCTGCCACACTCTCATGTTCTCAGTTTAGAGAACATTAATGTTGCTGCTTGCCTATTTCTCTGTCCTTCACTACTTCTCGCTTCTCTCTTCAGAAAAGCCTCGTGTCTTCAAGTCTTAGCTCAACTGTGATCTTCCCCACAAAACCTATCTCACCACACACTTCCAGCCTCTGGCAAATTCATCTACTGGCACTTCATATTCTAGTGGGGTGGTCGGTAAACTATAGACCGTGTTTGTATGGTCCACGAGCTAAGAATGGCATTTATATTTTTATGCGGTCGTGAAAAAAATTAAAAGATGAATAATATATCATACTATGTGAAAACTGTATGGAATTTGAATTTCAGTGTTCACGAAGCTTACTGGAACGTATCCACACCCATTCACTTATTCGTTGCCTATGGCCAACTTCATGGTACAACAACAAAGCTGAGCAGTTGCAAGAGACTATATGCAACATGGTATCAAAAGTATTTACTATTTGGCCCTTTATGGAAAAACTTTGTTGACCCCTGCTCTATCACCTTGCTATCCCAAGCATAATTCATGGACCAACAACATTGTCATCTGGGAGTTTGTTAGAAACATATACTGTCTGGCTCATTTCCAGACCTACTGAATTCGAATCTGCAGCTTCACAGGATCCCCAGATGATTCCATCCACAATAAGGTTTAAGAATCATTGCTCTAGCACTCTTGCTGTCTTAAAATTGTCTGTAAATATTTTAACAGTTGAAAAAATGGAAACATGACTAAGATATTGAAATGTACAAGTTATAGCAGTTATACATATATAATTTAAGACAAATTTGGGTCACTGCAAAATAGCAAAGTGCAATTTAGAGGAATAAAAATTAAATCAGTATGAAATTAAAGCACAAATAAGAACACTTAGTTAGCCAGGAGGAAGTATAAATTCAGGATCATATCACTCAGCAATGTGTTCATTTGGTAACATCACATTTCAATTATATTCATATATATTCATATATTCAATGATATATTTATGCTATATTCAATATGTATATTCCATTTTTAATGTGAAATATAAGTCCTGTTAGCAATAATTCTTAATACTTTATAGGTTATGCAGAATTCATTTGTCACAAATTTGAATTTGCTTGTTTAATAATGCATAGCAGTGATATGATTTGGTTATCTGATGTCTTAAAATGCGACTATGAAACTCCTGGTGAATGATACAGGGCAAGAGAAACCTATTCAAAACCCTTGTTGGACTGCTCAACAATTCAAATGGAGCATTAGGCATTTATGTGTCAATTTCTTGTAAAACCAAGGTCACATTTAAAGTCATGGTGATACTTGTACTGTCATCGGTTAGTTGATAGCTCACATTGGCAACCCAATGTGAAGGTCTAAGTAACTGAGGCCTCTAATTTTTCACCAGTGAGGTTTTTTTTTTAAAGATTTTTTAATTAATTAATTAACTAACATATAATGTATTACTTTCCCCAGGGTACATGTCTGTGAATCGTCAGGCTTACACATTTCACAGCACTTACCATAGCACATACCCTCCCCAATGTCCACAACCCAGCCACCCTATCCCTACCCCCTCACCTCCCAGCAACCCTCAGTTTGTTTTGTGAGTTTAAGAGTCTCTTGTGGGTTGTCCCCCTCCTGATCTCATCTTTTTTCATTGCCCCCCACCCTCCCATCCTGCCTCTCAAATTCCTCATATCAGAGAGATCATAAGACAATTGTCTTCCTCTGATTGACTTATTTCACTCAGCATAATACCCTCTAGTTTCATCCACGTTGTTGCAAATGGCAAGACTTCAATTCTTTTGCTGCCTGCACAGTATTCCATTGTGTGTGTGTGTGTGTGTGTGTGTGTGTGTGTGTATACCACATCTTCTTTATCCATTCTTCTGTTGATGGACATCTAGGTTCTTTCCATAGTTTGGCTATTGTGGACATTGCTGATATAAACATTGGGGTGCATGTGTCCTTTCAGATCACTACATCTGTGTCTTTAGGGCACATACCCAGTAGTGCAATTGCTGGGTCATAGGGTAGCTCTACTTTCAACTTTTTGAGGAACCTCCATACTGTTTTCCAGAGTGGCTGCACCAGCTTGCATTTCCACCAACAGTGTAGGAGGGTTCCCCTTTCTCCACATCCTCACCAACATTTGTTGTTTCCTGACTTAAGCCATTCTGACTGGTGTGAGGTGGTATCTTATTGTTCACCAGTGAGTTTTTTTTAAAAAAGATTTTATTTATTAATTTGACAGAGAGAGAGAGAGAGAGAGATATCACAAGTAGGCAGAGAGGCAGGCAGAGAGAGAGGGGGAAGCAGGCTCCCCGTCGAGCAGAGAGCCTGGTGTGGGGCTCCATCCCAGGACCCTGGGATCATGACCTGAGCCGAAAGCAGAGGCTTTAACCCACTGAGACACCCAGGTGCCCCGCACCAGTGAATTTTTGATGCATAATACTTATTTGTTCTTTCAGGTGTTCGGTCAATGAATATTTACTGAATTGTGTGATAGGTACTGTGCTAGATGCTAAAAATACAATATTCAGCAAAAGCAAATACTGTCCCTGATCTCATGAAGTTCACATCTAGTGGAGGAGACAGCAATGTCTAACTAATCACAAACATAAATGTGTAATTATAAACTGCAATAACTGCTATGATGGAAAGCTATACAGTGTTGTCTATGAGGGTATATAACAGAGGAAGCTGACCTAAAATGGGGGGTAAAGTGGGCAAGAAGTCTTCCCTGTTTTCAGAAGAAATATCTTTTAAGCTGTGCTTTAAAGGCTTAATGGGAATTAACTGGTGATGTGCGTGTTAGGAAAGGTGGGAAATGGAAAGAAGTATTCACAAAGGAAATGAGAGCATGATGTGTTCAAGGAACTGAAACTAAACAGTTATAGCTGAAGCATTCACGAGGGCAAAATACGGTACGGAAGAGCTAGACAGGGGCCAGATTAGGTTCTCTTATAAACCATAATACAGATTTTGGTATTTATTCTAAGAGCAATAAGAAATGGGACAATGGGATTTGGGAGTGCAAGTGTGTAATTGGGACACTTATTTAGAAGGCTGTTCCAGTACTCAGCCAAGAGGTGCTAGAAAGGCAAACTGGTATAAGGTTGCTATGGAGTGAAGATATTCAGAAGCTAAAGTTGACAGGACTTAATGATGGAATTGGTTATGGGACATAACAAATAGGAAGATGTTCAAGAATGACTGACAGTTCCTTGCCTAATACAACCATCTAAATGACAGGGTCATTGCCAATGATGCTAAGAAACTTGCCACACATTGAGAGTATATTCTCATATAATCAAAACCCTATGAACTCAGTAAGAATACTCCATGGCATGGCAATTACTTATATAGAGATTTTAACTGATATATATTTTTAGAAAACATACCACAAATACATGTTCCGATTTTCATATTTTGTTATTATCTTTTTATTAATTTAGTATTAGCTTTACTAGCATCTCCAAAGATACAAATAAAGATACTTAGTTTTGAGAAAGTTAAATGAACAACAGTACCTAGATATACAAAGAGGGAATATTTCAGAAAGCGATCGTTAGCAAGCTCACACATACCATGTATTACTTCTGTGGGTCATATATGTTTAATTTTGGTGGGGAGAAAAGAATTTTCAAATAAGAGTAAAATGTTATAGAAGCATAATGCAAATATGCAAATATTCATTTCATAAAACGTGAAAATTTTGCATCATTAAAATATCTTCATTTTATTGGAAAGATATGTGTCATTTCTAAAATGATGGCCATATGCACTAAAGGTAAGACTAATACATATTTTAGAAGTGTGAAATAAAAAATCAACATTGCTTATGTCATAAACTCCTTGATAATGATAGCCTCTAATACAACATGTATTAATTTACTTGTTATAGTTACTTAAGTTACTCCCATATTTTATATTTCAGGAGGTATGAGTGCTTTTGAAATACATAATTTAAAAGTGCAAGCATATTTTTGAAAGGCTTATGGTCAGAAACAGAAAGCACACAAAGAAAAAATTATTTTACTGCCATGATCTAGTATGAATGGACATGTAACTCTACTTTGAAACTGCTTGACTAGTTAACTTTCCAAAATAAAAGGAATTTTCACTGATTTTGAAAAGTTGAAATATTTTAGAATGTGGACATTTCAACCTGTGTTGTCAGCTGTGTTGGATTTTGGTGCAGGCTGGTCAGAGTGAAAATATGTGTGGTACATAGTTTTCAAATGATCAATTGGCTCAATTGGATTATTAAAATCAATAATTATTTGTTTTTTTTAATTTTTTTTTAAAGATTTTATTTATTCATTTGTGAGAGAGAGAGCACAAGCAGGTAGAGAGTCAGGCAGAGGCAGAGGGAGAAGCAGGCTCCCTGCTGAGCAAGGAGGCCGATGCGGGACTCGATCCAGGACCCTGGGATCATGACCTGAGCTGAAGGCAGCTGCTTAACCAACTGAGCCACCCAGGAGTCCCAATAATTATTTCTTTAAGTACTTAGTTAATCCCATGTTTTTGAGTTCAATGGATTATTATAAAGGACTACTTAAATTTTTAGAATATATTTAAAAATTTTTTTTATTTAAATTAAATTTATTTAACATATAGTGTATAATTAGTTACAGGGGTAGAATTTAGTGAATCATCAGTTGCACATAACTGTTGCATATAACACCCATATGCTCATTACATCAAGTGCCCTCCTTAATGTCCATCAGCCAGTTGCCCCTTCCCCCCCACCTCCCCTCCAGCAACCCAGTTTCTTTCCTAGAGTTAAGTGTCTCTTATGAGGGGTGCCTGGGTGGCTCAATCAGTTAAGCATCTGCCTTCAGTTCAGGTCATGATCCCGGGGTCCTGGGATCCAGCCCCACATCAGGTTCCCCACTCATCAGGGAATCTGCCTCTCCCTCTCCCTCTGCCTCTTTCCCCACTCATGCTCACTGGCTCTCTCTTTCAAATAAATATATAATTTAAAGAAAGAGTCTCATGGTTTGCCTCCCTCTCTGTTTTCATCTTATTTTATTTTTCCTTCTCTTCCCCTATGCTCATCTGTTTTGTTTCTTAAATTCCACATTTGAATGAAATCATATGATATTTGTCTTTCTCTGACTAATTTATTTTGCTTATCATAATGCTCTCCAGTTCCATCCATGTCATTGCAAATGGCAAGATTTTATTCTTTTTGATGACTGAGTAATATTCCTATCCAAATATTCCTATACAAGTACACACACACACACACACACACACACAAAACATCTTAATTTTTAGAATAGTAATACAAGTGAAAATTGTGAAGAATGTGGAATAATCTTATAAAGGCTTTGGTTTTCTTATGCATTAAATATGTATATATACATATATTTACTTACTGAAATATGCCTATCTTCCCAAGGCACTGTTATTTTATCATTACTAGTTCAGTAGTAGTAGTAGTATTGAGCTAATTATTGAATATATCATTAAATACATATTATATGCAAGACACCATGTTGGTTCCTGTAGGTGATATAAAAGGCAGGGAACATACAACATTTTAATATTCAGATTTGTACTCCTTTCATGAGTTTTGATTATGTATTATTTACTTTAAGCATATGAAGAGTTAAAGAGCAATAAAATGTATTTAATTCATTTATCAAATCCAAGAAATAAAATATCTGTGAATAAAACAAAAGCTACAATACACTGCAAAGTGAAATAATGGCATTGTTTATCAATGTAGGTAATATTTGATTTTTGTTATAGTCTATGGTTTCACTAAAATAATTCGGTAACCTAAAGAACTTTATAATAGTAGGTATGTATCAGAGAACTCACATTGAAAAAAAAAATCTTCTGTTAAGTGAACTTGCATTTATTTGTAGCAACACAAAATCACATAATTAAAAGTTTAAAAGATAAAATTCTTAAATTGTTAATAAAGGTGTCAAAAAAGTGACAAGTGCAAATCCTGTCATGATGTTGTAGGACCAACATACATACATTATTTCTTCATTTATGTGAGCCCTTTCTGTGAAGAAACTTTAAATGTTGATAGGGTTTTACAGAAAAAAGATAATATTTACCTTTAATACTTACTAATACTACTAACCTTATCCAGCTCAGGAAGAGCACAGTTGTCCAACTGATCATTTTTCACAGGAGACATTGAATACATTACCTAAATTATTACCTTAATGGTGATATATATTACATATATATGTGATATGTATTACATAGCACAGTAACATAGGTAGCATTAAGTAGGGCTTTAGGAAGGTGTTACTAAGTTTGAATGATAGCTAGAGATAAATCAGGTCAACTGACTTTTATTTTTAAACATCAATTGAATCTTATATAGCTTAAAATAGTCACAGAAATCACCAGGAACCCACATTTCAAAAAGTCAAAGAATATGAGGTTGTGGATGTATATACATTATCATAAAACTCTTAGTATTCTTTTATGTACAGTGAGAATGAACATATTTAGTAACATTAACAAAATTATTTATGATAAATAACCAGACTCTAACTTTATATTAAGTATAATTATGTTGCACATCCATTTTTATGTCACCAATGTGCCCTGATGAGGTCAGCCTTTTGGAAAAGTGAAGTAGGCAACAAGCATACAGACCTGCATAATGAGATGTGGGGCATGTTTTCTCTTTTGGCCAATCAAGGAATTCAATTGTTGGAGTCACATGTCAAAATGGGTCCCTCTCTGGATGGGGTAGGACTTGTTAGATATTGCCACCCTTGGATGAATTTGTGTATTAAATATTTTCCAGTTACAGCTGGATAAGAACAAGGTGGCAACAGGTCTGTGTACCAAGGGGTGCAGGGGCCTTGGGGAAGAACAAGGAGCACTCGTTATGGAGACAATATGGTAAGGAAAGAACAGCGATGAAAGGGAGATACTAAAGATGTAATTGGCTTACGTCACATTCTTCTAAGGCTTACCTTGGTCTTTACTACCTGGTAGGGCCATTACTACCTTGTGGCCTTTGTGTGAGTGAGCACCCTTTGAAGCTTGAGAGTGTAAACTTACCTGCGTGTCCATGTTAACCTATTTCACCAATGCAGTGACAACACCTGTGGGAAAACTTGGATCTTCACAAAAGTATAATGAGTGACTTCCTGTGCACTCTCAGGGCAGCTGCTGGGGCTCGTGAAGATTTACATTTTATGCTTTTTGAATTTCATGCTTCCTGTATGGAAGTCTGCCTATAGCATCAATAATTTTTTAATATATATTCAACAAAGGAAGCATAACATTTGTCATCATCTTAAATGGTGAGTCATCAAATTACAAAACGGGACAATTTGATGTTGACCATTCTGACTATGGTACATTTTAATGCAGCCATTTTGATACCACTGTCTTGGCATACAATCCCTGTTTTCTTTTATTTTTTGATCAGTAATAATATGTTTGGCAGACCTTCCCAACCCTATTCCTTCCTTAACTTTGCTCCAATTTGGATAGACTTCGACTTTATTTTGTATGATTTAATTTTTATGTAATGAGTATATATCAATTTTATTCTAAAAAAGTCTGTTAAAATTTGATTGTAAAAGTAAGTTAACCTCTAGGATCATTATCAGTTCTTCCTCCAACAACATCATTCTGAAAACATTTTGTGGAGTTAAATACATGTTTATGACATCGGGAATAATCAGAAATTTAATCGAGAATTTCTTGTGTAGTCTGGAGCTTCACATAAAGGGTCTAATTTTGAGCTACTCTGCCTAACTTGTAATAACATGCTTAGGAAACCTATAGTATGCAGAGTGGTTCATTCTCTAGGTCAGTGTTTTGACATTGACAACTTGATACCCCCTTTTGAGAAACAAAGCTCAGTCTCCCCTCCTACTCCTGGTCCATCCATCAAGAATATTTTTATGGACTTCACTTTCAAAAACTTGTGATAAGAAAACAACAGCTAGATTTTCTATGGCCTAATCTCAGATATGAGTTTGTTTTTGAAAGAGAAAACTTCAAATTCATTCATATTTTATCTTTATTACTCTAACTGTTCTTATTTATGCCATCTTATTTGATATTTATTTAGTATAATGTCAGTGTGGTGATTAAATACTTTGGCAAATGTGTCTGCTTAACACATTATTTGGTAATAAAATAGGCTGAGTTTTTTTTTAGGTTGCATTAAAATGGTTTTTTTTTTATTATGTTATGTTAGTCACCATATAGTACATCATTAGTTTTCGATTTAGTGGTCCATGATTCATTGTTTGTGTATAACACCCAGTGCTCCATGCAATATGTGCCCTCCTTAATATCCATCACCAGGCTAACCCATTTTATGTACCAATTAAATAATTTTCTTTTTCAAATATCGTAAGTCATTAATGGAAATTTTTTACTAGTTCAGAAATAGGTTTACGTTGCCAAAATAATTAGACTCCCCTAACTATAATGGTTGAATATTACTGCAAAATGAGAGTTCCGTAGCATGTTTATGGGTATACTTACAATTATTTTTGAAGGATGGTGACTGTTGGCCTATAGATGCTCATGGATATTGGATGATATCCCTGAAACAAACATTTAGAAAAATGCAATGAGAACTCTATAAGTAAAGTACTAATTAGAATAACTATTTACACTATTCATGTATAAAACATAACTGAAAAGTAATGAGGCTGATATCTATACGCACCAGAGAACAGTTTCATTTATATAAAATTAACATAAAAAAACCGGAACATTAGTACAACAGCTTAAAGAGAAAATTAAATATCAGTTAAGTATTGTAAATGAACCAGCAAAATCATAATTCAAATATTAAGTTAAAACATGATTTCACATAAAATCATTACAGACCAGAATTAGTTAAATGGTATTTTACCCATAGGTACAAAAATGATACTAGGAGCTGGAAGGGGAAGTTTGAAAAATCACCATTTCAGTATCAATTATTTTAACAGTATCAATTGACAATATTTATTTTGAGATTTGAAAACAAAATTCATACAAATATTTGCCAGCTACATTTTTGTAGGGCAAAGAAATTTGCTGTAATAATGTTAATATTTAACGTGTTTTTTTAAACAGAAGACGTTCCCTAAAACACATAAAACATGAGCAAAAAGTTTTAAATACACAGATTTTCTTAAAATACAAATCTGTGGGGATCCACTCAGAACCCCAGAGTTGGTATAAAGCTTATTTTAAGTTGAAGACATTTTGAGATTCAACATATGCAGAAAAAAAGCCTCCTCTGAGCTTTCCTTATCTGACTAAAAGCTGCAATTTCTTGGGAGTGAGGCTACCAAAAATGCCCTCTCCATGGAACTGTATGGCTCCGCATACGATGGAAAGACCAAGTACCTGTACTTGTACAAATACTATCATGAACTTGAACCTGCCTCTTGTCTGTTCTCTTAAAAATCCATTTGTCTTTCCTGAAGAAACCTACTTGTTTATCCCAGAGAAGTTGTTCCTCCCTCCTCCCTTATCCCCACTAAGTGAGGTATGTAAGTCTTTAACTTGACCATTAAACAAGCCAGCTGCTTTTTTTGTTGGCTTCATATGTATTTGAAATAAAACTTTTTCTCCTGTTAGCCTCTTGCTTGTCATTTTAATTTGCAGTTCTCAGCAACAGAATCCAACAGGGTAAAGGAAAAATTTTTCCTCCCCTACAAAACTAATTCTTCCGTGGTTCAAGTAAATAAAATCAAATAATGTAAAGACCATTAGAGTTATAAGGAATACGTAAGAAATGTTAATTATTATATTATTTGAAGAATATTAAAATATTGTTAGCTCATAAATTTATCAATAAAAGTTAACATATCTGAAGCATAGTATAAAATACTTATGCAATAAATTTTGAAGCCACAATTTAAATAATTTAATGTCACTACCCTTTTAATCACTCAAGAGACAACAGATTATAATAGCAAATTGTTTTTTTTTCATTCCTTAATGAGAGAGCAAATAAAAAGTAAAGAAATAAAAGTAAAGAAAGAGTAGTTCTGACTTTAAATTAGTGAAAAACAATGTGGGTAAAAGCTGTTACATTAATCTAAATATCAGAAAATACATTTAATATAAATTTGTACTGGCTTTTTCTTGTCTCTCTAACAGCTCTAAACAATACAAAGATTTATGAAATAAATATGTGGGAACACATGATCACTTTAAACTTCTATTTTCATCAAATGTTAGGAGAGCTATAGTAAGAGAAAATAATTTCTTCATGAACAGGTATACAAAACTGGTTCTACCTAGTGTATTTCAAGAAGCAGAGGTACAAAGTTAATAACAATCTTTGAGCGACGATGAGATTCCATGCTTGCTGAAGAAGCTGGTGGCCAAGTTATTAGTCTGAACAATGAAAATTAAACATAGAAATGCAGGAAAGCATGAAATCATTTCAGTACATAGTAATGAGCTGTTCTACCTGCTTAATATTGCAGATCAGTACATAGTACTGCTCTACCTGCTCCCACTTGACTGTAGAAGTACCCTGCAGGGAGTACAACATTTGTGATCACGGAAGTGCTACCAATGGAATTACAGCCCCCTAGTGGTTAACTGTGATGATTGCAGCCAAAACACGGTGAGCTATGATTGTCATTGTGCCATTTATTCATGAAGGATTTATTGCAGGTTTCCACAACCTCTTGGGGGGAGGATTAAGATATAATGAAGCATTTCTGCTCTTTTATTAAAAAAAAAAACAATCTTATAGTGAAAAAATTACTTCTGTATCTATCAACTGAAAATATATTTTCCAGGGTTCTCAACATTTTCGCCTACATTTCTAAATTTTAATTAATTTTGAGGAAGTCTGGAACTCCCTAGGCAAAACTAAAACTTTTTAAAATTTCTCTCTTGAGCCCCATTGCTTTGCCTCTGCTCACACCTACGACACTCTTTAAAATAAATTTTTGCATCTACCATACATTTTCGGTCTTTTTCTTTCAGTTATTTATACATAAATCTGAGATATATTTTATTATCAACATTGTGTCATTTCCCATTTCTATCCATCTTACTGAACTGTTATCTTTAAAATTCCCACATGACTTTAGTAGGTTTTTCTGCTTTGTAAGCTAGTGACTCTAGATAAAAAACAAAGAAGGCCAAAGCCTAGCTCTAGGTACTAATCCAAACACTATGTAATTCCCTCCTACAAAAATAGTGCATACACTGTCTTTCAATTTCACATATACAGTACTATTACTTCTGATGCTATTTATAACTGATTTATAAAGTGACATTAAAGGTAATTTTGTGGTTGTTCAAGATAGATTTTATCTTACTTTTCCTACAAAAATTATTGTTATTTTGCTTTCAGCCTATCTTGAGAGAGAATATTATAAAACAGTAGCTTCAATTCAAAATTGTGCTTTAAAAGTCATAAGACTCCTGTAAAGATTTAATGGATAAGTTTGCTAATTTATTTCTCCCCAGTTGAAATTACAGGGGAAAAGGCAGACATTTAAAGTAGAATGTCTATCAAAGAAATGCCTGTCTTACTATGGCTAAGAGTCATCATTAAAATGCCAGTACTTAATCCTGAGCAGAAGGAATACATTACAAAAGAGCTTAATGTACGTCTTTAGAATGGCATGGATATTTCATATTTAAAAGGAAGGAGGTCATCTTGCATTCAGGATTAAAATATGATCACATTGAAACACGATGGTCACCCTTTACTGACTACTTTGACTTTTAAAAAAATCTACTGTGATGGAGTATGACTTACATATAATAAAATGTACATGTTTTGAATACAGAGTTTGAAGTTTTAATGAGGATAATACACACCTGTGCAGTCCCATGCCAATGAAGAAATAGAATGTTCCTTTGTAGTCACCCCCCAGCAACTCAAAGCAACACTTTCCTTACTTCTATCACTTTAGATTATTTTGCCAGTTCTAGAAGTTTACATAAATGAAACCATAAGGTATGCTCTTCTCCTTTTGTATTTCTTCTACCCTTTGTTCAAAACGTTTTTTTTTTTTTCTCTTTCACTGAGTCTTATTAGCAGACTATTTAAAGCACACATATCCCCTTGCCTTACCCTGTTGATTTATTCACTCAAATTTTCTTAACTTTCGGAGCACCTGGGTGGCTCAGTGGGTTGAAGCCTCTGCCTTCGGCTCAGGTCATGATCTCAGGGTCCTGGGATCGAGCCCCGCATCAGGCTCTCTGCTCAACAACAGGGAGCCTGCTTTCCCCTCTCTCTGCCTGCCTCTCTGCCTACTTGTGATCTCTCTCTCTCCGTCAAATAAATAAATAAAATTAAAAAAATTTTTTTTCTTAACTTTATCTTCAAGTTCATTGAATTTTCTAATACTACCATTTTTGTCTAATGTGATACTGTCTTTTAAACTTACTATGTTAAGGAGAGCAATGAAGTGGGTTATTTGTGACACTTGGAACAGTGAGTTACAAGTCCGAAGGAACATGGCAAACCAAAGGAGCAATTGCAAAAGACAAAATCACTGGAAAAGCTTTCAAACACAAAATAGTGCATTGACTATTACATCCTCATATCTAGTACAATGCAAAAAACAAAAACAATTATTTTGTATTGTGTATAAAGCATACGTGTTTCAGAAGAAGATTAAAACATGCGTTTGGGGATGTAGTAAGACCTATTATTGATGTATGTTATTAGATATTATGAGAATGATTGCTTTAAATGGGAAGCCTATTAAATAATATATTTTGGGTAGAAAGCCGCAGTTTTTACCTTCAGGTTTCATGTACTTAAGATTCTTTCTTAAAAAAAAAAAAGATTCTTTCTTGATGATTATTATGTGAAATTAATGTATTTCCCAATATATTTTTAAGAGTACAATCAACCTCTCAAAGTTATTTTAAGATCTGATTTTTCATTGGAGGTCATGGATTCAACCCGAAATCTTTTTTTTATCAGTTTTATTGAGATAGAATTCGCATGCTATACAAGTCACTCATTTTAAAGCATACAATTGGATGGTTTCTAGTATACTCATAGAGCCGTATAACCACTGCCACAATTCAGGATGTTTTTATCATCCTCAAAATATACCCTGTCTACATGTCACTCCTGACTATCTTACCTTCCACCTCCACCCAGATCCACCCCAGCTCCAGCCAACCAGAAATCCTTTCTGTCTCTAGAGACTGGCTTATTCTAGTACCTGCAGACTTTTGACAGATACACTTGCTGGGACTATCAAAGAGGTTGTTTCATACTAAGAAGAGTTGGCAGATAAAACCAAAGAAACTTTGTGGTTAGATTCGGGTAATACAGTGTTGACTAATCTGGGTAAATTCTTAATTTTTTTTACACTTCTAAATGTAATAAAATTTTGCAACTGAGTTTCTATCATCTCTATTTTTGTTACTCAATTTTTATTTTAGTACCACAAAATCAATAAAAAGGAAAGCATCCTCAAAGTACTCCTGTTCAAAATCAATTGATTTCAGAAAACTTTAGTTTCAAACTCTGGAAAGTTCCATTGCCAGTCCATTTCTTTCATTTTTCACATTCTATCCAATCAACACTTGCCAAACTTGACAATTCTTTCCAGAAAGGAAGCATTTACATCAGAAAACTTTTAGGTGTGTGTTATTTGCAGTTGAATGCCCTAAGAAGCGATTTATTCAAGCTTGCCATCTGTTTTTTTTTCCCCTAAATCTCTAATATGGAACACATTTCCTTAAAATTACATCTATTCAGATAATTTTTATGAAGCAAAATTGCCTTTCATTCTTTTTTTTGATAATTTTTTTATTGCGTTACATTAGTCACCATACAGTACATCATTAGTTTTTGATGTAGTGTTCCATGATTCCTTGTTTGTGTATAACACCCAGTGCTCCATGCAATACGTGCCCTCCTTAATACCCATCACTGGCCAACCCATCCCCCCATCCTCCCCTCCTCTAAAACCCTCAGTTTGTTTCCCAGAGTCCATAGTCTCTCATGGTTCATCTCCCCATCTAATATCCCCCTCTTCATTTTTCCCTTCTTTCTCCTGATGTCCTTCATGCTATTCCTTGTGTTCCACAAATAAGTGAAACCATATGATAATTGACTTTTTCTGCTTAATTTATTTCACTTAGCATAATCTCCTCTAGTTCCAACCATGTTGATGCAAGTGTTGGGTATTCATCCTTTCCGATGGCTGAGTAATAGTCCATTGTGTCTATGGACCACATCTTCTTTACCCATTCGTCTGGGGAAGGGCATCCTGGCTCCTTTCACAGTGTGGCTATCGTGGACATTGCTGCTATGACCATTGGGGCGCATGTGGCCCTTCTTTTCACTACATCTGTATCTTTGGGGTAAGTCGCCAATAATGCAATTGAATAAGATAGAATAAAAGGTCGATTTTTATCTGGTCTCTATCTCACATCAGCAAATATTCAGTGTTTATGTAATCAGAATGATGCAAACTTTTCTATTTGAGATGACTCTTTTTAAATCATTGATCTTAACACCACACCATACATTCCAGTAGCTTCTCTGGTGGGGAAAGTGTCAAGTGTCTAAGTATCCAATAAGTGGATAGAGTAGAAGAAACTCTATGGGCACAAATTGTGCTCAAAACTTCATTTTAGGTCCTCCATTCACAGTTGATATTCATGATGTGTTATTTGGTGGGGGACTCTGTCCCATGTCATGCAAGCTCACAACTTCCTCCCAGCCCTTTTTTTTGTTTGTTTAAATTATACTGTCATATATACAACTGGCGATTTTCGTAAAAATTTTTTTTTTCGTTAAAAATTTTTAAAGGAAACAAAATCAGAATTCAGTTAAAAACTAGTGAGATTCTAAATACTCTATAGGCTTTTGCTCTGAATAGCATTTGGAAGCTGGTTCTTACAATATTCGTAGATTGCAGGTGGATTTTTTGGTATGTTTTATTTTTATTAAACAACCAGTTAGTCATAATATTTATGCAACTAGAAGTGACAAGTGTCACTGTAAAAATCACGGGAAAACCTCCATACAAAACATATTATCAAAATACCAAAAAAAAACCATTTTAAAGTTAAAGACAGGCATGAAATGGAAGCTTTAAACTTTGACATTAGTGAGTTTTGCATTTAAAATGCAGATGTCATGTTTAAATTCGAGCTTGTTGAATTATGATAATATATAACTATTATATATGAAATTAGATGAAAAGAGAACCATTTATTATAAAAGCAGAATGGAATTTCATGGAATCTGTACTCAAACATTTCCTGTGTTATTATGACTGCCTTTTTCTCCTAATAAATGTGATTTGAGGGAACTTAAGGTTAATCTGTCTGGTCTTTTTTTTTTATTGTTTATTGAGAGTTTATCATGAGCTAGCTTCTATGTATACATTATACATTACATCCTCAGAACAATCTTGCAAGGCACAAATTATCCTCATAAATGAGAATACTCAGACCCTAAAACCTATTTAAACTGCTCTTCAAACTATTCCCCAAACTTAGCTTAGAACGCTTACTTACTGTCTGGTAAAGAGTATATAGATAATAATATTAACTAATATTGACTAAATATAATAAATAATACTCATCTAATCTTAAACCCCGTCTTCAAAAACTTGACTTTTACATACTCCAAATGCTCTTAATCACAAAGACCTCTAATTCAATAATCGGTGTTAGTTTTTTTTTAATATTGTGATTCATTTCTAGCATTTTCCTATTTTGTTGCCAATTACTGTTATTAGATATCATTTTGCACACTTTTTCCATCTTTATTCTTTTTTTTTTTTTAAGATTTTATTTATTTGACAGAGAGAAACACAGCGAGAGAGGGAACACAAGCAGAGGGAATGGTAGCGGGAGAAGCAGGCTTCCGGCCGAGTAGGGAGCCCGATGCAGGGCTCGATCCCAGGACCCTGGGATCATGACCTGAGCCGAAGGCAGACGCTTAACGACTGAGCCACCCAGGTGCCCCATCCATCTTTATTCTTATTAGTAAATAATGATTCCCTCATCTTTGAAAATAAACTGAAATCTTTGAAGATACACACATACTTGATTTGTAGAAGTTGATATAGGACCGGTATCTCCTGACTTGTTTTCCATTTATTTCATTCTTTGCAAATATTGGCAGTGACTAAGTAAATGTTATTGCTGAGAGTATATTTTGGACATGAGCACTTGGCTTATTTTTAAGACTTAAGGTTGTTAATCAAGGTGCCATGGAAAAAGTATACCCAACCTCTCGAGTGAGACAGACTTGGGCTTGATTCCTGGCTCCACCTTGCATTAGTTATGTGTCTGGGCACATGGCTTAAATTCTCTGTGTCTCCGTTTCCTATTTATCAGGGCTCTTGTGAAAATTACATGAGGGAATATATGTACTTTGTCAAAAGTGCTGACTAGGACCAAGGGGTGGGGTCTCAGTAGTTGTTAATTCCTTTCCATTCTTCTCCCCTTTTTTACGAGGGGTACCCATGACTTCTTTACTGAACCACATCCTGCCTCAGAGAGTCTGCTGTGTATTTCCTAGATGAAATGGTAAATATAAGTAACAATTTCAGTAACTCTGTAGTTTAAAAGTTCTGACAAAGGTTGAATCAATAGAAAATTGAAACCACTCAACAAAACCTAAGATTTTCTTGGGCTATGCATTTTCTTGGGCTACGCATTTTCCTTCTGGTTACTATTTCTGTCAGGGCACAATGTAAATGAAAGTTAAGGGTTTAAAATTTGCTTACGAGATATGTGAATGTTTCAGTTTGGTTTCAAACCAATCCAGTATATGCAAGGCATACATGCTGCAAGTGAATAATGGAAGAAGTATCACAAAAGTAAACAAACTTCATTCTATAAAATGTACTTTATTTTTCTTTTATCTTTTAGATCATACCATTAAACTCATTTGATTGTTTGTGTTATGATCACATCTTTCCCATACTCTGTAATTCAGAGATTCATTGTCCTTAAAACCACATGAAGGTCACCGGTTTGTTTCCTTATAAAAATGACATAATGGATTAAAGCTGGAATTCTGTAGCTAGTGACTCATGCCTGCATTTGTACATTTCAAGAGATGTAATTTATAGAAAGGAATCATCCAGCCTTGAGCTGTTTCAGACTTCAGTTGCTCTAGCAAATTAAAAACATAAAGGCTAACATAAATAAATGCACACAGCCTGTCAACTGGTCAGTCATCTAATTTGAACCATAAAAAAATACTCTTATTTGCCTTTTACATTATTCTTTTACACTTGTGAAAAAATATATATGCATATGTATATATATAATGTATATCATATCATATACATACAGGATCTCTCACTTGTATCAGTAAAATAAGAATAAAAGACACAATCTCAAAAGTATTCACATATTTGTACTAATTTTCTGATTATTGAAGCCAATAATGTAAATTCAGTTTCTATTTATTCTGGATTTATGAATCATGATGTGATTCTCAAGGACAGTATGATGTAGTCAAAATTTTAAGGGCTTTCATTTACTATGCCACATAGCTTTCAAGAGGCAGTAGACCACAGTGGAGAAGAACCTTATTTCAGATTTAAGAGATTTGGGTTCTCTTTCTAAGCTTTGCCAATAATTAGCTGTGGGACCTGGAAAAAGTCAGGGACCCTCTCTAAGCCTTAACTTATTTATCGCTGGAACACAAGCAATAGTAAGTCTGTCACAAATGTTATCAGTATACTTTAGTTCTATTGCTTTATTATAAAGCTTAATGTTAATGTGTTAATGTTTTCATAATGTCATCTTTGTATTTTGGAATTGTGAAGTACTTTGTTAATATTCCTAAAAATATCAAGCTCTATAAATTACCTAATAATTATGGATGATTATTTTAGTATTGAGAATTAATAGTCACTTGATATTCAGACAATTGATTTTATCTGACAGTCTATTCTACAGCTCACCATTTACTTACCTAATATAAGCCAAAGTATAATTCAGATATCTAAGGGCTTGCTGAGAAATAATTCTTATGACTCCTACTTGTAAGAAGCCTACTATTTCCACTTGCATTATTCAACTAGCTTAATCCATTATTATACTAAAGAAAGTGCTGAACTCATGTTTTTATATATATATATATATATATATATATATATATATATATATATATATATACTTACTGTTTGTTCTGGAGGCTTTTTTTAAAATTTTTTCCCAATACTAATATATTTTTTAAGTAAGTTAAGAGCAACAAGGTTGCATGAATGACTCCAGACTCATGGAGGTGTTTGCATTTTTGGTTTTTACAAAAGTATCATGCATCTGAGAAGTTCTGTCAGTAAAAAAGAGATTTGGTCTCAATATGTTTAGATGATAGTGAATAGGGCACCTGAGAGAGTTTATCCGAATTCATATTCCTTCTTTGGGTTTTGGGGCAAAAATGTTTTTATATCAGCATTTTAATTCCCTACAATTTCTTTTTTTGTCCACTCTATTCCCTGAAATTTCTCTAAGTTTCATTTAATGGTGACTTTTTTTTTTTTAACCCCCAAATCCTTTACGTAGGACTCATATAGTGGATCTCTAACTGGACTCCAAATTACTGGAGATCACAATTTGAGCGTGGTTTCCTCTCCTGGGAGGCCTTGGAGTATTCAGTCAAATGTGCTGTTAAACAGAACCTTAACAATAACTGAATGTAATAATGAATAAAGTTGGGAAGAAAAACTGTTTCATTTTGAAGAATCTGAGAAAAATATGCCTTGGATATTCCCCAAAACTTTACATAGTCAATGCTTACTGTTTGGACTGCTGTTATTTTCTCTCTACAACCTTCTCTCCCTTGGAAAGTTCTGAAATTTAGGTAAGCCAGAATAGTATGGATTGGTCCAAACTCCTTTATCTCCGGAGAGTGATGGTGCATGTATATATTTTATCTTGGCAAATAAAATGTAAGTTCCTCCGTGGTAGGAACCATATTACACAAAAAATATTCTTTAAGTACTGGCTTGACAGGTCTGCGACTCTAAGAAGAAATGCTATATTCTCTGTCACGTTTTTACAATGTCGGTGTAATTCAGCTTCAAAAAAATATTTTTAACGTGATGATGACAGAAATCTAAATGATTATTCAGCTAGATCTGGAGTAGGCTTGAGTGCTACAGGTTAAAATCTGGCTGAGGACCAAAGTTTGAATAGTTCCTTTTATAGTACTTTATGTCAACAGAAATGGTATAACTTTAGAGTCATTAAAGATAGTAATAAAGGAGCTAGATATCATTTTCAGGAGAAAGTAATTAGAAACCAAAAAGAACACAGAAAGGAGTCATGAACAAGCTTTAAATGACCTTTCCTATTCTCCGTCCAACCATCTGCGGTCACCCTCAAAGACTCAAGAGCTCTGAATACAAATACAGCAAATTGAATACTCCCAATAAAAGAAAGGTTCTGATACAGGGGGAAAAAAGATAATATGAAATGTAATTAAAGGCCTCGAGATGAGTATCTGTCCACAAATGTCCTTTTCTTTTGAAGCCCTTTATAAAGTAATAGCTTACATACGCAATTAAATCTAGGAATATATTTAAGGAAAAGACAATTTCTAATCATAAGGCTCAATCATAAACTAAGCATTGACAACACTGATATTCAGCGAGATATTAATGAACTCTTATGGAGGGACTGCAGCTGCAGACAGTTTAATTTAAACTACCTAAAAACAGTTATGTTTAATTTGTGATTAAGAGCCAGTGGTGTCTTAAGTTTGCTTTAAACAATAAAAGACAAAAAGAAGGGGCATTTTCACTTGTTTAGTGGTCTTTAAATAAGGAATCATTTCAAATGTAGGTCCTGGAGTGAAAGGAAAAGGACAAGATTAAGATCCTAAGTGAAGTTTGGCTTTAGATTGTTTAAGGAATTCTTAAGTAGTTGAAGAGTTATGACAATTACCTTCTAAGCCATAAAAATCAACTATGTGAGCATTATTATTTGAAGTGGATTTTCAGAACACAAAACTGCTGGTATTTTCATAGACTGTAACATTGGAAATGACCTTAGTAACCCATTCAGTCTGATTTACTTTTTTAACAGGTAGGAACATAGAGGCTGATAAAAGACTAGAATGCAAGTCATTTAACTCTAAATTTGTACTCTAAAAACCTTTCCCCACAGTGCTCATGTGCTCTTACATATTAATTATTCAGCAAATATATATTGGAAGAACCCACAATGTGTAATGGTGCAATGATGTATGCAGAGGCTAGTTGGGATAGAGGTATAAACATGAATAATATATAATTTTGTCCTCTGTGATTTCATAATCCAATAGGAAAGATAAGACTCAAATTGGAAAGTGAGACGATGTGTATAAACCATCAACACCGAGCCTGGCACCTAGGTGACAGAACTTAAAACCTAAAAAAACAGAAAACAGACAAACAAAACCAAAAGCACAATGAATGATGTCCATTTTTGTTCAGACTTGAAATTCAAATTTTACTATTCTTATGTATGTGGGTGTCAACCTGGGTAATTTTTTAAAGATTTTATTTGTTTCGAGAGATAGAGGGCATGCATGAGTGGGGAGAGGAGCAGAGGGAGAGAATCTCGAGCAGACTCCCCACTGAGTGCAGGGCCTGACGAAGGGCTCCATCGCACGACCCTGAGATCATGACCTGAGCCGAAATCAAGTCGGTTGATTAATTGACTGAACCACCTGGGTGCCCCAAACTAGATAATTTTTTTTTATGACCAATAGTCCCTTTATAGAAAAATCATAACACATTTAGTTTTATGTGTTATTTCTTGGTTTTATAATCTGCATAATGCCCTTAGTCTCCATAGCCCCCTCTTAATTAAACAGTACATCTTTCTCTGAATTAAGAATGTGACTGTTGGGGCGCCTGGGTGGCTCAGTTGGTTGAGCGACTGCCTTCGGCTCAGGTCATGATCCCGGAGTCCCTGGATCGAGTCCCATATCCGGCTCCCAGCTCTGTGGGGAGTCTGCTTCTCCCTCTGACCTTCTCCCCTCTCATATTCTCTCTCTCTCAAATAAGTAAATAAAATCTTAAAAAAAAAAAAAAAAGAATGTGACTGTTTACAATTATGTCCTAATGTGGCCCATTACCTGGAGTTCATTACTTCATGACCCACCTTGTGGTCTTTTTATTTCACCTTGACATTTGACAGCTACCTTGGCATCTCAAACATGTGCAAGAAGCGTCATCTCAAGTGAGCTGGAAGGCACTAACCCTGAGATTCTATAATCACTATGGGAACGAAAAGGGGGAAACTTTTGAGTAGCATTTTGTAAAAATAATTTAGAAGCTATATTGATGGATTTAACTGAGAATACATGGAGAAAGGTGTTCCAAGAATGACTCCGAGGCAGAAAGAACAAGCGTTATTTAAATTTTCATGAAAAGGTAAAGAAATGTGGGAGGAAGGATAGAATACTTTTTAAAATTCTAACAATGTAAGTGTTGCCATAAATGTATCCTGTGTTGTGCTATAGAAATAAATGTACTTGGGCTCCTGCGTGGCTCAGTTAAGCATCTGCCTGCGACTTAGGTCATGACCCCAGGATCCTGGGACAGAGTCCCCCATTGGGCTCCCTCCTCAGCGGGGACCCTGCTTCTCTTTCTGTCCCTCCCCGCTGCTCGCTCTCTCTCTCTCTCTCAAAAATAAATAAATAAATAAAAATACTTTTAAAAAATGTACTTTCGGGGCGCCTGGGTGGCTCAGTCGTTAAGCGTCTGCCTTCGGCTCAGGTCATGATCCCAGGGTCCTGGGATCGAGCCCCGCATCGGGCTCCCTGCTCGGCAGGAGGCCTGCTTCTCCCGCTACCATTCCCTCTGCTTGTGTTCCCTCTCTCGCTGTGTTTCTCTCTGTCAAATAAATAAAATCTTTAAAAAAAAAAAAAATGTACTTTCATTTGATCTTGTTGCTTCATCTAAATCAAGAGACTCAGAATATCAATTACAGATACAAAAACATTTGATGTTGTCTATACCATAAATTGCAGAACTGTATTGTTTTTATTATTATTTGAGAGGGAGAGAGAGAGAGAGAGAGAGAGAGAGAGAGAGAGAAAGTGGGAGAGGAAGAATCTCTAACGTCCAGTGAAATGTTAAGCATACAGTAGGCCCTCAATCGATATTTGCTGAGGGGCACCTGGGTGGCTCAGTGGGTAAAAGCCTCTAACTTCAGCTCAGGTCATGATCTCAGGGTCCTGGGATCGAGCCCCACATCAGGCTCTCTGCTCAGTGGGGAGCCTGCTTCCTCCTCTTCTCTGCCTGCCTCTCTGCCTGCTGGTGATCTCTCTTTCTCTCTGTCAAATAAATAAAATCTTAAAAAAATAGATATTTGCTGAAATTCCATAACTGTTACAAGCTATTTATTTATTTATTTATTTGACAAAGAGAGACATATCAAGAGAGGGAACACAAGCACGGGAAGTGGGAGAGGGAGAAGCAAGCTTCCCGCTGAGGAGGGAGCCCGATACGGGGGCTTAACGACTGAGCCATCCAGGCACTCCTGTTACAAGCTCCTTATTCATCTTCCATATGTAGTTGATTAATTTGACAGATAAACATGGGTCATGAATTTTGTCCATTGACTTACCAAACATTTAGATAGTGGGCTGAAGTTTGGTAGTAGAAGCAGGAAAATTTGAGGTAGCCCATTATCCAACGAGAGGAAGCTAATGAACAGTCAAACTAATGAATCAGCACACGCTAACTTAAGATTTTGGAAAGCAAGAGTCATTGTATCAGACAGAAAGTATAACAGTGGTTGCCAGAGGTTTGGGATGGAGGGGAAATGGGTGGGTATAGAGTTTCAGTTTTACAAGATGCAAAGAATAACAAAGATGGTTGTGGTAATGGTGTTTAATACTACTGAACTACAGGGGTGCCTGGGCGGCTCAGTGGGTTGAGCCACTGCCTTTGGCTCGGGTCATGATCTCAGGGTCCTGGGATGGAGCCCTACATCTGACGCTCTGCTCAGCAGGGAGCCTGCTTCCCCCTCTCTCTCTACCTGCCTCTCTGCCTACTTATGATCTCTCTCTGTCAAATAGATAAAAAAAATCTTAAAAAAAATACTACTGAACTGGACGCTTACTTAAACATGGTTAAGAAAGTAACTTTTATATTAAAAAAAAAGAAAGTAACTTTTATGTGTATTTTACCACAATAAAAATTATTTAAAGAAAAAAGAAAAAACCATCCTAATAGAAGATACCTTACAAAAGGGGAAAAGAGTCATTATATACATGAGAAGTTTTTGGGACTATAATTCTACCATATTCATCAATTCTATTCATTTGTTTACAGTAATTTTCTAAATAGGAGTAGAAGCATGCTGAAAAAACTAGAGAAATAAGTCTATTGAGAAACCAGTTCATTTATGTTTTCTTAAAACTTGGTTTAAAAAAAATTTGTTGGAGATTCCAGTTCCTTCTTGTTTTACTTCCACCAAGAATAAAATCATCAAATTCTCTCTGCATTTAGACTGACATTACATTTAATAGTGGAGATATGGGGATATTAACCCTTTGGGAATCAGTGACTAACCAAACAAAAACAATTCTAGAACAATCTACCCACAAGCCACAAAACATTAAAATAATTTTAACTGTTTTTCTAATCTAAGATTTTAAAAAAACCTAACAGAGTCATGATTTTACCACTCATAGCAATTCATTAATATTAACCTCTGATTTCTTATTATAAAAATGAGGTAATAAAGCTCTTGTTTACAAATTTATTTGCTGCAAAGGCATGTGGGAATTGTTATTTTAGAAAGAAAAAGTTCCGCTCCACTCTGAACCATCAACTCATACCACAAAATGAGTGTAGACCTTTGAGGTTATTAATTAAAAACTAAAAGTCAAGGGAATGCTATAGCCAGAATATGGAATTGATCCTAATCACTGATCATTAACTTTACCAGATATGTAGGTGGCCAATAGAATAGAGTCTCTCTTTCTGTCCTTTATATCTATCTGTATCTATCTATCTATCTATCTATCTATCTATCTATCTATCTATCTATTTACCTATCTTATAAAATATTTATATGTATTTATAGTTATATATTTCACTGTGAATGAACTGAAAAATTAACACTGCATATGATAGGGCTAAGCTTTACCTATAAACTAGGTTAAGAAGATTAGTAATTTCTTAATTGTTCTAAAATATTTTGAGAGAGATGACATGACATCATTTTAGAGAAACCTGTTAATCTGTTAGATGCTTTGAGTTCTTAAATTTTATTGAGCAGATGTATTAGAAATTCTACTCTATTTCTTCCTTTATTTTCTTTCACCAAAGGTGAAAGAAGATAAATGATAAAGGATAAAGAATAAAGATAAATCCATTCCTCGGAGGATGGATGAATGGATATATAGACATGGATGTAAATATAGATATAGATTGTCATATATATATGGCAATACAACTAATCAAGATATGTTCATTGATTACCTACTATGGGCAATGAGTCTGCCATATATATGGGCTAGTCAGCAAAAGCTTTATGCAAGAGGTAGGGCTTAAACCAGACCTTGAAGACTAGGTAGAATTTAGATAGGTTTGGGAGAGGGAGCACCAACCACAGTACTGAACTTCCCCATTTTACCCCAGAGTTTCTGGCAATAAATTATTGTTGAATTGTTAAGTCACGGTTTTTGTGTCATTAAAATGGAAGTAGTAAATGGAAATAGGGTTTTTCAGCCAATTAAAAAAAACAAAGCCTTTAAGCATACAGACTTTTTTCAGTATGTTTTTCTAAATTCTTCATTAACTTTACTTTAAGTACTGTACTTGGATACAGTCTTTCTACCTGAATTCAGCTCAGTAAACTAAAAAATTGACAATTACTTTCTGCAGTACCTATTTTCCAAGCCATGGTTATCAAATTATTTCTCCTGATGCCAGTGTGTAAAGGTAATACATGGCTAATGGGATCAGATCACACTTGAATCTTCTCCGATACATGAGAAATAATTTTTAATGACCCTTCTGTTCCTTCCAGTCTCAGAACTCCAGGATTTCATTTTTTCTGTTTAATTTCTATGTAGACAACTGTATATAAAGGACTAATTTGAATGACCTTTGTCGTGATGTTTCCTATAGGACAAACCACACACACTTTTGTGTCCAACTCACTGTCATGATACCTCTTTCCAATCATCCTCTATACATATTAGCATTATTTCCCTGATTTTATTTCAATCTTTAAATGGTCTCTGTAAGTCCCCTGAGCTTCACTCGGGCTTCCTGTCCCTCAGTCCCTCAGCATTAAAAGTACTTTCTCATTTGCTTTACTCTTTTCTTGATAACTGAATCTCCAGATGAAATGTTACATGCCTGTCTTATTACTTTGCCAAACAGCATGTTAATGATTAATGGACACTGTCACTAATAATATCCTCATTTTAGCAGGCAAATCTGTTCTATCCAGAGACTAGTGGCTACAGTATGAAAGATAAATTAGCCAATTCCTAAACGGAGGCAGTAGAGTTTACTGCTTACCAGCATCGTCTCTGGAATCAAAACTGCCACATCTCAAGCTTGGTTTTGGTTAGTTAGTTAAAGTGAATTATTTAACCTCTTTGTAGTGCCTTCGTTTCCCCATCTGCAAATTGCGGGTATTAGTTGTACCTTCCCATAGGGTGATTGTGATGCTTAAACATGTGAATACAGGTAAATCTCTTATAGATCTGTAGCACAGAGTAATTTTCAATAAATAACATGCTAACTTGGGCGAGTCTTCCTACCTTGATTATAGGAAGCTGTACCCGAAAGTATTAGGACTTTGATTAGAGAGATAAAATGAGAGATACGCGAGTTTAAGATACACTTATAAAAACATTTGAACACTGCTTCTCCCTCTCCCTCTGCTGCTCCCCCGCTTGTGCTCTGTCACTCTCTAACTCAAATAAAGAAAGAAAGAAAACCTTTAAAAAGAGAGGGAAGACTATGTCATGGATGAGATCTTTAGGATATAGAAGAAAACGAGATCCAGTACACAGAGGGAGAAGTTAACTTTGGAGAAGAACAGGGGTTCTTATTTTTCTAAGGCAAAGCCAGAGAAGTAAGCACAGAAGTGATAAATAAATGTCTAGAGGCAGAGGAGAGAGAAGCTACTAAAGATGACATCTTCCTTATACATCTCCTTTGCTTCTGTTTTCTCTGTGCAGTGTGAAAACAAAATTGCTGACATTAGGGGATATGGGAGGGGGATAGAGTATAGGAAAGGGAGTTAACATGTAAACTTGGCGTGTAAAAGGATTGCTGAGTGGTATTGAGGCCCAGTTGAGGTTGGAGACTATAAATGTGTAGTTTTGTTAGTTTTCTTCAGTAATGCTCAGAGATCAGAGTAAAACGTAGGGCCGATTAGCCCAAAAGAGTGGAGCCCGTGAAAGGGCAGTGGGGAGTGGAATGTGGATTAGGTGATGATGAGAAACGTCATGACTGGTATAAGGGTCAGACTAGAAAGAAAATGAAGTGAAGCCAACAGGGTACCTGAGACCTCTTATGAGGTTGAAGAGCAGGTACAAAAGAAGCAAGGTGCGGCGTGAGTGGGTACTGGAAGTCATAATCTGAGCGTAGTATTTCTCAACTTAAAATTTTAGAAGGTGATATATTCCAGGTGTCCATGGGGTTGAGGACAATGGGGAAAAAAGGTCAAGGAATTATGAGGCTTAACTATTATTAGGCAGTCATCATAAATAATGAAGTCTCTACAAAGTGACAAGATTAAAAATGGGCAGTAAGAAAGAAACAGGTGCCAAAAATTTCAATGAGGGTATAGACAGAGAAGACAAGAAAGAAATGTTGAAATACTGTAAGCATCAATAAAACATTATTTAAATAAAAGTAGAAGAGTCTGGTTCTAGGATGTTGGAAGTTAAAAAAAATAGAACTAGGAGAGATTCACCTATAGTGTTAAGCCCTTCCATTTGGAAGAGTAATCAGACTCATGAAGCTGGGAGAAGTAATCCATCTCCACTTGAGGGATCTGTTAGGAAGCAGGAAAGCTTCTGTAGGGGTAATTCAAGTAGGAAAATTCCAGATTTTGGTTATGGCAAGGAGGTGGAGGAAGTGTTCAGTGAAAAAGCCTAGGATCCTTCCTCTCCAGTACATTGCTGCCCAAAAGAACTTTCTGCAATGATGGAGATAATCCGCATCTGTGCTGTCCGATAGGTAGTCACAAGCCACTTGTGGTTGTTGAGTAGCTAAAATGTGGTCTGTGAGACTGAGGGGCTGAATTTGTAATTTTACTTAATTGCAATTAATTTAAATTTCAATAGCCATGTGTGGCTGTGGCTCTTGTACCATGCAGTTCTTTAATTAGGTAACAACAAAAGTAAGTTATGCCTCTAAGTGGATGTTTGTATTTAAAGGAGACAGTGACTGAGGTTAAAGCGGGAAAGTCCTGAATGCAGAATGTCAAGGGCTGCGGCAAACCACGAAGGCTACTAATTTGGGGACCAGAAGCCCTTTCTAGTGCTTCTCCAATTCAAACATGTAACTGGTCCTCTGTGAACAAAGTCAAGGCTAACGAATAAGACTGACTTCACGAAATGCCAACTGTATATACAACATTGTAATAAACAAGTATCTTAGTAAACTGCAGATGGAACAGTCTTAAACACAGCTGAAAGGAGGAAGGATTAGACGGGATAAAGTAGAGATGTTGGGTCCGGGAGGGGAAAAAAAAACGTAATTAAGATTCCAGCTCGTGTGCATCTTATTTGAACTCTCCCTTTTACTCTATCATTTGTGTATAAAAATGTCAGAAGTGACTGCCAAAGAGTTGTTGCGTGTGAGCATTAGATTCAATCTCCTAGTGACTGGCAAAATGATAGTGCAGCTTAACCTCTTGGTAGGTTTCAATATTACTTGTTTAAAATGGAGATCACGATGCTGGTTTGCGGCCATGTTGTCAGTATGGTTTGAAGAAAGCCACTGATGGATGGATCAATTGATGGAACACTCATTGAGCTGGTGATTGGAGGTTTCTGAGATTCAGGAGTATACAAGTTGTAGATAAAATAACATAGGTATACTGGAACAGTGACAAATAAATGATAATAATAAACAAATACAGCTTTGTGCAATTACTTAAAAATTTTAAATGCCTAATATTCATGTGCTTCACAGTAAGCATATAGGATTAATATATTATTACATTAATGCATAGCATGCTAATATATATTATTATATTACAATAATATGTTATTAACTCCATCTTATGGTCAAGTTTTCCTAGTTTGCTCATGGCTATCCAGGCTGTTAGTGGTACCAATTTACTATTTCTTCCACTTAGACAACACTAATCTTTACCAGGTGCTCTACTAAAATAATCTCAATGCAAGCTCTATACATTCTCATTTTGTGAGGTATTCCACTGCTATAAGAATTGGGTGGTAAGAGGTTCTTTGATGATAATGGCCGAAGAGCCGGAACCTTCTGGAGCCACTGTAATTTTGGATTTTTTGCTGCAGTCTCAGGAAGCAACCACTTTCTTCCATCTCAGGCCTTGAGCAATTGAATAAGAGTAGCTGAAACTACTTGATGTTGGTTTTGGACAATCTCTCTCTCAAATTTTGTTTTAATTTTTGTGTTTCCCTTGAGTAGAAAGCAATAACTTTGACTTGAAGGAAATAGGTGGGATAGTAAAATAACTAAGAATTCTTGCCGGCTTCAGATTATAATTCAGATTTAGGTATTCACCAGCTAAATGCAGAAATATTCCTAAATAATTAAATTCCAAATGGTAGTGATAATCCTGCAAATCTCTCATGATTTTAGAATTCATTTTCCAGAGGAGAAATCCAGTGCCTGTAAACTGCTGGGGAGGGAGATGCCCATGGTGTTTAACCCTTTAGTGGATCAGTCCAATATTATATCAGAGATGCTAGGTTTTTAAGATTTTACTTGTATTGTTAAAGAAATAAACATCTTTTCCCCAGGTATCCTTGAAAGCACAAAGAAATACTTTTTATTCCATGGCCGTAAATTAATCTATAAGAATACCGTGAGAGATGGAAGGAAAAAATCCAATGTTACCAATAAAATAAGAATATCTTCCTCGTCCTAGGTCTTGCTATGAAGACCATGTGGAATAATACATATGTAATGCTCCTGGCTCTATGCCCGGCATCCAGTAGGTTCGCAAAAATGTCAGCTCTCACCTCTCTTCCCATGAATCATACTGCACCAAAGCCTGTCATGTTATTATCTGAAAATACCATCATCCTCATCCATGACAGCTCTAGATTTGGATCCCTCAGGAAAACACAGGAAGGGTTAATAACCTTCTCTAGATTATGCAGATAGAAAAACACCGCCATTGTTGGTTTAAGCACCCCAGATCCTACCTTGACCTTGTAATCACAAGCCTTATCCAACTTCGGAATTTCAGGACTTACCTTGGGCTTGTTGTTGTAGATGATAATAGCTAGTAGGAAAGAAATTGCATGGATGAAATAAATATTTTATTTCCTCCCCCGGAGGATTAGAACAACATATTTAAGGAATAAAAAAAAAATAATTATATATTCTACAACCCACCTTTCCAAAATACAGAAAAAAACTATTTAATTCCCCCCATCCGTGGTAGGGGTGAGGTGTGTGGGAGGAAGGGGGGAGATACCTCTCAAAGATCAAGGTATCAGAGTGAAAAAAATTATAGTCTTCCTAAAGGATGATATTCAGGGTGACTTAAATGCTGCAAAAAAAACAAATAAATAAATAAAAAATAAAAAAACCAAAAAACAGTGATCGTGGTAGATATCTTTTCCCCCGTGGGGCATGTCAGTTGGCCCTTTTCATTTTGTCCACACATATGTGGCCAACTACAGTAACACCTTGTTTCTACCGTGTTCATGTTTTGATAATCAGAACGGCTGATATGTGGATAAACTTCTTAATTAAAATTTAAACTCTAGAACCTAGATGTCCTTTTGCACCACTGTGTGTGAGGTGACGAATGTCTGCAAACTGGGGAGCTCAGTGGTTATTCACTGCGCAGCGTCTCCCTCAACCCCAATCATTTTAGTCAAGTGCTATTCCCCCTAGAGTGAGGTTCTCCCGGTTAGCCTGCCTAAAAGGTATGTGGTGAGGGGCATATGCACTTAGTGGCTCAGCAGGCAGAGGTTTCCTTGGATGGGAACTTGTGACGGTAAATATTAATGAAGAAGCTGCGTGGTCCTGGCAATGATTCTCGACCAAATTAGCTATTCTCTAAGTGCCAAATGTCGCCCGCTGAATCCGAGTGGAGGAGCGCTGTTGCTTAAAATAAAGGGGGCTTGAACACAATACAAAATGTTGGTCACCTCAGGTCGCAGACTACCCAACAGGAAGTAAAAGGCAAAGGGTACGGCGCAAAAAAAGAAGCAGAGACACAGACACGTTTTGCAATGACGAACTTTATGTGGCTTCAGGAACGGCAACCTGTTCTTATGGTTAGCAATTCCGAGGTACACTGTTAAGACGGCTTGTCAGGTTAAACTGAGTTAATGAACCGGAATAAGAGGCAGCAGTGGAGACTTTTCCGCAATCCTCTTCAAAATATAGTGACTTAGGTAAACTCATAAGAAGGCTCGCTGAATGCCCTTATACTCTCCTCTTAAACTTACGTGACCGTAAGCAGCGCTGTTCAAATTCAGCCCACAGCTGTTAGACCCAGACACAGATCTGCAGTGTTCATCTCCCCAGAGTCAACCGGTGTTCACTCAGACCCTCCGAAAACTGGGGTCGGTTTTCAATGAGAACATCATAGAGGATCCTTCGCCCCACTCTGCTTCCACTGTCCCAAGCCTTGTGCCCCCTCCCACCTTCCTGAAATCGGATTTCTAAAAAAACGTAGCCCGTATCCCCAATTCAGTTGCACCTTCCGCAGCCAGAACCTCTGCCCAGAGACACCCACGTTCACTCTCTCCCCGCCCTCCACTCCTTGAGACCCCCCCCCCCCACGCCCGCCTCCAGTTTCTCTCTCAGCAATCCTGGCGCTGGATTCTCGAGACCGCCCCCCCCCATCCTCCCAGCGCCTTCATCTCGAGTCCCCGCTTCCCAACCTCCTTTGAGGTTTCAGGGCCCCTCCCCTGGAACTAAGACCCCCTCTCTTCCCAGAGACCCCAGTCTCTCTGTGAGCTGCGCGTTCAGAGTCCCTCCCTCTCCCCCGCCCCCCACCTCCCGCTCCGGCCAGCGCAGTTCTGCAAGCTGCAACCATCCGGGACCTGTCCCCGCTCCCCACCCCATCCCCCGCCTAAACCGTTAGGGTCTCGGCTAGCGATGCCGCCCGGGGCTCCAACTTACCATAAGCGTCCGGGAGGAAGACAAGGCAACGGTCGCCGCGGCGGCAGCTAGACGAAAAACGGACTCGGCTGCAATCGCCCAGCGGAGCCCGCGGCAGTCAGTGCGCTGCGCTGCGCTGCGCGCCGCAATCTCGCGCCTCGGAGGAGGGAAGGACGGAGGGAGCTCGGCGCGATAGTAAGCACCGGCGAGTCGACCTCCTTTGGGCGACCGTGCGCCCCCGGACAGGTTTGGCTGGTTTTGCTCCACTATCTTACTCTAGCTTAGTAACTGACCACCTCCAGCATCTCTGCACTACTCGCGTCTTCTTTCTTCTTCGATGGCCCCTAACTAACTACACTACTCTAAACGGACGAAGGCCATCACGCGAGCGCCACGACGATCTCGACGACTCCGACGACAACGATGTGCAAGAAGGAAGAAAAGTTCATATGCAGTCGCAGGTAAGGGGCGGCAGGCCGATGGAGCAGCCCAGGTTGGCAATCTAGCTGCTCCAAAGGCAGGATCAGAAAGATCGGTGCGCCAGAGGCTGTGAGCTTCCTCGGCGAGCACCAGAGCGCCTACCCCGCGCCGGCTGTGCTGCACCGCTCTTTTGGGCCAAAACCAGAGGAGGGGTGGAGCCAAGAGCAACCAATCAGCGCTCAGCGTTACACTGCCCCCGGCCTGTGTGGGGCGTCTCTTAGTGCATCTGGAACCTGCTGGCAGGGGGCGCGAGACCCCATGGTGGTGGTGGTGGTGGTGGTGGTGGTGGTAGTGGTGGTGGTGGTGGTGGTAGTGGTGGTGATTAACTTGATTTATGAGGCCTGGAGACTGGGGGGGAACCAGGGTCAGTCATGGGTGGGGGGGGTGTCTCAAGAATGCACCCTTTAAAATTGAAAAAATACCCCTTCGTACACACACACACACACACACACACACACACACACACACGCTTTAATGTTTCCTAAGTCTTAGAAGTTCCACCAAGCTTTGAAATTCCGGCCTCCAACTCCTAACCCCTTTCCCCAGCTGGAGCAACTGAGGCATTCACAAGGTCAAGCACATTTAGCGAGTAAAGGCCACAGTTCTCAGGCCCTCTTTCCCCTTTGTCTCTAACCCCAAATGCAGAGAAGGGAGAAAGAAAGACTCTTGGCCTTCATGCCCCAAGAGGGCACAGCTTAGTTTCCTTCTTGACCCCACAGCCCCCGGTAGGTGCCTTGAAAGACACCCCGAGGTGTCACTCCTTTGGGTTTCTGAAGTGGGGCTGCACCTATCGCTTTGGTCCAGAGCCTGAGGCCCACAGCCAGTTGGTTGCCCGGCCGCTGTGAGGGCTGCCTTGGCATGGTCAAGACAGGAGGGTAGGGAGGGAACAACAAAAGCTCCCTTTTGGCAACTAACGGGATGCCGAGCTGCAGCCCCGAAAGCAGAGCTCTTCTCCACTGGCTCCCAGGCGCCACCGGGCAGGTGCCTGCGGTGTCCTGGCTGCCCTGAGAGAAGGGGGGTGGTGGGAGCCACCTTGGCCAAGACGCCTAGTAGGTACCAAGACCAAATTTAGAAATGGAGAAGATCCCCCCGAGAAGGGGGCAAAAGAGATTCCTTCTAAGAAGAAATGGGAAGGGGGGGGTGTCTCGGGTCTTGGCCGAGGCTCCGTGATGATGTACCGAGGGCCGCGGGAGAAGTGGGGACTGACTCCCTGCCGGTCCCAGGTAGCTGCACCCAAGAAAGAGATCGAGACCCCGGTTTGGCTACTTGGGACAGGACCGCAGAGCGCCGATTATATGGAACAGGCTACAAGGGAAGCCATACAGCAGCTAGGAGGATGGCACTCCAGGGAGCGCAGAGGGAAGGAAGCTTCTGGCCGCTCTGGGGGCCGTTCACCTCAGTAGCACCAAAAGTTAGGATTGGGGAAAGAGGTGGGAGCAATGGTAAGAGTTGGGTCCTAGCCTTATTCCGAGTCACTTCTTTCTGTGCCTTGGTTTCCCAATTTGGAAAAAAAGAACTTGTTGGTCTATTTCAATAGAGGCTTTTGGGAATCCTAGGAATCCCTCCATCCCCACTGAATTCAGACACTTTTGCAGCGTTCTGATTTTAATTTGGCAGTGAACATACTGTCCACACTCAAGTTCTGTTTCGCCAAAGCAAAAACCCATCGCAGTTTTCTTGAAGCATCTGTTGAATGCTACTGGATGATCCCGCGCAGGTGGCGGCGACGGCGCTGCCAAGTCCGCAGACTGCACAACGCTCACCTCTTTAGAAATGCTTTGTTAGCGAACAGTAATTTATAAATATCGAAGAGAAAACGTATGTCTTCTTTTTAAATAATTAACCACTCATCTTTAAAAATTCCCCAAGTGCCCTCTTTCTCTAGCCCCGTGAGCACACAATGCTTGGTTCCGGCTTTTGTGGCGGGACTTATTTATTTTGTTGGAAGCTGAGACATTAGTTTTACTTTTAAATATGTAAATATAAATCTCTATGATACATTCGTCCAGGCAATATGGACTCTGCTGAGCCGATAACCTGTGATAGCATCCATGGAAGCCGGGGACCTCTTCGAGCTAACCGGCTCCCTGGGGAGCTGGCTTAGAGCCGCTGATCGCAGTAACAATGATGAGGACGAGTGTGATAATCGTAATCATAATCATAATCATTATTACGATTACTACTACTACAACTACTACAACTACTATTACTATTACTACGTATCTCACTCTTTAGGCTGTTATCTCCTGCTCCTCGAGAAAGGCAAAAGTACCGGGAAGGACCCGGGGTGAAGCCCACTCAGGGATGGGGAAGGTTCCCAGTGTATCACGGAGTTAGCTAACCGGGCGGCGGGCTGAAACGCTCCTGGGCTTCCGAATTCATGTACACACGGGCAGGCAAATTTGCCTTTGAGCGGCGCTCGCCGAACGGCCAGGAGCCGGTAAGGCTGAGCCAGAGCCGTAGACGAAGCCGGGCTCAGGGCGCGGGGTTCAGCCAGGAGCGCTTGCTCCACTTTCCCCGCACGGGCGGCGCATATCACCTCTTGGGGTTCTCTAGGTGGTGGCCTGGCCCAGAGCTAGCGGGTGCGAAGGGTCTTGGTGGTTTTAGGAACAGTAGCCCGGAGAGTATAGTGCAAGGAGTAATTTAGGGCGCACTTTAAGATCGGGAAAGCAAACTCAAAACAGGTACATGCCCGCGCGCTCAGGGGTAGCCAGACAGGCTTTCTCGAACTCCTGCCTAAACTGTCCCGGGGAATCAGCTGAGGATTTTCCCGGCTTTCCCTTCCTTTCCATAGGTCTATGGAAGTTGTCCCTGGAAAGAGGAGTCATTTACTGGGAAATCCTCGGCTTTGATGCAAATCCCCAGCGGTCCCCAGAACAGTTCCCAAAAAACGTGCCGGTTTTCTAAGGATATGGACACGCTTTCGAAACTCACACCAGGGGGATTCCCCTCACCTCAAATATGTACCTTTCCAAAACTCCAGATTTAAAAATTCAGGAAGGATTTAAAGACGATTGTTACCAAGTAGATAAAAGTTCCTCGTCTTTTAAGACTTTGGGAACGTTCTTATAAACTATAGTAGCCCACTGGAAAAATCTACTTCTTTATTTATTACTATTTCTCCTCTTGACCAGAGAACCCTATTATAACAAAGGTAAAAGATTATAGGTTTCTAGACTATGATTGATTTATTAATAAGTGTCCGGGTTTTTGAAAAATATTTCAAGGCAGATATTTTTGCAGAGCAAAAGAAGCAACACACAAAAAATTCTACCCGGAGATTTTTACCACAGGACATAAATGCAAGGCATTTTGATATTCCTTCCATCCATATATGTATTTTTTTTAGGTCTAAAGGAAATCTTGACAGTTTTTTTTGTAATTATGCAATTGTATCAGATAATATTTTCAGCATTTCATATTTCTGCTTAACCGGAAAAACCCAGGATCATAGAGTCATGATAAACGAAGAGATTAACTTTCATATTATTTTACACAGCAAATTTCTCTTTTACTATTCCTCAAGTGGGGTCATTGAATAAGAAAAAATTTTAGATACAGATGGCTCATTATACGTGAAATCTTTTCAAAGTTGTTAGGATTATTTTTCATGAAAACCAAAGCAGTTGAACTCTATGTGCTGTGTAGGAAGGCAGGGGGCAGTCTCTGATCATGTCAGTCTTTCTCCGAGTGCAGCTTGTTTTTGGAAAGATCCCTGTTTTAGCGAAAAACAACAAGCAACTCTCGTTCTCTGATACTCTCATCCCTGGTTGGAGAAAAAACTGAAAACCTTTGGGGAAGATTTGGAAGTTCCCGTCTACATATTTTTGCCACTTCTCAGAATTAAAAGGTAGATCAAGATTAAGAATATGTACTTATTATTTTTTAAGACATTTTACTGAGTTAACGTAATTGTATCTGACATCCTTATAGTTGTGACTTCTAGTAATCAAGTATATAGTTTAAAAAAACCCACAATATACGTGTCAATTTGAGTAGGGAGGAGTATGGATTCTAGTAGCCTCACCAAGGAGAAAGAGCACCAAGCTACTTAGATGTCAGCTCTTTAGAGAAACCTGGGTTGTCATGGAGCACATTCATGCTACAATGAACGCATTTTATATTATGGACACGCATTTCACTCTTCCAGCACAGAATGAGGAGGATGACGGTTTTTGTTTAAATGAAACTTTTGTTTAAATTTTTGTTTAAATTAAACTAAGATTGAAAGGCCAAGGCAACAGTGGTTTTCTTTCATTCCTAGCCCTGAACTAGCAGTTTGCTGCCTCTACATCTTATTCTAACTCTTTCAGACCACTCTGACCTCTACTGTGCGTTCCTGTAGTAAATAGGACTTCTGTTATGCATGAGAGTATTTGCCTGTTTGAGAGCTGTCTCTCAAGTTCATGCGTGTGGCTTTCCTGGCCTGTAAATCAATAGTATTGCGTTATTTCAAATGAAGTATGCCATCATGCATTGGTAGCTGTTTTCTTCTTTTCTTTTGGTAAGAAAAGAATGTTCTCCTCAAGCAAATTATAAGTATCTCAGGGAGAAGGGTTTAGTCATATTCTTTTCTTCATCGACTTTGTTCCTGTTTATCCTAATACTGGGCACAAAGATAGAAATAACAATGATAGCTATTAACTGTTAACACAAAAGGGATTTGGATGAAAGGTCAAGAAGGGGAGGGCTGGTAAAATCGGAATTTTTCAAGGACCTGAATATAAATATAGAAAGTGTTTACTAAATTGGCCCACCATGCAAAGAGATCATGAGAATTTGAATGGACCAAGATAAAACTTAATAGGAAAAAATGTAAGATGCTGACTTTTGGGTACCAAATTTCTGTTCACAAATTTTGGTCATGGTGGATTTTAGCTGACATCTGGATCAACAAGTCCTCACTGAGATATGGTTGCCAGAAAAGCCTCATTTTATCTTGGGCTTTTGCAACTTTCATTGAAAGAGGACAAAATTGGGCCCTATTTGGTGCTCCCAGGCACAGCATTTAAAGAATGAAATCAGTAGATTGGTGTTCCTTCACAAGAATGCTCGTGTCAGGAGGGGGCTTGAATCATGTTACGTGACAAACTTTGGGTTTGTATCTTTTGGAAGACAAGACTCTTGGGATACGTGCTAGCTGACTTCAAATATTTGAGAGATTTTCTTATGGAAAGGGGATTTCCTTTGTTTCCAAGGTTAGCATTCATATCTTCTTTGTGTTTGTTCTCTCGGTGCCTGGCACAACGTCTGACACAAACTAGGCGTTCTATAGATATTTGCAAACAAGGAAACTATGACTCAAGAGAAAACACCTGAGAATTAGTGGAGGACCCTAGAAATTCTGGCTTTAAAGGAGAACTTTACAACATTCAGAACTGGCCAAGGGTGGAACAAACTCTTTCTGAAGGTAGTGAGCTCTCTTCGACCCTATGGAGGTAAAGGTAGTGAGCTCTCTAACAATGGCATGTTTGACCCTATAGAGGTAAAGGTAGTGAGCTCTCTAACAATGGGATGTTTGATCCTATAGAGGTAAAGGTAGTGAGCTCTCTAACAATGGGACGTTCGACCCTATAGAGGTAAATCACTTATTGGGGAGAGTCCTGTGTGAGAAAAGGGGGAGGGGGGACAGGTAGCTAATGAATGAATGAATGCTATTTCAAGCTCTTTTTAATCCCAAATCTTGCAGAGTCCATAAATGTGGTCTCAGTCTAGTTTTAGGGAATAAAAAAGAATATTGAAGCTTTTGAAAAACAGACTGAGGAAGTTACTGCAGACTTGCCGTAGATTCAGCTTTGCTGCAGGAAAGAAGCAGGTTCTCTCCAAGATCGGAAGACAGTTTTGTTGATCTTGGTGCACTTGCTAGCTACTGACTTCCATGGAAAATAAGCATCAAGAAGCTTAATATCATGAAAACAACAGTATTATGTTGGGAAAACAGCATTCTTTATAATTCTAGAACACTATGAAAATGATCAAATTTAAAATATCAGGGTATGATTAAAGGATGTAGATTAAGTTGAGGGTTACTATGGGACTTTCACAAACACAAATTGAATGTTAGCTTTAACAAAAGGAGAATTTGTTTTTTATTAACCAGCATAATATGTGTGCATGGACTTCAATATTTTTTGGTAACATCTTTGCCTGAGACTCTTGAGATTTGCTGAAAGTAAATTTTCACTAAGAACTGGCATATAGAACAAATTGAAGCACAGCTGGAAATAATGTTTTGAGTGGCTTTTTTATTTTGTTTTCCTACTAATCATTTTATGTGACGGTACAAATTGGCAAGAATTTCGAGCTAACAAGTATACCAAAGAAGCCTTTGAACTAAATCCTGATTATGCAATCATTTTATGTCAGAAGTGATATAAATCATCAAGATATAATAACTAGGAGTGAAGGATAAGTTATAGAACATGCACAGATCAAGCTTAGAATCTAGAGTTAAGGAATTTCAAAAATACGTACCTTATCATGTAGTCTTTGTCTAACTGTGACCTGTTTTTGTTTATTTGACTCTATTCCTTTATTTCTATCACAAGAGTTGTTATTCATTATTAGTTCAGAGCTGCCAGTTTTTTGAAGATTGAATTTAAATTAACATTTGAAAATATTTCCTAGACCTCCATAAATAATATCATTATATAAAGCTGTGTTACAAGTGAGGCTATTTGTTCAGTATGACGTAAAGTTAAGCTGAGTTCAGAGAGCTGTTGTTTCTTGGTTTCCCTAAGGCTGCAATGAACGCAACACACTGTACACTAAATAAACATATACCATAACTCCAATATACGTATAAGTCAAGCACACATCTAAAAGGTGAGAAGGAGCTTTTTAAACTAGAATTTGTAATTCAAAAGGTGAAAAAATGCTTGAGTTTATAATCCCCTTTGAATGTTACCAACTATTTGTTTTATAGATGGGATAACAAAGATAAAAGGGAATTCATTTATCAGTAATGTTCACAATGTGGCACTTTTTCTTCCCCAAGGATCTATTGAAAACTTTCAGTATTTTTGAAAAAGATAAATTTCTCCTGGGTATATTCAAACAAGAATATGAATGATGGTCTATACTTCATTGTAAGATGCTACCTACATAACAGAAAAAAATCTTGTACATAGAATTTTAAACAATAATCAATTTCAATACAGAACTCATACAGCTATGTTATTCTTAGCTTAATATCCATACCGTCCTCAGTAAACAACTTAAGTTTAGCTAATTCACTTGGATAACATGGCTTATAAACTCCATAGCCCCTGTTCTAATTCATCTGTGGTATCAAATATGTCATAGGGGTTTTGGCAAACCCTTAACATCTGCCATCTCCTAAAAATAATGTGTACTGGAAGCCACTAGATTTAGTGTAGCAGAACTAAACCAGCTACCAAAAATACAGTATCACTACCACCACTACTGCCACCACCACCAATCTCATCAACTTTCCTATCATCATCATTGGGAAGCTGGCCAACAAGCATTACTTAATTGATTAATAAGCACCAATCATTTGCTTTGTTAATGGTTACTTTCTTCTCTATCAGAATTCGCTTCTCTCTCTTCTCATCATGACATATTTACATAGGATTAAGACCTGCAACATTCCTTTATCCAAGTGACACCTCCTTCTCTCAAAATACCTTCTGTAAGTTTATCAACTAATGGTAGATTAGTGAAAATAGAGCAGACTGAAGGATATTTTCCTACCTATTCTACTATGAAGAATGGGTTAACCATGCTCATGTAATAAAATATCTCAGCCAGGCTGCATTGGTAAATATAAATAAGTCTCTGCCATAGATTGTAACATTATGTCAAAGAAATGAAGACTTTCCTTACTCCTTACCAACAAGCTTGAAAGACTAAGTCTCTACACATTTCAAAGGCTAGAACCACACAAGTTCACTCAAGATGACACATTGAAAGCAAGTAACAGCAAATGTTCTTTCAAGACTAAAGAAAAAACCTTAAATATTTTCTTATCACCAAAAAATTCTATATACTTTTTTATTTATGGACAAGTATAGAAATCCTTTATTCTCTCAAAGTGGACTTTTTAAAATTTAATTATTTGTCAGAGAGAGAGAGAGAGAGAGAGAGAGAGAGAGAACACAAGCAGGTTGAGTAGCAGGCAGAGGCAGAGAGAGAAGCAGGCTCCCCACTGAGCAAGGAGCCCGATGCAGGACTCAATCCCAGGACCCCAAGACCATGCATGACCTGAGTCGAAGGCAGTGGCTTAACTAACTGAGCCACCCAGGCATCCCATCAAAGTAGACTTTAACTTGAAGCAAAAGCCTAGACAGCAATGATAAGATGCCTATTGTCATGTAAAGAGAGTCTTGGAGTAGAACTGCCCAAGTCAAAATTTATTTTCTGGCCTTTTGATTTTTGAAGTGGTATCATTTTACTCTTTGTGTGTCTTCTGGTCATTAGTAGAACATTGATAGTAAAAAATCCTTTCCTAGGTGATCTTCAAGTAGAGCATAATGAACGCTTACATGGCTAATAGAAAGCAAGGGGCAAGATTGGCTAGAGAATTCAACTTTGTTAGCTTTCCATTTGGCCAATAATCTTCATCTGCTAAGATATGGTGCAAAAATAAACCTTTATCTTTTAAAGCGGTGTACACAATAACCAAGAATAGCTGCTAAATTAAGAACTAGATGGTTTAATCTATCATTGTTAAGTTTGTCTGTGCATTTCTGACTTCATGATGGCCTTAGTCTTTTTGTAACTTGGCTGAAGTTTAAAAGACAAGGGAAAAAGGATGTAGAGAAGAATTGATCATCATATTATTTCAAGCCAAGTGACAAAGTGGGAAGGAGCATCTCTATTGTCTGGTTTGACTGCAAAGTATTATAGCGAGATTCTATCAGTAATCCTGGCTTGGTGAAAAGTTTTTTTCTTTTTCTTAAGTTTGTGATCAAGTAATATGGCATTTAAAAAATCCCAACAGAGTCATTTGCAATTCTACCCTTTGGAGAAAAAAGCCATCTCAATAGAGCATGTACAACTAAAAATATGATTTCAAACACTAGATGGTTATTTCAATGATGTTATAATTCATCAAAATAGTTATTAACATCTCTTTTGATATTGACTTAAGAATCTATGCAACATGTTTTTTGAATTTGGGGCAATATCACAAAGTCCTTAACAGCTATGTCTGGTGATTAATATTTTATGATCCTAATATTTTGTCAAATCAAGGGAAAGCACAAACACACTGGTAGAATATTTTAAAAAGTACCTTACTTATTTAATTTATTGAGTGACAGTTTATCTCAGAGTAGGCAAAAGTTCTTCCATTCATTCTACCTTCCTTATGTCTGCTCCAGTAGAAACTGGAAAATGTAAGTTTTCCTGGAAGCTTACAGTCAACAAAAGATGACATTTAGGGCAATATTTCAAAAATTGAAGATAATGTTCTCACAGAAACACATATCACTAATCTGGCTATTAATGGTATTAGTATAATGAAACTCGAACAATATATCTCTTCACCCCCCTTCTAGATGGATGAATAGATGGATTAATAATATAAATTAGAACTGCTGAGCCCTACTCAGCATTCACTCACATGCTGTGTAGTCTGAAATATTTATAACTTCACAGTGTAACCATGGCTAGAAATCCTTTAAATTTGAGGGTTTAAAAAATTATGTTGTTGCATATGGTTTGCAAATGTGTGGAAGAACCAATAATATGTATATAATCTCTCACAAAGCTAATTAATAAAGTTAATTAAGAAAGCTTTAATTTAGGAAAAAAGGAGCACTAGGTGATTTAATGACCAAATCCAAAATTAATACACAAACTGACCTACAATTTTAATCATCCCTATGCTGGTTGTCTATTGGTTGTGTTTACATTGGAAAAGAGGTTTAAAATACAATATTGGATTTATTAAAGAGGCATTTTCTCTGAGAAAGCCACCTCTGTGTTATTGCAGATAGTGTGCCACCATTTAATCATCTCTGCTCTTAAATTTTAAGAGCTTGACTTCTTACTTTGTTGCACAGTCTGAGTTCTGACTGCTTTTCTAAGGAAGCTAAAATATATACTATGTGATACAAAAAACCATTATAGAAAGTTTGATCAGGTACCAGATTAAAATACAAATCAAAGTAGACCTAGCCTTATTATAGATGAAATGCAGTCTCTTACTTTTTTTAAAAGACTCATGAACTTCAAAAGTTGTTAAAGTGAAAAATGCTAAATTATTGAAAAACTTTTCCTTTTTTTTTTTTTTTTTTGTTCTGAGAGTTGTGTTAGCGATTGCTGATACAGACTTTGGCTGTACTGTCTTCATAATGTTTCTTACTACATTAGGACTTGGATTGTGAAATATTTTGTAAACGCAATAATTCTTAGTAATAGAAGACCTTGTTGGAGTCTTATTGTTCAAATAGTGAAAGTTTTATGATTTTTTTGTTTGTTTTTGAAGATAATCTTCAAGTTAAGGCTGTTAGACTTGACAGCATTCTTCAGAGTAGAATCTATTAACTGATATATAAGTGATTTGTTTGCTCCTCATTTATAGCTAATTATACAGTTACATGTTCCTTTGTCTCTTCAAGTCAACACTTCACAAAAAACAGCAATGGTGTTTAATTTGTGTTCTATTCACTAGTGCATGAAAAGTACAATTAATTTTGCAAATTTAACACTGGAAGTTATTGGAAGAAAAGTATTTCTAGGACACCGCAATCAACCCAGATGAGAACCTAACCGTACATTAACATTGTATTTCCTCACAAAGAGGCTAATAAAGTCTGGTACAGTGAAAGTTTTGTGCTTCCGTAAGGCCTTACTCAGAAGAATCAGACATTCATTAAGGTTTGTGGGGTTTTTTTTGCCTTAACATAAGCAAGACCTATAAGATTTAGTGAAAATTCTCAGCTATACAATATTCACCAGAAAATAATTACAGAAAAAAATATATATGGCAGTTTTCCCAACCAAAAGCTCTAAAAACTTGATATTGCTGATAACCCAAGATAAACTCTCCATCCAATGACCAGGGCAAAAGTCAAAGCTGGCCACATTTGATGATGAATCAATTGGATGTTAAACATAAGAAACTTACAATGTATCGCTCTGGTAATTTAAGGGAATGTAGGGGTACATTTCTGTGACCACATAGATAGTGCCAATCACATTTATTTATCTTTTTATTTTTTTTTGTGCCAATTACATTTAGATACCATTAAAGAAGGGTGGCAAAACTCCAATATCTTTGCTATATTTTCAAGTTTGAAAATGTGTGACTGTTAACATAATCTTAATTTGAGATTGATTTCAAGAAGTGGAAATTCCAGTTTGAATTTGAAATGGTTTCTATTGATGTGGTCTTCCACTTATCATTCCATTCACTGCTCCCTTTCTTAAACTTCATGGCCTCTTTGCTTCTACATTGTCCTTTGCGGATGATTTATGCATTTTCTGTCTTTTTCCCCCCAGCTCCGGATTTAAACATAGCAAGAAGAAGGCAAGTAATAAGAGCTCTGGAGACCACCTGGGGCAATGTTAATTTGATCTTAGTTAATAAAAGTTTGACTCACTCTTTTCTCCTCCTTCTCCTCTCCTTTGGAATCCTCTTGTCCTCCAAACGATGACAGGGAAAGAAACTGAAGAAGCTGGCCTTTCTGTTTTATGTAATTTTGAAGATACTAACAATTAGGCTTAACTCATTTGTAATTCATCAAGATTTTACTTAGGAAGAATGCCTACATGTAAAACGTCTCTAACGTGCTTGAAAAGTTTGTTGAAATCATCCTTATCTTGAATTCATACAACATAGTTGACAATTTTAATTTCCTTTGAAACCAGCGCTCCATTATTTTTCCCTTGGGGGATATTCAAATGGGATTTTTTTTCCTATTACTCACAAACATGGTTTCTAAAATTTTAATTTACAGCTTTATTGAGATACAATTAACAAATAATAAAATTCACCCCCTTTAAAGTATATGATCCAGTAGTTTTTGAAAAACATATTCAGTTTTGAAACCATCCCCACTATCTAATTTTTCTTCTGAATTTCAAAATGCCATTTACAGGTGACATGAATTTTGGAAAGTTTCATAAAGATAGTAGTTTATTTTAGTAATCATTTCTTCTTTGTTACACTGATAACAGTATAACACCTTAGAACATTGAGCTATAATTAGCAACATTATATTGCCTAAATTATAGAATAGTCTATTAAATCTGGAGAGACTTTGGACTTCTGGGATAGTACAATCTTTAAGAATCTTTAAGACAACTTGTAGGAGTTGTCCTTTTTTAAAATATCCGATTAAGTTTTTACTTAAATTCCTTTAAGTTAACATACATCATAATATTAGTTTCAGGTGTAGAGTTTAGTGATTCAACACTTCCATACATCACCCAGTGCTCATTGTGGCAAGTGCACTCCTTAATCCCCATCACCAATTTGACTCATGCTCCCCTATAGTAACTGCCATTTTGTTCTCTATATTTAAGAGTTTGTTTCTTGGTTTGCCTTTCTTTTTTCCCCCCATGTTTGTTTTGTTTCTTAAATTCCACATATGAGTGAAATCATATGGTATTTGTCTTTGACTGACTTACTTTGCTTAGCATACTACTCTCTAGCTCCATCCATGTTGTTGCAAATGACATGATTTCATTCTTTTTCATGGCTGAGTAATATTCCATTTCATACACACATGCATACACACACAGACAGTTGTATACATGCAGGACTTGTCCTTTAGTGCATAGGAATGTAGTGTGTATCAGGTGATGAATAAGAATTTGGAGCACTCGACAGCCCTAATGCTTTATCAAATATAGTATGTGATGATCTGTGGGTTTAATCAATAATTTGCATCTAGTGTCTCTTGTGATTTGTCATCTCTGTTTCCTCTGGAATGACACTGAACTAATTTCATCAATACCAACTTGATAGACTGAATAGAAGCAGAAGACATAGGTTGTCAATCTTTAACAAGTATCACAGATTTGTAGGGCAGTTGAGAAAATGGTTCAAAGATGCAGTTAATCATTATTCTTTTCATAATAGTAGGCACTGTGAGTTGTAATAGTTCAGTCACTGCTAAGTGTGATACAGAATTCAGAAGTCTTTTTCTTAGTTTACACTGGGAAACATTCTCTAAAGAGAAGAATATTGGCAGATACATATGGATGTGTTACAAAGACATTATATTAGTAAATAGGTATTTATATGTGGGTTAATGTGAGAGTACTTCAGATGTGGGACCAGTGTAGTAAAGAAAAATGTAGTCATAATGAAACAGTGGAAAATGTACTAAATAAGGAATAACACTAAACTAATCTGTATGACTGATAAAATAACAGTGAAGGCATTATAATAACTATAGTAATTCAGCATTATATGTCAGGCATTTTCGCGTGATTGTAACATTTAGACAGCACACGACCCTACAAGGTAAACATTAGTACCCTTCTTTGAGTGGTGAGAAAACCAAAGATTAAAGTTTGTGACTTGGGCTCCTGGGTGGCTCAGTTGGTTAAGCGTCTACCTTCGGCTCAGGTCATGATCTCAGGGTCCTGGGACTGAGCCCCATGTCAGGCTCCCCACTTAGTGGGGAACCTTCTTCCCCCTCTCCTCCTCACCTGTGCTCTCTCTCACTATCTCTGTCTCCCTCTCTCTCTAAAATAAATAAAACCTTAAAAATAATAAAACCTGTGACTTGACTTAGGTCACCCAGGAAGTACATTGTAGAATCAGGATTATAAAGGCAGGTCTATTTTATTCCAGGATCAGCGTTCTTAGACACTTTTAAAGCAATGGCCTTGATAGAGGAGTCATGTAAAGGTATAGGTATTCATGCCATGGTCATGTATTTCTTTGATAAGTTTTTCAGGTTTTGTTTATGACTCCTCTCTTGTCTCCACAGACTTAGGAAATAATAAGTTTATATAACAAATAAGTCCATGCCACATGTTTTGTTTTTTTATATTGGTGGGGGTATGTGTTTAACTTCCATGTGGCCTTTTGGTTCATGGAGCATTTTCAAGAAAAACATTTTTCCCTTATTCACCATCTGCATTATAGTTCGGCTTATTTACAACACTGTAAAGTGACTTAAATTTGAAGATAAACAAAACTACAGTCTTTGATAAACCACCCATAAGATTTATGTTCCCCAGTATATTTCCCCCTTTGGAGTTTAAATAGGTTAAGAAGCTGGAAGTGGCCTATTTTAGCTTCCAATGACCCAACAGCTGTGTTTTCATAGGATAAACATGGCTAAATAGGTTCAAGAAGATGGGGAATATTTTTACTGAGACTCAATTAGTCAGGGGTAGAAATGGGAAATGAATTATATTTAAGTCAAGAAAATAATTTTTCTCTTGTATTTCTAAACTTCCCTGGTGGTCTAGTGGTTAGGATTTGGTGCTCTCTCTTGTATTTCTCTTTTTATTATTACCTATCCTTGAAATCAGTAGGTGTGAGGATGAGCAAGCACAAATAAATACAACTTTTAGGACTGCAAAAAATGATTATATTCATCCTTTAGAATTACATAAACATGATGATAGTTTATTAATATTTCAGTTAAAACACATATAAACCTCTACTACTGATAAATTTTACAGTTGGATACAATATCAAAGGTTCCAAAGATTGTGGGTGCCTGACATTTCAACGAGGAATACAAATAGTGGTTTATTTCATTTTTTAGTACTATCCATTTCATTTGAGATCTGTATGGCTTAAAAATACTTCCAGATAATTTATCCAAAAATATTTAATCACTTTAAGATTCACAGAACATCATTTCAAGGGCAGTGCTTTGAGTTTTTAATGTTGAGAATTCTGAACACTGTTTTATCACACTTCCACACAGTTGGAAAAATATCGTGATGAATCTAGTTTATATTTTCATGCTTTAAATTCATAAATATTGCCAAGTTCATAATTCAGTTAAAATCTAAAGTGTGTATTCAACAATTTTAAATTTGCTGATTTTTCCATTAGCATTAAACAGCTGTTCTCCATTTCCACTAAGGATAAGACCAGAAAGAACCACACTTGCAGCATGAAGGATATAGACTAGCATTAGCAAAATCCTATCAGCTTGGTGAGATGCTAGACAACGTTATCAAGGGAGTTGTTAGTCATCCATGCCAGAGATTTTAAAGAAGTCAATGGTGTTTCTGGGAATGCATTTGGTGCAGTTTTCAATCCAAAACAAAAAGAAGAGTATAATAATTTCTGAAGTTCTTTTTCAGCCTTATAATTCTATGCACATTTTATTATAATAAATATCCTGCTTAATTGCAGCATGTTATCATCAGAAGTGGGAAACGTATTTCAGAACAACAAATGCATTAATTTATACAGTTATTTGAATACACCAACACTGGGTAATTAAGAAGCCATTTTGAGGAAGGAATGTCCAACTCCAGATCTATAACCCCAATTTCTTACTAGACACTTTCACCAAAACACATGCATGTCTTATAGGCACCTCAAAACCCAAAAAGGTTTTCCAAAACCAAAATTATTTATAATATTCTCAAATCAGTTGTTCATCTTGTGTTAATGTTTTTTCCACCAATAGCCTCAGAGAGAAAGGTGAGTCATACGTGACATTGTCCCATCATCCTTTCCCTCATCCCAAATTTTCATGTTTCATTAACTCTGATATACTTTCAGAAAGATATCAAGTCAGTCCCTTCCTCTTCATCTCCATTGCCACTGCTTCACTTTAGTAACATGTATTTATAAATTTATATATATATTTATATATATTTAAAAATATATATATATTTTAAGATTTCATTTATTTATTTGAGAGAGAGAGATCACTAGCATGCATATATATTTATAAATTTATATATATAAATATATATATTTTAAGATTTCATTTATTTATTTGAGAGAGAGAGAGAGAGCACTAGCATGCATGAGAGGGAGGGAGGGGCAGATGGAGAAAGAATAGCAGACTCTCTGCTGAGCAGGGACCTCCGACTTGGGGCTCGATCCCAGGACCCTGAGATCATGACCTGAGCCAAAAGCAGACACTCAACAGACTGAGCCACCCAGGCACCTCTAATCGTCTACTTCACCTAGAATATTACTGCATGAGTTTCTGAGAATCTTTGCTTCTTCCACTCTTACCTCTTCAAGGTAGTTCTCCACATTGCTTCCAAAGTAACCTTTCCAATGTATGAATTTCTTTGTCTCTTTGCTGCTTAAAGCCTGGCAGTGGCTCCCACTTGCATGTATAGGGTTAAAAATCCTAATTATGAGTTACAGAAATTCCTTTCTTGGTCTAGTCCTTGAAAATATCTCTGGTCTCATCTCCCACCCTTCTCTGTATAAAATTCACTCCCCCAGTAAGAAAACTTGTTTTCCTTCTTTTTTAATTTTTATTTTATTTTTTCAGTGTTCCAAGATTCATTGTTCATGCACCACATCCAGTGCTCCATGCAATATGTGCCCTCCTCAATACCCACCATCAGGCTCACCCAACCCCCCATCCCCCAAAAACCCTCAGTTTGTTTCTCAGAGTCCACCGTCTCTCATGTTTCATCTCCTCCACTGTTTTCTCCCAATTCACTCTTCCTTTCCTTCTCACATTGTCCTCCACATTTTTCCTTATGCTCCACACCTAAGTGAAACCATATGATAATTGACTCCCTCTGCTTCACTTATTTCACTCAACATAATCTCTTCCATTCCTTTCCATGTTGACATAAAAGTTGAGTATTCATCCTTTCTGATGGAGGCATAATATTTCATTGTATATATGGACCATATCTTCTTTATCCATTCATCTGTTGAAGGGCATCTTGGCTCTTTCCACAATTTGGCTATTGTGGCCAATGCTGCTATGAACATTGGGGTACATGTGGCCCTTCTTTGCATTACATCAGTATCTTTGGGGTAAATACACAGTAGTGCAATAGCAGGGTCATAGAGTAGCTCTATTTTTAACTTCTTCAGGAATCTCCGCACTGTTTACCAAAGTGACTGTACCAACTTGTAATCCCACCAACGGTGTAAGAGGGTTCCTCTTTCTCCACACCCTCTCCAACATTTGTTGTTTACTGTCTTGTTGATTTTGGCCATTCTAACTGGTGTAAGGTGGTATCTCAGTGTGGTTTTGATTTGAATCTCCCTGATGGCTAAAGATGATGAACATTTTTTCATGTGTCTGTTAGCCATTCTTATTCTTCTTCTTTGGAGAAGTGTCTGCTCATATCTTTTGCCCATTTTTTGACGTGATTATCTGTTTTTTGAGTGTTGAGTTTGAAGAGTTCTTTGTAGATCTTAGATATCAGACCTTTGTCTGTAATGTCATTTACGAATATCTTCTCCCATGCCATGGGTTGCCTGTTTGTTATGTGGACTGTTTTCTTTGCTATGCAGAAGCTTTTTATCTTGATGAAGTCCCAAAAGTTCATTTTTGCTTTTATTTCCTTTGCTGTTGGAGACGTGTCTTGAATGAAGTTGCTGTGGCCGATGTCGAAGAAGTTACTGCCTAGATCAACTTATTTTCTTTCAAGGGGTCTGCTTTTTTAGGCTATGCCTTCTTCCTGGATTTTTTTTTTAAAGATTCTATTTATTTATTTGACAGAGAGAAAGAGATCACAAGTAGGCAGAGAGGCAGGCAGAGGGAGAGGGGGAAGCAGGCTTCCTGCCGAGCAGAAAACCCGATGCAGGGCTCCATCCCAGGACCCTGGGATCATGACCTGAGCCAAAAGCAGAGGTCTAACCCACTGAGCCACCCAGGCGCCTCTGCCTGGATCTTTTTATTTGCCTGCCCAACTAACCATTTTTAAATACAATCTCTAGGATAACTGACGTGCCTTGTTCCTGTTTTATGCTTATATGGTAACTGCCTCTATTATACTGCATCATATTGCCATTACCACTTGTCTGTCCCTCTCCCTAGACTGAACTTCACGAGGCATAGTGACAGTCAGTATATAGGTCATATTTGTTTCTCCAGTACATTGATAGATCTAGCACATAGTTGAAGTTTCAAATGCTTATTATATTACTATCCATCAAGTAGAATTTGTCCAAGTGTTGGAAGGAGCTAAAATACACTTACTCTGGGTTCATATAGGGGCATAGCTCTAAGTTGTATGTTAATATTTACCCTTGTGCAAACGGTCAGCTTAGAGAAAAAATTGGCCCCATTGTAGCAAAACTTTTCGAGGTAAACCTGTAAATCGGGCTAGTTTCTCCCATGCAGTGCTTGGCTCTGGTTTTAGACATGACTCACTAAGGACTAGTCTATCTCTAGCAAGCTAAGCAGTGAACTTTTCTGGAAGAACTTGTCAAAAATTCTAACCAAAACAATTTAGAATGTTTGAAGACAAACAGAGAATTAAAATTTCTTACTACTCTACACATCTCAATTTTCAATTATATTGTATTTTTCAGCTTTGTTGAGATATGATTGACAAAATTATAATATATTTAAAGGGTGGAACATGATTATTTGATATATGTATACATTGCAAAAGGTTTTCCACCACTGAGTTACTTAACACATCCATAACCTTACATATTGACCTTTTTTGTGGTGAAAAAAGTTAAGTTCTACTCTCTTAGCAAATTTCAATTATGCAGTATTAGCAACCATAGTAACCATTTTATATATTATATTTTCAGATCTGTTCATCTTAAAACTGAAAATTTGTAGCCTTTTTCTGGCCTCTCCTATTCCCCCACCCACCCCAGCATCTATTTCTGTGAGTTTTACTTTCTCACTCTTTGTTCCTTTCATTTCTTCCTTCCTGCCTACCTTTTTTACCTCCCTCCCTCCTTCCCTTCCTTCTTACCTTTCTCCATCCCTCCCTTCCCTCCTTCCTTCCCTCCTCCTAAGATCCCATATGTAAGTGATACCATGCAGTATTTGTTTTTCTCTGTCTGGCTTATTTCATTTAACATAATACTTTTGAGGTTAATCCATGTTGCTGCAAATGAAAGGATTTTCTTCTTTTTAAGGCCAAATAATATTCCATCTCTCTCTCTCTCTCTCTCTCTCTCTCTCTCTCTCTCACACACACACACACACACACACACACAACACACCCCACACACACTTAGGTTGTTTCCATACCTTGGCTAGTGTGAATAATGCTACAATGAACATAGAATATAGATATCTCTTTGAGATTGTGGTTTTGTTTCCTTTGGATGTATACTCAAAAGTGGTATTGCTGTATCACATGGTGGTTCTATTTTTAACTGTTTGAGGAAGCTCCATACAGTTGTCCATAATAGTTGTACCAGTTTACATTTCTATCAATAGTGTACAGAGGTTCTCTTTTCTTCACATCCTTACCAGCAATTGGTATCTCTTGTCTTTTTGATGGTACTAGCCACCCTAACAGGTGTAAGGTGGTATACCATTGTGGTTTTGGTCTGCTTTTCCCTGATGATGAGTGATGTTGCACACCTTTTCATATACCTGTTGGTTATTTTTTTTTAAAGATTTTATTTATTTTGACAGAGAGAGAGAGAGATCACACGTAGGCAGAGAGGCAGGCAGAGAGAGGGGGAAGCAGGCTCCCCGCTGAGCAGAGAGCCCGATGCTGGGCTCGATCCCAGGACCCTGAGATCATGACCCGAGCCGAAGGCAGAGGCTTCAACCCACTGAGCCACCTAGGCGCCCCCCTGTTGGTTATTTTTATGTCTTCTTGGGCAAAATGTTGATTCAGGTCCTTTACCCATTTGTTGATTGTTTTTTTTTTTTTTTAAGATTTTATTTATTTGACAGAGAGAAACACAGCGAGAGAGGGAACACAAGCAGAGGGGATGGTAGCGGGAGAAGCAGGCTTCCTGCCGAGCAGACAGCCCGATGCGGGGCTCGATCCCAAGACTCTGGGATCATGACCTGAGCCGAAGGCAGACACTTAACGACTGAGCCACCCAGGCGCCCCGTTAATTGTTTTTTTTTTAATTTTTATTTTTGCCATTGAGTTATGTGAGTTCCTTGTATATTTTGAATATTAACCCATTATTGGATATGTGGTTTACAAATATTTTCTCCCATTTCACAGATCATCTTTTCATTTTGCTGATGGTTTTTTGCTGTGTGGAAGCTTATGTTGTAGTCCTACTTGTTTGCTTTTGCTTTTCCTGCCTTTGCTTTTGGTTTCAAATCCAAAAACTCATTGTCAAGACTGAAGTGGAGGAGCTTACCCCTATATTTTCTTCTAGGAGTTTTATGGTTCTAGGTCTTACATTCTGTTATTTAATACATTTTGAATTGATTTTTGTGAGTGGTACAAGATAGGGGTCCAGTTTCATTCTTTTGCTTGTGCCTGTCCAGTTTTCCCAACACTATTTATTGAAGACACCGTTCTTTCCCCATAGTATAATCTAAATCATTAATACCTTTCTTTTTAAAAATAAGTTTCTTAACATAAAGCTGATATAACTAAATTATATAGTTAATTTATGAACCAGTGGCCCATGGCCTAAAAAGAAATTAATCTGTAAAAAGTCAGATTTTACCAAAATAAAAATTATAATAAAATTTGGGAAAAAAAGTGATTCATGGAATAATTTTGCAAATTACTTATGCTTATTTTCATAAAATGCATTTGTTCCTCTGATAGTAGGAAGGGATTTTGAAATTTTAATAGGTTAATAAACCCTAAAAGGTCATTTAGAACTTGTAGAAATCCTATAGATAGTCTAATGAATTTTCCTTATTTAAAACAACAACCAGGTAATTAATCTCACTGTAGTGTTGTATCTCTGATGAATTGTGTTAGTCTCTGCTAGATTATGGTCAATGGTGAGTTGCTGGCTACTTCAGGAGGCAGCCCATTCCTTCTGACTTTTGTGAGATGTTTGCTCACACTGAGTTGTCATTTCGCTCAGATTTACCCTCCGGAGATCCAGAGTAAACGTATTCCTTCTCTTATATGGTAGTCAAGTTATTTGAAAATGGGCATCAAGTGTCCCCTAAGTGTCTTTTCCTCACAATAAGCATTGTGGAATTTTAGGCTTACTCACAATCTTGGTTGCCTGCTTCTGGAAATACTTTTTAAAGATATGGTACAAAGAGCTGCATATGATACTGCAGATGTGATCTGACGACCTTGTGGTAGGACTTTGCAACTCATGATCTGGATACTTTATATATGTAATTGGAGCATAATTTTGGATTAATAGTTGGTGATAGTGTGAAGAATTCAAAATAAATATCTGAATGCAACTTGATTTATGTATGGATACGTAGGTCACTGTTACTCAGTTATTTGAAGTCCTTTCACACTTTCTTACAATTTTTTTCCCTTAAATCTGAAACTAATTAATTTCCACTGTTGCAAGTTCTGACTGTTTTAATCTGCTTCATAAGCTCACTTTAAAACTCCATACCCTTTTTTGATAAACCTTCCCTCCCCACTTTACCAGTGTTCAAGATATTTTAGAAAAGTTTTTGAAGTATTCCTGCTGAGTTAGCACTTAGCAAAAACTTTCCCATTATGGCATCAACAACCTCTAAAGAGTAAATAAGAAGCTTAAGCAAAAAAGAATTTAAATGTCCAATAACAGTAAGCAAATAGCTGCCATATAAAGAAGTATTATGAGGAGAAGAGAATTTTGCTTTAATTAAAAATAGAGTGAAAAGTAGCTTCCTCGGTTGAAAAAAATTGTCATAAGGCCTTTTAATTCTTGTTTTGGAGGTGCATTTTTATTGAAATGTAGTTAACATGCAATATTTTAGTAGTTTTAGGTGTACAGCCATAGAGATTAGAGAATTATATACATTATAAAATGCTCACCGTAAGTGTAGTTACCATCTGTGACAATACATTATTACTGTATCATTGACTCTATTTCCTGTGCTATACTTTTTTTTATTCTCTCTTGGAAATTTTATTGGTCCTGGGGAAAAGAAGTTACGCAGCCCCTGCTTTCTCCTGAGGGTGCTACAAGCCCTCACTATTACCTGTTGCCATTAATTGGTTTAATTAATTGAATTAATTAAAAAAATAATTTAAAAAAAGATTTTATTTATTTGACAGAGAGAGATCACAAGTAGGCAGAGAAACAGGTGGGGGTGGGGAGAGGATCTCTGCTGTGCAGAGAGGCCGATGTGGGGCTCGATCCCAGGACCCTGAGATCGTGACCTGAGCCGAAGGCAGAGGCTTAACCACTGAGCCGCCCAGGTGCCCCGATAGGTAGGTTGTCATGATTAGAGGAGGAGGCCAGGAAGGCCTTGAGCTTGGGCCAGGTGCTGTGGCGCCCAGGTAGGCTGAGAGCAGCGGGGAGGAGTCCAGGCAACTGAGGGCCAAGGCCTGGTGAATCAGCAACGAGTCCAGCAGGTTGAAGTCTGGGAAGGAGATCCTTTGGCCACGATGAAGTCCTGATACCCCTGGTTCTGCGACAGCATGGTCTCAAAGGTCTTCAGGTGCCCATTAATGCCTTCACATACTCCTACTTGCCTGACTCCTAGTTAGTATAGATGAGGATGAGGTATTTGCCATGGATATTCTCCATGCCATCATTCACCATGTCCACCAGAGCCACCTCCCACTGGTCTTTCCCAGACAGCTCAAGGGAGTAGCTTGGGTATCACAGGATGGCATTGGACTGGTACAAGGTTTCCATCTTGGAACTTGGGAAGTTCCCCATACAGACAGGAGGCCTTGAATGAGCCCTTCAGCTTGGTCTCCACAGTCGCCACCTCCTCCTTCCAGCTCTGGCTCTAGTGAGCCGGCAGCATGCACGTAGCTGCGAACAGGGAAGTAGATGATGGAGTAGGGCAGCAAGGTTGCTGTGGAGATGGTGGTGGCAGAGCTCTTACACTATACTTTTTATCCCCATGGCTTATTTATTTTATAACCGGAAGTTTGTACCTCTTGATTCTTCTCACTCATAACCTCCATCCTCCTTCCCTCTGGCAACTACCAGTTGAGGAAGTTTTAGGTAGAAATGTGTTGCTGATTTAATAATTAAATTAAAAAGTATAATGCCTATGTTTGTGTCCTTCACAGAAAATATTCTATGACTCTCTGTACTTCCCATATTATTTCAAATTTGCTGATAACGTTTCTGGCAAATTTCTATCCATGAGACATGTCTTATTTGTTTTCATTTTAAAGATTTTATTTATTTATTTGAGAGAGAAGAGAGCATGAGCAGGGTGAGGGGCAGAAGTATAGGGTGAGGGAGAAGCAGACTACCCACTGAGAATTGAGCCCAACAACACAGGGCTCCATCCTAGGATTTTGGGATCATGACCTGAGCCAAAGGTAGTTAATTAGCTGACTCAGCCACCCAGGCACCCAAAACACCTCTTATTTGTTAAAGGATATTGTTTTATATGAAAATCTGAATGACTAGGAAAAAGAAAAGTATCTCAATGTGAATATTTGTCTTACCAAACAATTTACAATTTACATACTTCTTCTTTTAAATTTTATTTATTTGTTCTTCCAAGTTTTAATTTAAATTCCATTTCCCTTTCTTTCTATCTTTTTTTCTTTCGAGATTTTTAAGTAATATCTACACCCAGTGTGAGGCTCAAACTCACAACCCCGAGATCAGGGATCACATGCTCTACTAACCTAGCCAGCCGGGTCCCCCCTTTTGATTTTTTAAAGTGAAAAATAATAAAGATAAAAACTTCTATGCTTTTAGTTGCACATTTGTTACACCAAGAAAGGAATACCTGAATGAGATTTCTATTCATCGAGGAAAAGCCTGTTCTTATCTATTACCATTAGCTCTATTTAGACTCTGGGTAAATTTTTCTAAGTTCTAAGAATATAGTGGACAGAAAAACCAGATTTGCTGTTAATTGAAAATGTCTTTGTAAAAACTTCAGTAATGAAAATATTAAGAGTAATGTCTACTTTTATTGAAGTATGCTATTAAAAAACGTCTTGCCTTATTTGTAACTTGCCTCGTTCTTTTCATATTATACTTTGATTTTTTCGAGTTCATTAACACATCAGTGGGAAATTGAATTTAAAGACCATGTTTTTCACACAGCACTTTTTATTATTTTCCTGGCAGTTCTAAAATGAAATGTGAATTTTGGTAATGTTAAAATATCAAAACATGTTATTTTTCTCCAGCATACGATTGGAGGATTTTAATCTTTATTTTTCTCCAAATGACATGTGACAAATCTGTTTATCACAAGCATTTTCTACTACATGGGAAAATTGCTAACCTGTGGGAGTGACAGATAATTTTGAGAATATAACTTTAATCATTATTTCTTTTGTCACCAAGTATGAAGAACGCATTAGATAATGGTAGTTCTTTTTGTGACATTTCATTCTGTCAACGTTTCCATGATAACCTCTTAAATAATATAATTCAAGTTTATTAACTGCATATGTTTACTGTAAGTTACAGTTTCTCCTAAAAAAAAAACTTTTGTAGTTACATTTCAACTTTTCATTGAAAATAGGGTTTCATTGTACTGATCTTTCTCCCATATGTTTATAAGGGTTACTTCACTTATTCCCAGGATCAACACATTTTCTGGTAAATTCTTTTAAGACCGTAAATACTGCTCTGGTTTCTATATTGTTGATCACAAGCTAGTCTTATAAATTTGTGGATACTTTGCTTATGATTAAGTGAAGATTGATAAATTAGGACTACATATGCAAGTCAAATAAACAGCCCTTCTGTGTGCACAGGTTGGAAATGAATGTTGATTATATATATATTTTTTAATGACTCCAACTTTCATCTTTTAATTCCCCATCCCTCTCCAAAACTCACACTTTGAAATATCCATGATTATGGTAGTTCTCAAATCTGAAAGTGTTCAGACTTCCAGATTCTACTTTTCTTAGGTAATGGGTATTTTTCATAGCACATACAGGATTTACTGCTAGTAACTTAAAATTTTTAAATTTCACAGGATACTGTGAAACACAAAACAAATTCCTAGCACTCAATAATTTTTATGCAGTAGAGAATTGGGCTCTGGATTGACAAAACAGTAATCCTTCTTTTAACAAGACTCAAAATAACTTAATTGTCGATTAACCTGAATTTTTTGTTCTCTTCCAGAAAAATGAACTTCATTTAGTAAAAGGAATATTTTTGCTGAATATTTTGGGGCCAATTAATATTCAACTAAATATTATCTAAACTCTCTACAACCATAGAACTCTGACATCAATTCTAAATTGAGCTTTTACCTACAAAGTTAAAGTAGAGAGCTAGATCTTAAGTTGAATGGTTGTCAAATGTTTACTGTAAGTAATGAGATAGTTGCTATAGGCTGATATTATTTATGGAGATTGGGGAATCCTTAAAATATGACCTGAAATATGGGTGTTGGTTTCCAGTAGGTAGGTAGGGAAAAGGAAGGCGTTCCAATTGAGTATATTGGTACAAATGGGCTGACTGGCCAAGATGCAAGGATAGATTTAAGATATGGGTTTGGCTAGATCAAAGGATTTTTTTTAAAGAAATTACATTCTATTAGTCACCATACAGTACATCATTAGTTTTTGATGTAGTGTTCCAAGATTCGTTTGTGTATAACACCCAGTGCTCCATGTAAGCCGTGCCTTCCTTAATACCAAACTTAATCACCAAACTCACCCATCCCCCCACCTCCCTCCCCTCTAAAACCCTCAGTTTGTTTTAGAGTCCATAGTCTCTCATGAGTTCATCTCCCATTCTGATTCCTGTCCCCCTTCATGTTTCCCTTCTTTCTCCTAATGTCCTCCATGCTATTCCTTATGTTTCACATATAAGTGAAACCATACGATAATTGACTTTCTCTGCTTGACTTATATCACTTAGCATAATCTCCTCTAGTTCCACCATGTTGATGCAAATGTTGGGTATTCATCTTTTCTGAAGGCTGAGTAATATTCCATTGTATATATGGACCACATCTTCTTTATCCATTCATCTATTGAAGGGCATCTCAGCTCCTTCCACAGTGTGGCTATCGTGGACATTGGTGCTATGAACATTGGGGTGCATGTGGCCTTTTTTTTCACTATATGTGTATCTTTGGGGTAAATACCCAGTAGTGCAATCGCTGGGTCATAAGGTAGCTCTACTTTTAACTTTTTGAGGAACTTCCACATGTTTTCCAAAGTGACTGTACCAATTCGCATTCCCACCAACAGTGTAAGAGGGTTCCCCTTTCTCCACACCCTCTCCAACATTTGTTGTTTCTTGCCTTGTCAATTTTTGCCATTCTAACTGGTGTAAGGTGGTATCTCAGTGTGGTTCTGATTTGAATTTCCCTGATGGCTACTGATGATGAACATTTTTTCATCTGTCTGTTAGCCATTCTTATGTCTTCTTTGGAGAAGTGTCTGTTCATGTCTTGTGTCCATTTTTTGACTTGATTATTTTTTTGGTTGTTAAGTTTGAGAAGTTCTTTATAGATCTTGGATACTAGTCCTTTCACTGTAGTGTCATTTGCAAATATCTTCTCCCACTCCGTGGGTTGCCTCTGTTTTGTTGACTGTTTCCTCTGCTGTGCAGAAGCTTTTTATCCTGATGAAGTCCCCAAATTTCATTTTCACTTTTGTTTCCCTTGCCTTTGGAGATGTGTCTTGAAAGAAGTTCTTGTGGCCAATGTTGAAGAGGTTACTGTGTATGCTCTCCTTCAGGATTTTGGTAGATTCCTGTCTCACATTGAGGTCTTTCACCCATTTAGAGTTTATCTTTGTGTATGGTGTAAGAGAATGGTCAAGTTTCATTCTTCTGTATACAGCTGTCTAATTTTCCCAGCACCATTTATTGAAGAGACTATCTTTTTTCCACTGGGTATTTTTTCCTGCCTTGATGAAGATTAGTTGATCATAGAGTAGAAGGTCCAAATCTGGGCTCTCTATTCTGTTCCATTGATCTATGTTAGACCAAAGGATTCTTATATTAGAGCAAGGAACAGGTGCATCGACACATCAATCAGGTTGTGCTCCCAAAAGATTAATCTTGTAACATTGTATCCAATGAACCATAGGTGAAGAGTGAAGACAGATGGATCAGTCAATCAGAATACTCTGTATTTGTTCTGGAAACATGAAAATGTCCTAGAATTGGTTGATAAGAAGCAATGGCAATTTAAAGGATAGTATGGGATTGATTATGACTTGAGAACTGGTTCTGAAAACCGAGGAAGAAATAACCAAAGACATGCAATATTCAGCATTTAAGTGATTGTATACTGTGCTTTTGGGGCAGCATGACAAAGTTGTTAAGAATATGGGCTCTATGTTTAAAGTACCCTTGTTTTAAGAGTGTCCTCAACTATAAACGGTGCTTTATTGGAACGCTTACCTTATATAAAAAATGAAGTGAATCAATATGCTTAAGGTCCCAGAAGAGAGTCTTAGTGTAAAAGGGGTGATTGGCAAAAATTATTGAATCACTGACAGAAATCAGAAAGTCCTGCAAGACCCTTCACCATGTGCCTGCTAGGTAAGAATGTGAACCAGCATATTTCAGAAAGCTTTATAGCTATAAGGCCTCCATAAAATGTATTTTATTCGATTGTCTCTTAATCAGAAATTAATTCAGAGCACCTTATTCTCTTAGCTTCCCACTAAAATTAAGTCATTTGAATTGCTCCATAAATCATGCTTTCTGTTACATCATTGCGTTTCCCTATACCATACTGATGAGTAGCTGTAAGTGTGCCTGCAGCTAACCTTTATGAGTGAAGGACACCTAGGCATAAACAATGCCAAGGCAATGTGCCATGTTTTGAATCAGGCTTGGCATATGTGACTCCAGGAAGGCAATTTTCTTCATTTTATGTGAGGCCTGTTGATATTATTGCAGTTTATTTGCCTGTAGAGTCAATTTACATTGCCAAAAGATAAGTTTGACACTTTCATTTGTACCGACACAGCCAATGAATATACAATTTTTTTTTTGTTCTGCATCACCTAGTCTCCTTGATGCAAAGTCGCTCAGTAAAGGAGATTTTTTTCTCAATCAATTTTCTATCTGCAAGCAAACATCCACCCAACCAGTGGAAGCTTTCCTGCCCTCGCAACAGATTTATACCCCCTGGGTTTTCACGATGTGGCATGCTTTGCAAGGAAGTTGGAATAAATTAAGAAAAATTTAGGGGCTGCCCAAATAGCCCTGTTTTCTAGTCTGGATACCAGAATGATTGCTGCTGAATATTTTTCTCCTTCCACACCAATAATTCATTTTACACATAAACACAAGATGTTCATAGGAGATCTTTTTGAGAAACTTGGGTTGAGACTGTTTTTTTTTTTTATAGAGATGTTACAACTCTAAATTTTTGCTTACTCCTCTTATGCTTCCATGCGTTAAAACAAGAACTGGGAAACACTAGGACTGAGATTGACTTTCAAAACCTGAATCTTTCATTTAGAAAATCACAGAGCTACACATGAATGTAAAATATGAAAGAGAAACCAACTGTACTTTCTTAATTACATAATCCACAAGACTTTTCATGTAATGGTTTGTCTTTTTTTTTTAAAGATTTTATTTATTTATTTGACAGAGAGAGAGAGATCACAAGTAGGCAGAGAGGCAGGCAGGGGGCAGGGGGAAGCAGGCTCCCTGCTGAGCAGAGAGCCCGATGCGGGGTTGATCCCAGGACCCTGAGATCATGACCTGAGCGGAAGGCAGAGGCTTTAACCCACTGAGCCACCCAGGCACCCCCAACGGTTTGTCTTACATATATCTTACTTTCTTATCGCATCCAGTAGCCTTCTTCGGCATTTCACGAAGGATAAATATTAGTCAAAAGTATCTTAAAAAACTCACATGTCCATCCAGATGCATATACATATTACTTGTCAAGTTTTGAGTATTAATTAATGACAACCATTGTAGTGAATTAAATTTATTCTATGAGAGAATAGTAGGCTAGTGCATTAGGTCAAACTCATAGTGTTCTTGTGGATATAGAAATTTCACATTGGATTTCTTTGCTGTTAACATAAGGGAATATTCTACTCTCAATTTTGATTTATAAAAATTTTAAGGAAAAAGCCATTCAAATAATGGGAGGACTTTAGCAATGCTGTATTCTATGCTATTGGTTTGTTAAAATCACTTAAAAGAAACTTCTATTAAGGCATTCCCAGTACTTCCTTTATGACATCCATGCTTTTGTAGAGAAGGAATGCCTGACTACGAAACATAACTAAGTTATTATTTATTTATTTGCATATGGAACTTCCCATCATTAAAAAATTCAATGGTTGATAAACCATGCCATGAAGTGGAGTCTGTAGGACCACTCTCAAGTTGGTGCTGAAGCTACAAATAATTTGTCCAACCTGGGTGCTTACATTCCAGTAACACTTTTTCTTCCTGGCTGCCACTTCTCCCTCGGTCTCTTCCTGTGTCCCATGAGGAGGTCATCGTGATCATTTGGCTTAGGAGAAGAAGACTCATGTTTGATTTATAGAAGGTTCTGCAATCAGGCAGGATGTTAACACAAGGCAGAGGTGGATTACTGTCACATTACAGCCCTACTTGGGAGTATCCCTAATGGGTAATAAGAAAGGACAATCTTCCATGTGAGCAGAGCTCTGAACTCCAGTGTTTATCTGAGGCCCAGTTTGCCTGCAGAGCAAAATGGCCTAAAGAATGCATCTACACCAATTCATGGATTGTAGCTATTAGAATGGACAGTTGGTCAGGAACCTAACAGGAATAAGATTAAAGGATTGATGGCAAGAAGTTTGGGAACAAGGAATTTGGATGGACCTCTTAGAACGATCTCAAATGTGTAGATATTTGTGTTGTTCAAAATAACTCATGAAGGAAAAAGTGGTCTTGATGGCTGGGATGGAAATTATGCCTGTGCTCAATTATATAGACTTTCCCTCCCCAGGACATTCCTGGCTATCATCACTGTTGGGTCCACAGTCAATCTATAGCAGTGACTGATCCTGATCCCCTCCATTTATTTGAGGATGTCAGTTACCTGCCATCATGGTTGTGAGGGGTCGTGGACAGAGTTGTCTTCACCGGAACAGAAACTTATTTTGGGTATGGATTTTCCTTCATTGTTTGCCATATTTCTGCCAGCATCACTGTCTGTGAACTTACTGCACACTCTCGTCGCCATCATGACTTGCCATACGGCACTGCTGCTGCATGAAGCATGAATTTATGGTGAGAGTGTATGTGCCAATGGGCTGACATTCGCAGGATTCCCTCCTTGTATCTTATCACTCAGAATGCTATTCCCAAATTTCTATCTATAGTTTTCACTTCTGTTTTTCACACCCACTTTTCAGTTTCCTGTCTATGTTTTGGCTCATACAGTTCCATCTGCCTTCACAGTCTTTATTCCTTATCAAAATTTCTACATTTTTTGAGACCTACCCCAAGCATTGCACTTGCTCCCTAGATTCCCTTGGGAATTTTGCCCCTACTTTTGTACGGATACTTAATTGAATCAATATTGTGTTGTAGCCATTTGCATATTTATCTTACTACTTTGCAGGATTAGAAGTATCGCGTGGGCAGAAACTAGATCTTATCCTTCCTTACATCAGCTGTACATCCTTGTGCCCAGTAGGTACTCAATAAATATTTATTGAATTGAATTGTATCAATAACAAATAGCTTTGTAATATTGAATGCAGAGATGAGCAAGAAGAAAAACAAGGCAACAAAGTATTACCTTAGTGTAATATATGTTTTAACCAGTGCTTATTATATGGCTAATATATAAATTAGCCTGGAAAAGAGTCACCATTTTTTTATTTCATCCACCAAAAGTTATGGGGGATGCATGAACATGTGATTAATAGAAACCTTTCTTTATTAAAGTGGCTAAGATTCTCTACATGAAAGAGAAAATACGCAGAGAAGGCATTTGGGAACAATTTTTTTCCAAACTACAAAAAATGCTGTAGAGCTGAAAGGATACATTTTATTCCAAAATTTGAGTAAAAATATCTAATGTTTGATATGCAGAAAAAATACTTTTATTCCCCTGGTCATAGGAAAGGTTTGTTATTGTAGTTGAATAGATAACATACTGGGTCTATATTCCACCAAGATTGGAGCAAGGAAGATTTTTGTGTTTCTTTTATCTAAGGTTGGAAATTGAGTATGTGATATGAAATAAATGGACTCTCTTGCTGTCTTGGCCTTTGATTTCCTATACCTTTTTTTTATTATGTTCAGTTAGCCAACATATAGTACATCATTAGTTTTTATGTCGTTTTCAATGATTCATTAGCTGCATATAAACACCTAGTGCTCACCACCACACGTGCCTTCCTTAATACCCATCACCCTGTTACTCCGCCTCCCCAACCCCCCCCATGATTTCCTATATCTTAATTACTTTTTACTTTTGTGAGCCACCACGGTTTCTGTGAATATATATAATTTCAAATGTTTTTGTTCTTGAACGCATGTATACAGAAGAAAGCTTTGAACATCAGCACTTGTTCAAAAATAAAAACAACTTAAGCTGTCTATAGGATATGCCATAGGTTTATGAGTAGTATACATTACCGTGATAGCCTTCTTTAAATATGTCAAAACTTGCTCTTGGTACTTTCTTTGCTTTATTGAATATCTGAAAGCAAATGCATTCAGTCACATGAACTCTGGCCCAGCAATATACAGCTTCTGCTTCGAAGGTACATCCCTTATAAAAATATAAGCATGAACATTGGATATTATGTGATGAATTGTGTTCGACTACATCATAGATGCATTTCAGCTTAATGGCTTATGGAAAGAATATGCATAAAATTAGGAATTTCAAGGTACCGGTGAAGCATTAGCCTAAGTAAATCACTTCCACTTTCTATGGGAATTATACAAGGGAAAACCATGATCTAAGGTTAATCATACTGTATTTATGCTTCCTATTTTTTTTCTAAGTGAAGAATTTTATTTAGGAAGAAGGGCAGAAAAGTAATGACATGATGTAAATTTACCACTTAGCCACAAGGAGATGCATAGTTTCAAAATAGGAATTCAATTTAGTTGGCCCCTCAGTCAGGCTGGTTGATGGATGATTTGCCCTGTTATTATTCAGAGATTGAGTGGCACAAATGCACACTTAATTATCTGGGATTGCCCACTGACGTCTATCGCATTAGCTGGTAAAAAAAATTTTCTGTTGTTTATAGGTTAAAGTAAAGATGTTCTGGGGGCAGTTTATTTTTATTTTGTTTTATTTTATTTTTTATTTTATTTATTTTATCTTATTGTTTTTAATTTGCCATCAAATTAGAAAGTGTAGCTCTGAGTCATATACTCATTTGAAAAATATTGTTTGTTGAGGAAGCTGAGATTCAAATTATTGCCCTAAAACTTATCTTGGATTTACCCTTAGTTTTTTTTAATGAGGCTTACTTTTTTGGCCCTAATCCTTCGTCTTTAGCATATCTATCATATCTATATCACACCTAGGAAAAATTTTTCTTATGCATATGGTGCAATGAGAAATGAAATAAAGATTTAAAGCATTTGGATAAATCAGTATCATAAAAGATGCTTCAAAGAAAAGCAGAGTGTGCAAATATTCATTAACCATAGTGCTGGTCTAGACAACCTAAATTTCCTGAGGTGGTGGCTTGGATTTTCATATGGTCAGTCATAACCTTATCTGTGGCTGTTCGATTCATTATTTAGATCATAGGACGAATGAAATGTCACCGTGGTTTTAATCTCTATGCAGTCTCTCTCATTAACCCTCTTCACCATCATCAAATGTTGAGTAAGGCCTTACAACTAGATCTTGGAGATAATAGATGAAATGCACGGTCTCTGTCCTTCAGCAGCATAGTTAGGGAGACAAGATGTACTCGTAAAAATATAGCAGTCATTGGCCGCATAAAACTTGCCAATCCAGTGATGTGAACCTAAGACCTAGAGTAGCACTGGACTCTAGGTTGAATTGAAACCCTGGCCAGCTTCCTTAAAAAGAGATAGCAGGCGGGAGTTTGGTGGGGTGGGAGAGAGAAATGAAACAGGGAGGGAGGGGAGGGAGACAAACCATAAGAGACTCCTAGACTCAAGAAACGAACTAAGGGTGGCGGGGTGGGGTGGTGGGTGGGTAGGGATAGGGTGGCCGGGTTGTGGATATC
>CM053612.1:28762366-28794015 GCA_028646535.1 Procyon lotor
AGAATTGCTAGAAATTAAATTCTCTATGGAAATATGAGTAGAGTGACTCAACATCCTCAAAAGCTATAACCATTTTGGAGGAATCACTCACCCAATGCACAGATCATGTTGCCTTATTCTTTAATATCCATACTAGAATTCTTGCTGTCTCAAGCAAGTAAATAAAAAAGGGTTCACATCTTGATAAATGTTCTTAGCCAAATATGCAAACTACATTATGAGAAAATTATGCGTTTCTCTACTATAGGATTTGAAATATGATCCAGTTGAATTTGGCTCTATAATGAAAATGCCACCGCAAGTAACCTTTTCTTGCCTTATTCCCCCTGTATTGTTAGTATGTTTATCTCCTTAGAACTGCTAACTTAGTTAACTCTCCCAGTGTGATAGACAGGCATTGTTTTCCTGAGTCTCTGAAAAGAATCTGATCTGGGTGATTAAGAATGGCTTGGGTAGGGGCGCCTGGGTGGCTCAGTGGGTTAATCCTCTGCCTTTGGCTCAGGTCATGATCTCAGGGTCCTGGGATCGAGCCCCCGCATCAGGCTCTCTGCTCAGCAGGGAGCCTGCTTTCCCCTCTCTCTCTGCCTGCCTCTCTGACTGCTTGTGATCTCTCTCTCTCTCTGTCAAATAAATAAAATCTTTAAAAGAACAAGGATTTGAGTAATTGGAAACTTGGTAAGTGTGATGATATGAGAGATGGGGAAAATAAGTTATGTAACATTGAAACTGGTATATACAGAAAGGGAGGAGATACAAGAATATATACATGATTTACAAGATATACAAGAAAAAGGGAGGAGACTGTCCTTTATAAGCAACATTCTTCTAATTTTTTTTTTTTTGTCCAGTATGTGCTTGATTTTGCACAAGACAGGACTCATTGGAGGTAAAGCAAAGCCTGATCACAGATTACTTTCAAAATCTCTCTTGATTTTATCAATAGGCATTTTGCTTGTGGTTCATTAAAACTGCATGTCTTTATTATGGACATATTTAAGCACACACAAAAGTATATAGTTTTTTTTTTATAAAAGTGTATTTTAAGAGAAAAATATATTAACCCCCACCTACCCATCATTCTGCTTCAGCAGTCATCAACACAGGGTAAACCTTGCATTTTGTTCTATCCATTAGCAAAATCCAGACATTGTGTCTTTACTTCCATAAGTATTTCAGTATGGATCCCTAAAGGAAAAAAACATTTTTGTTAAACATAAAAAGGACACTGTCACAGCTAAACATATTTAACACCAGTCCCTTAATGTAATTGAACGTCCAATCAGTCTTGAAATTTCCAAATTGTCACTAATGACATCAATTTATTTTTGTCTGAATATGCTTGTAAATAAGGCTCATACAAGGCAAATGAAATATACATCTTTAGACTCCTTTTAAAAAAATGATGTATTTTATTTTCAAGTAATAGTAGATTCACGTGCAGTTGTACGAAATAATACGGAGAGATCCTGTTTCTTCCATTAGTAATCTCCTACACAGCTATAGGATAATTTCCCAACCACAAAATGACTTTAATACAATTGAGATGCAGAAAGTTTCCACCACCATAGGAGCCCTCTCCTCTTGCATGTTGACAGCCACACACGCTTTCCTCCTGCCCCAACACCCCTTTAACTCCTGACAACCACTAATCTGTTCTACATTTCTATAGGATTTTTTTTTTGACATAAAATACACATTTATTATAAAATAATGTTTGTTTCATCAAGAGAGTAGAAAAATAATACCATGAGCTACTCAAAAGTTCTGGAGCTATATTTTTAGTCATCTCAACACTGTTGTAAAAATGGAATCAAACAGGAAGTAAGCTCTTAGGATTGGATTTTGTCCACACTACATAATTCTTTGGAGATTCATCCAAGATGTTGATTATATCAATAGTTGGCTCTTTTTTTTTTTATTGCTGAGTAGGACTCAATGGACTGGCTGTAAAAGGGTCATTTATTCTTTTACCCATTGAAAGACATTTGGGTTCCTTCCAGATTTTGGCTATTGTGAATAAAGCTACTATTAACATTCATGTACAGATTTTTGTGTGAGCATTAGTTTTCATTTTTTTTCTGGGAAAAATGCCCAGGAGTGCATTTGCTGAGTCATACGGTAGTTGCATGTTTTATTTTTTTAGGAAACTGCTAAGCTATTTTCCAGAGAAGCTGTATTATATTAGAGTCCCACCTGGAGAGTAATCCAGTTTTTTAGCATCCTCACCAGCGTTTGGCGTCATCACTATTTTTAGGTTAGCCATTTATTTATTATTTAGCTATAGGTGTGTAGTGATATCTCACGTGGTCTCAATGTGCATTTATCTAATAGCTAGTGATGTTCACATGCCTATTTACTATTGGTATATCCTTATTTGGGCTAAATGTCTGTCTTTTTTCCTTTTACTGCTAGAATTTTTAAAAATATTTTATTTATTTATTCGAAAGAGAAAGAGAGCAGAATGAGAGAGCCCATGAGCATGTTTGAGGGGCCACGAGAGAGGGAGAAGCAGACTCCTTGCTAAGCAGGGAGTCCCAGGCAGGATCTATACCAGGATCCTGGAATCTTGATTGCTACAGCTTTGTAGTAAGTTCTGAAGTCTGGATATGTGAGTCCTCTGACATTGTTCTTGTCTTTCAATATTGTTTTGGTTATTTTGGGTCACTTGCATTTCCATATGAATTTTTATAATCAGTTTATTAGTTTTTGAAAATATGGCAGCCAGAATTTTGATAAGGATTGCATTGACTCTGTAGTTTAATTTGGATAGTTTTGCTATCTATCAATATTCAGTCTTCTAAGCCATAGACATGGGGTATCTTTCCAATTATTCATGACAACTGTAGTTTCTTTCAATAATGTTTTGTAACTTTTAGTGTACACATTCACTAAAATTATTAAAATTATTCCTACTTACTGTTTTTGATGCTATCATAAATAAATTTTTTTGAAATTAATTTTAGGATTGTTTACTAATGTATAGAAGTACAATTTTTTCCCCAACTCCACTGAGATATAATTGACATATAACATCATGTGAGTTTAAGATGTACAACATGTAGATTTGACGTACTCAAGTATTTTGAAATGATTTCCACAGTATTGTTACTTAACACCCTCAACACCCCACATACTTAACATTTCTTTTTTTGTGTGTATGATTTAAGAGCTAGTCTCTTAGCAACTTTAAGTGTATAATACAGTATTGTTAATAATAATCCCCATGGTATACATTAGGTTCCAGAACTTCTTCATTTTATAACAAAGTTTGCACCCTTTGACCAATATCTTCCCATTTCCCACACACCTAGCCATTAGGCTGCTATTTTTCACTCTGATGATTGTTTTCAAGGTTACCAGGGTCCTGGAAGAGGAGGATGAAAGTAGGACAAATTAAGTTCCACAGAGTGTTCTGTTTTTGAATAAACACTCTCTTGATTATTGCAAGCCTTTGGTTAATATTCAGAGTTCTAGAAAAAGTTGATTTTGACAACTTTTGCCAATGTCTACATTTCTTTTAATGAGGAGACAAGTTTTGGAGGTTCATCTTCTGCCATTCCTGCTGACATCATTCAAAGGTTCACAGTTTTGGCTATGGATATAGAATTGATATATTCTTTTTTCATTTTCACTTAGTTCGTCATATGTTTTGATTTCCCTAAGACTTTCTTTCTGACTCATATGTTATTTATATGTGTGTTGTTTAGTTTCCTAGTGTTTGGAGATTTTCTTTGTATTTTTTTATATCTACTTTGATTTCATTGTGATTAGAGTATATACTCTGTATGACTTCAATTCTTTTTTTTTTTGACATATCCCATAATCATTTTATTTATTTATTTATTTTGTTTTTTTTCAGTGTTCCAAGATTCATTGTTTATGCACCACACCCAGTACTCCATGCAACAACTTCAATTCTTTTAAATATGTTGAGGTTTGTTTTATGGCCCAGTATGTACTCTATCTTGGCATGTGCTTTCTGGGGGCTTGAAAATAATATGTGTTCTGCAGTTATTTGGTCCATTGTTTTACAACTGTCAACTACATACTGTTGGTTAATGGTGTTGTTGATTTCTTTTATATCCTTGATGGTATTTTTGGGTTGTTTTATTAATTGTTAAGAGAGGGGTGTTAAAATACCCAATTATAATTGTGGATTTCCTTTTTTTCTCCTTTCAGTTAAATCATGTTTCATCTCACATATTTGTAGCTGTCACCTGGTGCTTACACAAACTATGTCTTGCTACACCTTAGTAGATTGACCTTTTTGCCATTATACAATGCTCCTCTATGTCTCTGGTAATTCTGGAGTTTACTTTATCCAATATTAATATAGCTATACCTACTCTATATTTATTAATGTTTGCATTATATCTATTTTTGCATCACTTTACTTTCAACTTGCCTGTATTGTTACATTTGATGTTTATTTCTTATGGACTGTGTATAGTTAGGTTATTTTAAAAATATCCTCTTCTAACCCCTGTCTTTTTCTTGTTTTTGTTTTTGTTTACTTTTTATTTGTTTTTAATAGTAGCAAAGGACTGGAAACAAACCAGAGGACCAACATTAGGGGGCTGGTTACCAAAAGATGAGTATATTACACAATGAAGTGATATTTGACCATTAAAATGATTTTGTTAAAGCATCTTTACTGAAAGAGGAGTCTTAATATTTATTAAAGGAAAAGAGTTATAAAATATGCTCTGATCATATATACATTAGGATCCCATTTATGCACACATGTATGCACACACATACACACACACACACACACACACACACACACACACCCGTCTGTATATCAAAGTCTACACATAAACCAGTGTTTGGTTTTTCATCATCTTTTTTTTAAACTTCATAACACATTTTCTAATTTATACATCCCACTGCATATGACAAATGTATTAAGTTGTTGCTCTTTTTCACATTCCCTCATATAATGGTCTTAAATAATGGATCAAATGGTTTATTATAGCTGAGATTTCACAATGTAGTATAAATTTTACCTTCATGCAGTATTGTCTTCCAATCATTTCCAGGCCCAAACTAATTCTGAAACATTTACAACTCAAAATCACAACAGTATGACATTGGCATTAAGATTAGTCAATAAATGTAAACTTAAATATTTTTATCAACATGAGTTCTATTAATATGTATTATAGTTCCATGGGATGAATGAACAGAGCTTTTATTTTTCCACTTCTGAATTTCAATATTGCTATAGGTGTTGAAGATCTTTTTCAACTTTATAGCTAATACATTATATGTTAATTAAAAAAATAAGATTACAGTAGTGAGAAGATGTTGGAAGCCAACCCTTGTCCTTTAATTTGTGTATTTAGATAATTAACATTTAATTACTGTTGTGCTAGAGTTTAAATCTATCATTTTATTTTATTTTTGTTTTCTGTTTGTTTTCTCTGTTTTTCATTTCTGTTTTCTTGTTCCTTCATTGCTCTTGGTTACCTTTTATATTTTTGAGTGTTTCACTTTGTGTAGATCTTTTATTTATTGTTTTAGGAATCACATTACACAAACATAATTTACCACTGACTAATGGTGTCATAATTCTACCAGTTCGAGTGAAGTATAGAAATCTTATCTCCTTTTAAACCCTTTTATTCTTTCTAGTTAATGATAAATTGTCTTCAACGTTTCCTCTATATACATTTAGAACCAATCAGACTGTGTTATAATATTATCTTCTGTCCATGACATACAATATATAACATATAAGAGGAGAAGGAAAACGTATTTACTGATATTTTTGTTTACTATTTTCTTTCCTCTTTCCTAATATTTTAGGATTCCTTATTTTATCATTTCTTCTCTGTGTATAGGACATTCTTAGAGCAATTCTTTTAAGTGAATCTGCTGGTGACAAATTCTCTGTGTTTTTTTTTTTTTTTTTTCATTTGAGAATATCTTGATTTCATCTTCATTCCTAAAGGTTATTTTTGCTGGGTAAAGCCTTCTAGATTGATAGTTTTCATCCAGCATTTGAAAAATTTGGTGCCATTTCCTTGTACCCTCCATGGGTTTTTAATGAGAAGTTTAATATATTTCAATATTTTTTCACTAAAGTATTGTTTCTCTCTGGCTGCTTTGAAGATTCTCTTTTGTCTTCAATTTTTGGATTACTTCTCTGTGATTTTAGCTACTTTGTCCCTCTGTTTTCTGTACCTTCTGTAAAGGAGCAGGGAAAGCTAAAAACTTTATCAAGTTTCCATTTTTTTTTCAAAAACACTTCAAAAGTGGTGGTATATTCTTCCACCAAGAAGCACATAAGGGATTTCAGGTTGTCTTTATTGTTACTGTGATTTGTGATGTCAGGTTCCATTGATGTCCAACACCTGGATCCAACAATTTGTTAGTGGTTTTAAAATGATGATATTCTACCCCTTATTCAATTACTAACAGGAAAAATTTTATAAAAAGAAATTTCCCCTCATCTACTATCTGGTTATTATTGAATAACTTATTTCATACAAGAAAAGTAAGACGTATATGGCTTTTTTTCTATTTCCCATTAATTTCCAAAATAATAAGTTGTTTCTCTAATGGTGATTGATTTTATTATTACAGGCATACCTTAAAGACATTGCAGGTTGGTTCCAACTTTTGCAATAAATCAAATATCACAAGGAAGTGAGTCAAATGATTTTTTTTCCCAGTATGTATGAGAGTTATGTTTCTACTATACTGTGGTCTATTAAGTAAGTGTGCAACAGTATTGTGTCTAAAAAACTAATTACATGTGTATACCTTATTTAAAAAATACTTCATTGCTAAAAAATGTTAACCATTGCCTGAGCTTTCAGTCAGTTATAATCTTTGCTGATGGAGGGTCTTGCCTTGATGTTGATGGCTATTGGCTGAGAGTGGTAGTTGCCGAAGGCTGAGGTGGCTGTAGCAATTTTTTAAAATAAGACAACAGTGAAGTTTGTGGCATTGATGGACTCTTCCTTTCATAAATGATTTCTCTGTAGCATATGATGCCATTTGATAGCATTTTACCTGCAATAGAACTTTTTTCAAAATCGGAGTTAGTTCTCTCAAATCGTGCTGCTGCTTTATCAACTAAGTTGATGTAGTATTCTAAATCCTTTGTTGTTATGTCAACACATTTTACAGCATCTTCACCATAGGTAGATTTCATCTCTAGAGACCATTTTCTTTGCTCATTCCTAGGAAGCAACTCCCCATCCACTCAACTTATATCATGAAATTGCAGCAATTCAGTCAAATCTTCAGGCTCTACTTCTTTTTTTTTTAAATATTTTATTTATTTATTTGACACAGAGAGAGAGAGACCACAAGCAGGCAGAGAGGCAGGCAGAGAGAGAGGGGGAAGCAGACTCCCTGCTGAGCCCGATGCGGGGCTCGATCCCAGGACCCTGAGATCATGACCTGAGCTGAAGGCAGAGGCTTTAACCCACTGAGCCAACCAGGGGACCCAGGCTCTACTTCTAATTCTAGTTCTCTTATTATTTCTACCTCATCCACAGTTATTTCCTCCACTGAAGTCTTGAATCCCTCAAAGTCATCCATGAGAGTTGGAGTCAACTTCTTCCAAACTGTTGTTAATGTTAATATTTTCACTTCTTCTCATGAATCACAAGTGTTCTTAATAGCATCTAGAATTTTGAATCCTTTCCAGAAAGTTTTTAATTTACTTTGCTCAGATCTATCAGAGGAATCACTCTCTATGGCAACTATATTCTTACAAAATGTGTTTCTTACATAATAACACTTGAAAGTTGAAATGTCTTCTTGATCCGTGGGCTACAGAATGGATGTTGTGTTAGCAAGCCTGAAAACAACATTAATTTCATTGTCCATCTACATCAGAGCTCTTGGGTGACCAGATGCATTGTGAATGAGCAATAATATTTTGAAAGAAATCCTTTTTTCTGAGCAGTATATCTCAATAGTGGACTTAAAATATTCTGTAAACCATGTTGTAAATAGATGTACTGTCATTCGAGTTTTGTTGTTCCATTCATAGAATATAGACAGCGTAGATTTAGCATCATTCTTAAGGGCCCTAGGACTTTTGAAATGGGAACGAGTGCTGGATTCAATTTAAAGTCACCACCTGCATTAGCCCGTACAGGAGAGTCAGCCTACCCTTGAAGCTTTGAATTCAGGCACTAATTTCTCCTCTTTAGCTATGAAGTCTTAGGTGGCATCTTCTTCCAATATAAAGCTGTTTCACCTGGATTAAAAATCTGTTGTTTAGTGTAGCAACCTTCATTAATTGAATTAGCTAGATCTTCTGGAGCACTTGCTGCAGTTTCTTGCACTTTTATATTATGGAGATGGCATCTTCCTGTAAACCTCACAAATCAACCTCTGCTGGTCTCAGACTTTTCTTCTGCAGCCTCCTCACCTCTCTCGGCCTTCATAGAATGGAAAAGAGTTAAGGCCTTGTTCTGAAGTAGGGTTTAGCTTAAGGGGAATGCTGTGGCTCGTTTGATCTTCTATCCAGACTACTAAATCGTTCTCCACGTCAACAATAAGGCTATTTAAAAAAAATAAATAAGGCTATTTCACTTTATCATTTGTGTGTTCACTGGTGTATTACTTCTAATTTCTTTTAAGAACTTTTACTTTGCATTCACAATTTGGCTGTTTGGTGCAAGAGGCCTAGCTTTTGCTTATCCCAGCTTTCAAAATGCTTTTCTCAATAAGCTTAATAATTTCTAGCTTTTGATATAAAGTGAGAGACAAGTGGCCCTTCCTTGTCTTGAATACTTAGATGCCACAGGAGGGTTATTAATCGGCCTAATTTGATATTGTTGTGTCTCAGGGAACAGGAAGGCCCAAGTAAAGGAAGAGAGAGAGAGGGGAATGGCTGGTTGGTAGAACAGTCAGAATACACACATTTACCAATTTAGTTCACCATTATATGGGTGTAGTTCATGGTGTGCAAAAACAATTATAGTAGTAACATTAAAGATTGCCTATCACAGATCACCAGAGCAAATATAATACTAATGGAAAAGTCTGAGATACTGTGAGAATTACTGAAATGTGACACAGATACTTATATAAAGTGAGCAAATATTGTTGGGAAAATGGCACCCATAAATTTGCTCAATATGGGATTGTCACAGACCTTAAATTCATAAAAAAAAAAAATACCTGTAGAGGGCAATGAAGCAAGGCGCAATACAGTGAGGAATGCCGTATTATCAACTGATGAGTTTGAAAATATTTCATGTTTCAATCCATCGAAATTACCATCCATATTGATGTTCAATTTCTTTTTGTCTATCTTTGGCCAGTGGGACATTCTTCAAATTGACTCTTGAATTGTGACACTCCTTTTTGCCACACCAATTGCTGTCTTTGTTTTCTTTTTGCCACACCACTGGTTGTCTCTGATTATTTTTGTTCTATTTGTCAGGACAAGTTTTTTCAGGGTCATCTTGTATACTTCCTGCTTCTGATAAGAAATTACATATTCTTCACATGGTCTTTGCTCCTTTGAATGGGAAAAGATATTTCAAGACCACATTTTGGCCCCCTAAAGGGGTTCACTGCTATTGCATTTGCCACTGTTTCTTGGCCTTCCTTTACCATTGGCAAAGCTGGCCTACAGAATTTTGACCAAATCTTGTTATCTTATATCTTTATTTCTCCTATGCCAATGATCTCAGTTCTCAAGGACACAGAGGATGACACAATTAAATATCCCTCATTTGTTTTTACCACAGTATTCACACACCAGTCTTAGAATAACAATACTAAGATTATTGCTCACAGTTTGCTGAATACAATTTAAGATTTGTCTTGCAGTTATATTTTTACTTAGGTTATATCTCACTAGGGATGTTCAATCATATTACTGTGGGGTTTTTTTGTTTTTTGGGGGGCTTTCTTGTTTTTTTTTTTTAAAGATTTTATTTATTTATTTGACAGAGAGAGAGAGATCACAAGAAGGCAGAGAGGCAGGCAGAGAGAGAGGAGGAAGCAGGCTCCCCGCTGAGCAGAGAGCCCGATGCGGGGCTCGATCCCAGGATCCTGAGATCATGACCTGAGCCGAAGGCAGAGGCTTTAACCCACTGAGCCACCCAGACGCCCCATATTACTGTGTTTTAATCTCACTTTGTTTAATGTTTTAATGTATGTTACTGTGTGGTGAGGGCACCAATTAGGTAAAAATAGTTTGTTTAAAAAATATTTCTAGGGTTTTAAAATTATTTTTTGTTTACAGCTATATGAAATATTTACATGATTCTAAAATCAAATACAGAAAATGTACTTAAAAAGAACACCTTTTTGGGGTGCCTGGGTGGCTCAGTCATTAGGCGTCTGCATTCGGCCCAGGTCATGATCCCAGGGTCGTGGGATCGAGCCCCGCATCGGGCTCTCTGCTCTGCAGGAAGCCTGCTTCTCCCGCTACCATTCCCTCTGCTTGTGTTTCCTCTCTCGCTGTGTTTCTCTCTGTCAAATAAATAAAATCTTTTAAAAAAAAAAGAACACCTTTTATTTCTTCCCTCTTATTTCCTACCACTTACTATGTGTAACCATTTAATAGATTATGGTTTATTCTTCCATTGGTTGTTTATTTTTATTATTTTATTTATTTATTTAATTTTAAGTAGGTTCCACACCCAGCATGGAACCCAACATGGGGCTTGAGCTCATGACCCTGAGATCAAGACCTGACCTGAGATCTAGAGTTGGACACTTAAACGACAGCCACCCACGCACTCCATTGTTTGTTTATTTTAATACAAGTAGGGTATATTTTGAGTATTTATGAATGTTTGATTTTAATGAATATCTTTTTATCAGTGTCTTTATATAATACTGTTATGTTGCTTTTATTTTTGGTTATAGAATATTGGTTCTCTACTATGAACAGCTCTGGTATTAGCTACTCTCTTCTTTCTTCTCTTTTCACTAGAATTTAACTAATTAATTAATTGTTTTAAAAGATTTTATTTATTTAATTGGCAGAGGGAAGGACAGTGGGAAAGGGAGCACAAGCAGGGGGAGTGGGAGAGGAAGAAGCAAGCTGATGCGGGGCTCGATTTCAGGACCTGGGGTTGATCATGACCTGAGCCAAAGGCAGACGCTTAACGACTGAGTCACTCAGGCACCCCAAGAATTTAATTTAAAGTTATATCATTTTATTCATGGTCACAACTATATGGGAATCAAAATGTTGGTTATAATTCTTTTTCATAGGCTTTGTCCATTGCCTTCCTCTTTTTTTATAGTTGTATAATATCTAAGTTGTTTGAGTATATAGCCATTGTATACTATTTTCTATTCTTGTACAATATTATTCAATCTTAGCCCAATGGTCAAAATAAGTTAAAAGTTCACCAACTGTCTTTATACGAATGTCTTTTCAGTCATACAGTTCCATACATAGTTCTGCATAAGTTTGCTTGTAGGTTTATAAACTGAAAAATCAGTTTGATTAAATATAAAATCCTAATTTTACCTTTTACCCTGAGTATCCTAACTATGTTACTCCTTTCTCTCTTTTGTTATTTAGTACTGCTGTTGAAATGGCTGATGATAACTCGATTTGACTTGATGATTTTTCCTGGATTTTTTTCTCATTTCTTTGAGATAGAATAATTTTACTAGTAAATGTTTTACGCTTGGCTGTTTTAAAAGTCAATATTCCTAGAAACATTACATGCCCATTTAATACGTAGTTCCAAGTCTCTCTTTCTATTTTTAAAGAAAGGCATTATTGAATTATAGTTTATAATATCTGTGATGTTTTATTAGTTTAGTTTTTTAAAGAATTGCCATTATATAGATATTATAAAGATATTATCTTTGCCTTTATTCTATGTCCAATGAGTATTATTCTGTGACTTAGTGGAGTAATTATTTAGTGATAACTAAGAGATATCAAGCCAAAAATAAATCCACGCTTTAACACAAGTGTTTTGGGTTGGCTGCTCAGAAACACCTTAAAAGAGTTCAAGACTGCTTCAGTTGGCCAAGTTTTCTTGTTTTTTTTCTAGCGAGGATCATCTTTATTTTTTTTTTAAGTTTTAAAGTCATTGAATTAGAGATGGAAAGACCCTCTCTCATTTACTTTTTCTGAACCTTTCTTCCTCATCCCTATTGTCTCTGTCCTTGTTACTTTGGATTTACTTTCAACAATTTCTTCTCAACGTGAAGTTTTGTCCTGAGCATGATTTAGCTGGTTGTTTTCCACAGTTGATAAGGTCTAGACTGTTACAGCAATTTCAGAACTCACCAAGGACCCTTTGCTTCCTATGTGAATTGAAGTGTACAAAAATTATTCCCACTTTCTTTTCTTTTTTTAAAGATTTATTTATTTGAGAGAGAAAGAGAGAGAGCTTGAGCAGGAGGGGGAGAGGGAGAGGGAGAGAGAATTTCAAGCAGACTCCATGCTGAGTGCAGAGCGAGAGAGAGAGAGAGAGAGAGAGAGAGAGAGAGAAGGTTTTGCTTTGGTGATAACACATCAAAAACATAATGGATCAAGATTCATAATTTGAAAACTTTTTAGAAAGCATGCTAAAGGGAAATTTGGAAATGCTTTTAAATCTTGCTAAAGCTTTTGTAGTAGAAAAGAGTAAAAGTAGAAAGTAGAAAAAGTAAAAAAGTAAAAGTAAAAGTAAAGCTTTACTTTTTCTATGTGGATTAAATAAACAATAAACATCTAGTAGCAATGTCCTGGAATAGAATAAACCTAATCCCTTTGGTAGGTAAAATTTACCCCAATTGCAGAGAAAATGGTCTTCATATAAAGAGTGAACCCACACCTCTTTCACCAGTGGACATTGGAAACTTATATGGAGCAAAAACTCATTATCTACGTTGGCTAAATAAACAGAAAATAGTTAATTATAAGGTAAAAGTCAATCACAAGTTAGCAGAAAAAGAAAGCCTATGGTAGTCAAGAGACTGTCAATAGCAGAAGAAATGTTGTAGTGCTTTCAGTATCTCAAAGAGGTTTAATCAGGTGTCCAAGAGTAGAGTAATGTCATAGAAAACTCAGTACAAAATCTAGTTTATAGAGCCAGTGTTACATTGAAGCACTCGCGGTTAGCCAACATTTTTTTTTAAAATATTACTAACTTCTACATATATATTTGTTTTTCTTTTAAAACACTACATCCTCATCTATCATGTAGACAAATTAAGAAACATGTAAGTAACCAACAGAAAAACGAAGTGGTTCCTTCTAGGGAGTAAGGACTATTGTTTCTTATTATTAGCCCTTTATATATGAGCAAGTATTAAGTATTTGAGAAAACATTTTAAAGATAAACGAATTAACTTAAATCAATCAAAAGTGGGTGCTACTCTCTAATGTATAATTATCAGAGTTGAATTTATTTTTAAGCTTGTAGCTTAAAATGATGTAGCTCTAGTTCAATAGAAAAATCATGAGTCTCTGGAGAAATATGATATAATCTCTTCGATTTAGTTACCTGAAATTCATTTGAAATTTTCTATTTCAGCCATATGATTATTGCCACCCACATGCCATCTGGTGGCATATCTCCAGATGGCACATAGGAAGTCATGAGCCTCTAGAATTTTGCCCTATAAATCCAAACCAAGAAAGTGCTTATAAACAGCTTCACATTGCTGAATGATGATGTAGAATTTTCTGTCTTTTAGGAAGTATTTTAATTTTAGTGAATTAAACAACACCAGCGACAACAGAGACCTGGGCTTCTCCTCAGTGTTATTTGATTGAAATTCTAGGTCTTCTAGAAAAACAACTGGCTTCCATGTGGACAGAACTCACCCTCCGAACTTCAATTCCTGGTTCTAGTGGATCCCCAGAATATAAGAGCTAGTAGGACAATATTGTTATATCATATCTTGTTAGTCATGAAAGTTGCTACAAAAAATTGCTTCTGTTTAATGTAAACTCCTAGAACAGTGGTTCTGAGCATTGGTTGTATGTTAAAATCACCTGGGGTGCTATGAAAAATCCAGATGCCAAAAACCACGGGTCACGCGTATTATATAAAATTCTCTGAGAGTGTGATAAGGCTCCCTGAGAGTGTAAATGAATCCCTAAATTTTTAAAGCTTTCCAGATGTTGACAATGTGCAGCCAAGTTGGCAAAACACTGTCCTAGAACATTGTTTGTTTACCCTAAAACTATATTCTTGTATAAATAAAGGACTTCAAAGAGTTTTAAAAATATAAAAAGTCTATTGGAATTAAATAGGTCATAATTTGGGGGATTGGAACAATGACAAAAAGTATGAGACATATACTTTGTTGGTACATTGGACTGTAAAACAAGGTAAAAATCAAACCTTTTATGTGGTTTAGAGCTGATCTTATTTTCTAAACAGTGTTAATTTAACTTAATTAACATTAATTAAATTAAATGTTAAGTAAACATTTGTTAATCATAACAAATTATATCCAAAAAGGATATGAATGATAAAAGCTATTTAATACGAATGAGGAAAATAAACTTTCATGAGTAAGTTTTCCAAAGACCTAGTAAAATTTCTTAATTTGAGTGTAAGAAGCCTTTGTTTTAAGACACAATAAAAGAAAATAAACATAAGAAAACCGGATTGTTCATATGTTATGCTTCCCCAAACACTACTAGTTTTAATTTATTCATTTATTTTTTGATAATGCACTATCCGTATATCTTTGTGTGTAACCATTGGTTTAAAATTTACATAATTTCGAATAGTTTTATTTGACATTTTTCCATTATTATTTAAAATTCTCGTTTATTTTATGTCATTTTATAATCTGACCTAGAGTTTGGTATAAAAAGAACATGGCTGTTGATTACAACAACAACTATATAAACCACAAGATTTATTTTCTTTCTAACTTACCTCTGCGTGTTCTCATTATCTCTTTTTAGGACCTTACAGTCTAAGCAGAAAATAACAGCACTTATGTTTCAATTTATGCTGCAAGTTTTGCACCTGTTATATATTTATATCATTTATATATAATTTCATTTGAAATTAAAATGTTATTCACTCAATAAAGATTAGAAGATGCTTCATATGATACCATCACCTAGGAAAACTTTTCCTTAAGACCAACTTTAATAGCAGTTAGAAAATCAAAACCTAATTTCCAATTACCAAAATAAGTCATGGTCATGTGAAATATTCTAATGGATTCGTGTATTTGTACAGTGATGATAGTTTGCCCTTTAATATATGTATATAAATGTATATTTATATTATGTATGAAATATATAATATATAAATATATGTGTAATATATACATATATTAGAGAAGAAAATATAAAGTAAGTATGTATATATTATAAAATTTATATATAAAATATATATACATTCTATGCCATCTGGAAAAAAAAGGAAATTAGAAAATAAGTTAATTAAAAGTTTTAATCTTTTAATCCCACATAATCTTCCAAGTGTACTTTTTGTTACACCTTGAAAAGAACCATAAATATTAACATCGCTATTCCTGAGTTTCACCTGCATTTTTCTATTTAAATGTTTCAAAAATATTATTCCCCTTTTAATTGAAGTTCAAAAAGTCACACTGACTGATTTGGAAAAACAAACTCACACGTACCAAAAAACAATGTTGTCTTAAATAAAACACAAACATGATACATCCGTACAATGGAATACTATTTGGCAATGAAAAAGAATGAAGTACTGATATGTGGTCCAACATGGATGAACCTTAAAAACATTATGCTAAGGTGAGATAAGTCAATTGCAAGGACGTCATGTTCTATGATTCAGTTAATCTAAACTGTCCAGAAGAAGCAAATCCATATACAGAGAAAGTGGGAGACTGGGACTGACTCTTAGTCGGTGTAGATGGAGTTTCATTATGGGGTGTTGAAAATGTTCTAAAATTAGATTGTGGTAATAGTTGTCCATCTGGATAATTATACACTAAAATACATAGAATTGTGCACTTTAAATGGACACATTTTGAAGTACGTAAGTTGAAAAAAATTTAAAGAATGAATTCCGCATGATGATAAACGTCTAGTTTGGGGTTACTTCTTATGAAATAACATACTCACATAGACTATGAGACCCACCTTATGTGAACAGAGCTGAAGTCAATAATGTGGGCAGGTAAAATACATTATGGCTTTCTACCAAAAATTCTGACACATTCAGACAGAATTCTGGTGGTCTATGTTGCAAGGTGAAGGAGAGCACCCAAGTGTATCAGATAGCAGAGGTAAAGTGCCTTGCACAGTGCCTGTCCATTAACAGTGTGCATAATGAATGAGTTATTTTTATCATCATCATTATGCTTATCACTGCTACTTTCATTTTTACAACTTTTAGAAAACATATGGACAAACAGACCTTGTCTCACTTCTGGAAATTCTACTCAGTTGAGTGTAAATGTAACACTGGTGTCATTTATCATCTCTTGTCAGCTACCACAATTGCAGATAGTGTGACTCTGGGAAAGTTAGTAATTACTATTGGGCTTATCTTTAAAATTCAATCCAATTAAGTTGAGGCAAATCTCACTCTACTTGCTCACGGTTGAGAAAATTTACATTCCTTTTAAAAGACAAATTATATTCTTAATTATGGAAATCAACATCAATGCAGCTTTCTTTTTTAAAGCTCGTTTGCTGATAAAGCTTCAAGAGAAATACTATGACACAGAAAGAAATTTTAAATCATAGAGGTAAGCCTTTTATTTTGGGGGAACGGTGGTCTGGAACTTTGTGACATTATTTTAATAAATATTCCAAATTCTACACATTGCATTTAGTAGGTGGAAAGCACTCATTGGATGTATATGGAAATTATATAAAGATAATGCCATCCCTAGTTATCTTAGGAAATAGAAACTAATGGACCACGCTATTGTGGAGGATGAAAGTAAATAAATGGCAAGTTAAAAAAAAAGTAAAATAACTTTCTTTATTTGAGTTACAGTTTGATTTATTTCAAAAACTTGACATTTCCACCCCTTCCTCCCCACAACCTATGGAATTTTGAAAGCATTTTAGTGGTGCTTTTAATGGACTATCCTATTTGGGGCTTTTGTGAGAGGAAAGCTCCGTAAGAAGCATTACTTGTAGTACTGAAAAAATAACCGAAAGGTCATTTAGCTTTTACCTGCTCTCTGTCAATATTTAATATTCATATGAGTATTGGATAGTCTAAATATTCTGTCAATATTGAATATCTTATCTGAGATTTAGTTCTATGGGATAATATTTTCATATGAAGTACTCCTTTACCCTCTCCTTTAGCAATATTTCCAGGATCTACCTGCCACCATTTTCTTTTTTTTTTTTTTTTAAAGATTTTATTTATTTGACAGAGAGAAACACAGCGAGAGAGGGAACACAAGCAGAGGGACTGGTAGCGGGAGAAGCAGGCTTCCTGCAGAGCAGAGAGCCCGATGCAGGGCTCGATCCCAGGCCCCTGGGATCTGACCTGGGCCGAAGGCAGACGCTTAACGACTGAGCCACCCAGGCGCCCCTACCTGCCACCATTTTCATATTAAATTCTCTCCTAAACCCGCTTCACTATTTTAGATAATTGGTCCCATCATCTTTTCAGTCACCCAGAACTTGGTATTTCAGTTACTTTTCACCCTCTTGTTAGCTGCCAAGCTTATCTGAGAGAGAGAGAACATATCTTAAAGGAGTATGGGAAAGCCAAAAGAATTATTTTCTCTTATGCTCGGGGAAATTTGCATAATCAGTTATTATTTCCTACTTTCTACTTTTCAGAAGACAGAAACACCTTGGTGATAAAGTGAAGGTTGTTAGTATCTATTTGTTTAAAACACGTTGACTATTATTCCACAGATGAGTGACACGCAGGAGTACACAACCGGTGACTTATTAGAGGAGGGAATAGTGTCCCCAGTCAAATATTGTCTGAAGATGCCCTTTCTGGTAAGGAAGGGGAGCAACAAGAAAGGGCAAAAGAACCTTGCTCCAGACACAGAACAGTCAAAACAATTTATTAGCAGTCGATTAAACACAGTTAACTTTTCCTCAGAAAGCAGAAAATCGGAATATAACCATTTTTTCCTAAGAGTTAATGTAAGGCTAATTTTTAAAATATATTTATTATTTTTTAATTAACATATAATGTATTATTTGCCCCAGGGTACATGTCTGTGAATCACCAGGCTTACACATTTCACAGCACTTACCATAGCACATACCCTCCCCAGTGTAAGGCTAATTTTAGAAGTGGAGTTTCAACTATTTACTAAATGAGACCAACCATTTCAAAAAGGAAGCCAACTTCACAAAAGAAATGTTTAGATCCATGCTTATATGGTTTGTGTTTCTACCCATCTAGCACGGCTTACCATTGGGTGGGAGCCAGTAGGTACAGCTTACATTAGTTAGGGATGGGACTTGTTCAAATTGGGAGTCATTAAAGTTTCAAGGTGACTTCATAATAAGTCATCATTTTGAGTAGACACATGCTTTTTCTGAAATAGTAGTTCTGAAAGCATGTTTTGTGAGGTAGAGAGTTCATCAATACTAAACACATTATTCTTTTCTTTATTTTTTAAAAATTTTTATTAACATGTAATGTATTACTTGCCCCAGGGTACATGTCTGTGAATCGTCAGGCTTACACATTTCACAACACTTACCATAGCACATACCCTCCCCAATGTCCACAACCCAGCCACCCCATACCTACCCCCCTACATTATTCTTTTTAAGTCTTTGCTTCTTTTGTTATTTTTATATTCAATCATACCTTAGACTTGGGTACTTACTAATTGGTTGTTTAAGTTACAATGATATTTACTATAATACAGATAAACAATTTATGGTCTGATGAAAAAATCCTTTGGTGGAAAGTGCTTGCTGTCAGAGACCTTAATCGAAGTCCTTGCTCCTCAGCATCACCATCTAGTGGTGAGAATCTCAAAAAGACTATGGAGGCTTCCAGAGATTCTAAACCTATACAATGCAGGCAGCTAATTCAACCATGTTACATAGTGACACAAATAACAAAATTTACTTAAAAACTAACATATATTTTTGTTCAAATTATCTGACAAAATATTTTTGATATTTTGATGATATCAAAATTGATAATATCTGATAAAATATTTTTATACTGTTAGAGGGAAAAAATTTACACTGTCCTTATAGGTCGTTTGTGTTACGTGAATGTTCTTATTGGGAGAAACAAGTAGGCCCATGATATACCCTGTTTGTATACATTCACGTTTTTACAATAGTCATATTTCCAATGGTATGATCAATGTTATTAACTTACTGCTTGGAAGATTGATCCCCTCGTTCCCCAGGGATTTTTTTATACACAATGCTTGGCAAGCACAATCTCTGGATCCTTGCCCTCCTCTCCTATTTACTCTCAGGAGAGTTTCAGAGAAGAATCTCTACTCCTCTACTCCTTCCCAAGGCAAATCTGTTTCCATATGGAACTAATGCACCATCTGGGCCCACCAAATAGATTTGAACGTTTTTGTATGCATAGGTTTCAAAACCAATTTTTTCCCTCAGCCTAGACCTATGATCTCATTTTAAAAATCTCTGCCTTGCCTTTGCTACCCTTTAACTACATAGACTCTTTTAGACCACACTTCTAGAAAAACTAAAATGTACTCAATGCCTATACTTCCTTACCTTGAAGTCTTTCCTTCACTCTTCACAATGTAACAGTATAACATCTGGCCTTAGCTGTGCCAGTTTTTCTCTGAAAGATCGCCAATGACCTGGCTAAATTCAAGTGTATCCCTAATCCTCCGCCCTACAACAAGGTCTCACAATTTACACTTCATTAAGTCAGTATATTATGTAATATTTTAGGCAGACAAAAAGATATAAAAGATAACATAATGAGCATCGGAGTTTCAACTAAATGTTCAATATATGATACATTACAAAACTCTGGTGTAAACTGGGTCTCTTCGCAGGTCACGTTCCCCTTTTTTTCCCTTATTGTTCCTCCTTCTTCCAGGAAGCCACTACCCTGAATTTTGTATTTATCTTTAATATTCATTTTTATACTTTTATCACATATATATGTATCCCCAAATAGTATTATAATATTGACCCAAATGTTTTAAATTTTTATTTAAATGAAATTACAACATTTGTATTTTTATGCAATATGTTTTTTATATTTTTAATATTCATCTTATTGATGTCTGTAGATGCATAATATCTATTTATATTGTGCATAATATTCCATTACATGAATGCAACCACAATTTATCTCTTCTGCTCTTGAAGGGCATTTAGGTTTTTTAGGGTTTTTTCCCCCCCAATTTATTGAGATATAATTGACATACAGCACTATATACGTTTAAGGTATACAGCATAATGACTTAACACACATATGTTGCAAAATAATTGTCACAGTAAATTTAGTTAACATCTATCACCTCATAGAGTTACTAAACAGTTCTTTTCTTGTGATGAAGACTTGTAGGATTTACTCTCTTAGCAACTTTCAAATACATCGTACAGTGGTGTTAACTATATTCATCTTGTTGTACATTACATACCCAGTATGTTTGTTTTATAATTAAAAGTTGTACCTTTTGACCACTTTCGTTCAATTCTCTCTCACCCACACCTCTGGTAACCACAAATCTGATCTCTTTTTCCAAGTTTGGATTTTGTTTGTTTTTTAGATTCCACATGTAAGTGAAATCATATAGTATTTGTCTTTGCCTGACTTGCTTCAATTAGCTTAATGCTTTCAAAGGCCAGCCATGCTGGTGCAAATTGCAGGATTTTCTTCTTTTTATGGCTGAATTTTATATATATACATACATATATATGTATACATATATATGTAATTATATATACCTTCATCCATAAAGGAATATAGTTATTATGTGGCATATATATGTATGTATGTGAGCGAGGAATATATTAATAATAATCCATATATAATTAATAATTAATGATATTAATTTATAATCTATATTAATAATTACCTATTGATAATTAATAATTACCCATTAACAATAATCCATATTATGTGGCATATATATCCCATTTTTGTGGGATATATATATATTATGTGGCATATATATCCCATTATGTCCCATTATGTATCCCATTATGGATGGAGGTATATATAATCCCACAACTTCTATATCCATTGGTTTGTTGATGGACACTTAGGTTGTTTCCATGTCTTGGCTCTTTTAAATAATACTGCTATGAGCATGGGGTGCTGATATCTCTTTGACATAGTGATTTCTTTTCTATTGGATGTGTACCCAGAAATGGGATTGCTGAAACATATGGTAGTTCTCCTTTTAATTTTTTAAATAGCCTCCATACCATTTTCCATAGTGGTTATACCAATTTACATTTCCACCAACAGTGCACCAGGGTTCCCTTTACTCCAGATCCTCCCTAGCATTTTTTAACCTCTTGTTTTTGATAATAGCCATTCTAACGGGCATGAGGTGATATCTCATTGTGGTTTTGATCTGCATTTCCCTGATGATTAATGATGAGCATCTTTTCATGTACCAGTTGGTCATCTGCATGTCTTTTTTGGAAAAATTTCTATTCAAGTTCTCTGACCATTTTTTAAATTGGATTCTTTGGTTTTTTGATGTTGAATTACAGGAATTCTTTTTAAATTTTGGATATTAGTTCTTTATCAGATATACACGGTTTGCAAATATTTTCCCCATTACATAGGTTGCCTTTTCCTTTTGTTGATTGTATCTTTTGCTGTGCAGAAGCTTTTTAGTTTGATGTAGTCCCTCATTGATTTTTACTTTTGTTGTTTGTGCTTTTTGTGGTATATTCCTCCCCTGAAATTATTACCAAGACTGAAATCAAGGAGCTTTGCCCTTATTCTCTTCCTGTCTTACATTTAAATCCTTAATCCATTTTGAGTTAATTTTTGTGATGAGTATAAGATAGGAATCCAATTTCATTCTTTTGTATGTGAATAGCCAGTTTTCCCAAAACCATTTATTGAAGAGACTACCTTTTCCCCACTGAATATTCTTGGCTCTCTTGTCAAATATTAGTTGACCATATATGTGAGGGCTTATTTTCCAATCCTCAATTCTGTTCCGTTATCCCATGTGTCTATTTTTGTGTGAGTACCATACTAGTTTAATTACTATAGTTTGTAACATAGTTTGAAATTAAGAAGTGTGATGCCTCCAGCTTTAATCTTTCTCAAGATTGCTTTGGTTATTCAGAGTCTTATGTACATCCATATAAATATTAGTATATTTTTTTCTATCTCTGAAAAATGCTGTTGGGGGGCACCTGGGTGGCTCAGTGGGTTAAAGCCTCTGTCTTCGGCTCAGGTCATGATCTCAGGGTCCTGGGATCGAGCCTCGCATCAGGCTCTCTGCTTGGCAGGGAGCCTGCTTCCTCCTCTCTCTCTGCCTGCCTCTCTGCCTACTTGTGATCTCTCTCCCTCTCTCTGTCAAATAAATAAATAAAATCTTTAAAAAAATGAAAAATGCTGTTGGAATTCTGATAGGGATTGCATTGAATGTATAGATGACTTTGGTAGTATGGACATTTTATCAATTACCTCTTCTGAGCCATGAACACAAAATATCTTTCCATTTATTTGTGTCTTCGTTATTTTCTCTCATCAGTGTCTTAGAGTTTGTTTTCACTTACTTGGTTTTATCTATAAGATCTACTGTGTTCTGTATCTTAATTTTATAGATTCCTACTTTACTAAATTTTTTAAATATTTATAATATTTTAATTTGTTCTTTTGGGTTTTCAGTTATATAATCATATCATCTGCAAGTAGATACTCTTACCTCTTCTAGATTTATATTTTCAATTGCTTTCTCTTATCCAATTATGCTGGCTAATACATGTAATAAAGTATAAGTAATAGTGGAGAGAGTGAGCATAGTGTAGTGGGAGAAGGCTTGACACCAATTGAGAAATATGCTGGTTTGGAGACTGACAGTTTTATGTATGGAAATATACATAGATTGCCATTTAATTTAATGTTTTTGAAAAAAACGAATGGTGGCTGAATTTAGCAGAATGCCTTTTAGGCATCTTATAAAGATGATAATGTGTTTTTCCCCTCTTAGTTCTATTAATATGGTAATTTTTTCATTTGCTCTTTATGTTGAACCACTACTGCATTCTCAAATAAATCCCAATTAGTTATGTGATCCCAAATCATATGTTATTTTTTAATGTTCTGCTAGATTCTGTCTGCTAAGGTTTTATGTAAGGTTTTTGCATTAAATATTTATAATTCATACTGTAGTTTTCCTTTGATTATCAATGTTATATTTGCCATATAAAATAATTTGGAAATTTTCTTCCTCTCTATATGCTCTGTAATTGTTTTAGAAGCATTGAGGTTAACACGTCTTTAAAAGTTTTGTAGAGTTTCCTTAGGTCTAGTGCTTTTCTTGAAGGTGAATTCTTTATAATTGTTTCTATTTTTTCTATGAGAAATAGTCTGTTTAGTATTTTTATTTTGACCACCACTGAATTTTGTCAACCATATTTCCTAAAGAAATATTTTTCTAGATTATAAAATTGAATTGCCTATACTTGCACAAAATAGTCTAATTGATGGTTACTTTCCATTTATCATTTCTGATTATGTTAATTTGTAGTCTCTTTCCCCCTTTTCATTAGGTTAATGATGCATCATTTTAAAAACAAATTTTACAGTGAACCAGATTTTTTGCTTATGTATGATTTCTACAGTTTTCTATTTTCTAACTCATTAATATCTGATTTTATCATTATTTTAATTTTTTTCTTTTGCTTTATGTTTTATTTATTTATTTATTTTTTTAAAGATTTTATTTATTTGACAGAGAGAAACACAGCGAGAGAGGGAACACAAGCAGAGGGAATGGTAGCGGGAGAAGCAGGCTCCCTGCCGAGCAGAGAGCCCGATGCGGGGCTCGATGCGGGGCTCGATCCCAGGGCCCTGGGATCATGACCCGAGCCTAAGGCAGACGCTTAACGACTGAGCCACCCAGGCGCCCCTTGCTTTATGTTTTAAATTCGTTTTCTGGATTTTTTTTTAGTTGAGTAATTAATTTATTTTGATGTTTTACTTTTGTTGATGTAGATATTTACTTCCATAAATTTTCCACTGCTGTTTTTGCATTTCTTTTTTTTTTTTTTATTAATTTTTATTAACATATAATGTATTATTTGCCCCAGGGTACATGTCTGTGAATCTTCGGGCTTACACATTTCTTTTATTTTTATTCCATTACTGTTATTTACAAGACATTCTCCAATTTTTGTTTTATCTTTCTACTTTGGCCTAGAAGTTGTTCACTAACATGCTTTTAAACAATTTTCTGGTAGAAAGAGATTTATAAATTTTTTTTTATTAATTTCTAGTTTCATCACACTGTAGTCAGCAAATTCGGTCTCTAACGTTTCCATTTTTTGGAATTGAGATTTTTCACAACAATCAAATATGTGGTCAGTTTTCACAATGTTTGATAAGCACTTGGGAAAAAAAAGATACATTCTTTATAACCCAGGGTACCAGGAAAAATACTTACCTATGCGACATTGATCATACCATTGTGAATTGGAGATGTAGCATTATAAAGTGTTTCTTTTCACGCCTGTTAGTCTGAATTCTACCTTGTTAAAAATCAAGATCATGACTCATGCTCTCTTTTTATTTGCTGTTTTGGTATGAAAATGAGCAGTCTTTTATTGTTAACCTTTTGAAGATTTTTATGTTAGATATGACTTTGTATCAAGTATAAAATTTGTATAAAGTTTGGATTCTGCTTTCTCAATTTAAACATTTTTTCTTTTAATCTGTGAGTCAAGTCTGTAGTTACTAATATGTGTGATATATTTAGTCTTCGTTCTGCTTTCTATCAAACTCTATATCGGAAGTTTTTTCCTATGAGATTTCTTCTCTTTCTTTCTTATTAATGTGGGTATTTAGAAAGATTTTATTTTTTGTTCTGATAATTGCCATTATATTAATCCTTTTACTATCCTTAATCTCTTCTTTCTTTTAAGATACTTTCTGTTAATTTCTTACTATAAACATTATTAAATAGCTACAAACCTCATCTTCTTTTTTCTTTTCTTATCCCAGTCATCTAAATTAAAGCTATATCTCTATGTTCCCAATAGCAGTCAGCCAGCTTATGTTACTTACCACTGATTTTCCTTCTCTCTACCATTTTTGATAGACACAATATATATGAATACATCTATTCATTCGCCCTTATTCCCATCATTTACACTTAGTGATACAGTTAAATGTATTTAATGCTCCAGGTGCCTGAGTGGCTCAGTTGGATTAGCAACCGACTCTTGATTTCAGCTTAGTTCATGATCTCGGAATCACAAGATCAATCCCTGCGTAGGACTCCTTACTTAGCAGAGAGTCTGCTTCTCTCCCTCTTCTCTCCTCCCTGTTCTCTTTCTGTCTCTCAAATAAATAAATAAAATCTTAAAAAACATATATATGTGTGTTAAATATATACTAAATATATTATTATATTACAATATCATAATAACTATTATTATATATCATAATTAATACACATTAATAATTATATTATATATTAATATTATATATTAATATTATAAAATATTAAATATCTATTTAATGCTCACAGCCAATTGAATATTTTCTTGGTAGTCTGAAGCTCATTCCTTAGTAGATTATTCGGGAAGAGCTCATATATACAGTATTCCCCCCAAATTTTTGCATGTTCACAACAGTTTATTTGTGGTCTTTCTGTTTCATCTGTTCTTTGAGTTTCTTATGTTACTTTAGGATCTTCTGGTTTAAGACATTGCAGTTAACAAGCCTGATGTTAATGTGATTTTTAAAACTCTTTTGCTTGGTATTTTTACCTGTATTCCCAAGAGATGTTTTATTTTTTTAATATACGAAATATTTTCTTAACTATATCTTAATTTGATCATTCAGGGTTGATTTTCTCAGATCCCTTGAACCTTCAGATGCTCTTTAATTCTAGGAAAGTATTCTTGATTATGGTTTTTATTATTTGTAGTGTTCTATTGTCGTTTTATTCTTCCAGCACTCCTCCTTTTGTGCATACATTGTATTTTCTTTTTGTGTTTTCGGTATTTGTCACTTTCCTTCCAAAATTAAAAAAAACACTTTCTTAATATATTTTCAATTATCTTTGCTTTTATTTCTATTCTCTAGTTCCCTTACTGCATTTTATTTTTTTTAATTTTTTTTAAAGATTTTATTTATTTATTTGACAGAGAGAGATCACAAGTATGCCGAAAGGCAGGCAGAGAGAGAAGGGGAAGCAGGCTCCCTGCCGAGCAGAGAGCCTGATGCGGGGCTCGATCCCAGGACCCTGAGATCATGACCTGAGCTGAAGGTAGAGGCTTTAACCCACTGAGCCACCCAGGCACCCCCTTACTGCATTTTAAATGCATCCATTCACTTTGTGTTCCTTGATGCTCTTCTTAATTCACAGTTTTTTCCTGCTCACAATTCTGACCTGAGCTGCCAATGCCAGTTGCCAAGCTATCACATTTACTAAATTTTCTCATTCTAATTTAGGTTGTTCTGCTATAATTAATATTATTTCATAATGGAATTTAACTTGCTTTGAAATAATAGGTTGGAATTTTCATTGGCTTTGTGGCTGTGTATATATTTTTCTGGTGTGCTGTCATTTTCTAAAGTGTTATTTGGATCATTATCTTCTTTTTTTCTTACTTTGTCTGTGTATGAGGTATGAGTTTTCAACCATCCTCCTTTTCTCTTTTTTCTTGTCATCCTGAATTGAGACAGAGTTTCCTGTACTTTTAAGCTTTGGAGATTGGGGTGGGCCAGGATAGCTTTCCTAGCTTTACCCCCCTGGGACTTCCTTTCTATTTTATTGTAAAGTAATAAAAATATTCCCTCTCACTACATGCACATCCAATACTATATATTGTCTGTCTGTACCTCTTATTCTTGCCATAGATCCCCTTTATCATCCCCCACACGATTTCTTGCTCCCTTAGAACTGCTATTTTGGGGGTCTTTCTGTGCTGAATTATTTGGTCTCACTCACTCATATTCCAGAGTTTGATGTAGGGGATTTGTTTCAAAGTGAATTTGAACCTGGATTTGTTCTCTCTGGGCTACTGTTGTTAGTTTATTTGAGCTCTGTGTGTGTGTGTGTGTGTGTGTGTGTGTGTGTGTGTGTGTGTGCGCGCACCTGCCCATGTGCATGTGCGTGTGCACCTGTTTGTGGAAATTTAGGCAGAGGCAAAAATCACTCTACCACCACTGCCTCCATCACTGCCACTACCTTTGAGATGTCCTGCCTGGTCATAAAATGTACGATAACTTTGGGTTGTGAATTCATGATCAATGTAACTTTGTGGAAATCTTGGGAAGCCTGGTTTGAGGGTCCATAGCTTCATAAATGTGCGCTAGATTCTGAAAGATATCTTAGTTTACTAACAACCAAGGTTTAAGGTAAATTAACTTCTCAGTTTATGTTTACTTGAGTTATGTAGCTATTATAAATTCAACCAGAAGATGAGATATAGATATAGTTAGGCCTGCTGATAAGACACTACTCTTAGGAAGCTTCAATCTACTATTTTATCTAAAATAGAGCCATGCTTATTTTTCTTGTTATTTTCCTTTACCTTCGGGTAGATTTCTTTTCTTTAACTTACCCATTCACTGAGTATTAGTTATTTCTTTTGGCCTGAAGAAGTTCTGTTGCGATTTTCTACTTCGTATTGGCCTAAGGTTATGTCACCTCTGCCCAGGTGATGGATTATTACAATAGAGGCCTCTTAGATAAGGAGACTGGCCACCACTTCCAGAGCTCCAGTAGGTTTATCTTGAGTGTATCATTTTCTTTTCCAGCTCTCTCTTCAGTTTTAACCCCTGGGATTTTTCCTTCCTTTCTTATGAGCTCAGCCATGTATTGATTTGAAAAGATATTTATTAGCTTTTATCCATGACTTCTGCATTTTTGAGATTGTTGGGGCTTTGTGTCAAAATATCTAGTTAATCATATTGCTGGAGATAGACGTCTTGATTCATAGCTCTACTCAACCAATTTACACCCTCATTGTTCTCACCTAGGCAATTATGAGATCTTTATTTTCTTATTTCAGTTCCCAGTCTTTTTCAAACTACATCTCAATCCTACAAATCAATGCATGATTTTAATAAATCATTTATTAAAATCACTGCAGCAATCACATCTTTCTAAAAATTTAATTAGATGCCTATTGCCTACAGATGCTTTAATCTGATATTCAAAATTATCTACTGTCTTGTCCTAACCCACCTTTGCTCTTGCTCCCTAGTCTCTCTACTTCCTTTGTATTTTTTGCAATCCAGCCAGACTAAATTGCTTGCACTGTCTAAGGTATATAACATTTATCCAATGTGATAGTGTGCATACTTCTTTCTCTGCCTGGAATGCCCATTCCTATATTCCTATAGAAATTCCTGAGTTTCTAAATCCCTTTGGAAGTTTCAGTACCATGTGGTCAATCAGTATGATTAGAGTGAAACATACAGGATTTCATTTTTCCATCTCCACAGCTTCCAAGGTGTGGTCTCAACCATAATTTTCTTATCTGTGGAATAGAGAAAACATTTCTCTGGTTATATGAAAGAATTGCTGGGAAGGTGAATGAGGTAACACGTGTGTTCCGTAAACTTAAAATTGCTGTAAAATTACAAGTATTAGTTTGCCTTTGCTTGCCTTTATTCATTCTTGGAGGCTATGATCAAAGGCTGCATCCTTCCTTAAACCTTCTGAGTCCTCTCTAGTCCCGCCAGAACTTTCTCTGTACTTACCACGTTACTTTGGTTTTCTTAAAAGATTTTATTTATTTATTTGAGAGAGACAGAGAGAGAGAGAGAGTGTGCATGTGCGTGCGCGCGCGCACACACACACACACACACACACACACACACACGAGTGGGGGAGTGGGCAGAGTGGGGCAGAGTGAGAAGCAGACTCCTTGCTGAGCAGAGAGCCCAAGGCAGGGTTTGATCCCAAGACCCTGAGATCCTGTCCTGAGTGGAAGTCAGGTGCTTAACCAAATGAGTCACTCAGGTGCCCCTACCCCCACATGTTAATTTGTATCATTAATTATCCCCAGCTTTTTTATTCCCAGTTAGAATGTGGATTTTTGAAGAATAGGGACCATGTCTGACTCTCCTTACACAATTCTTCGAATACTGTAGGTGCTCAATTAATATTTGAAATAGTGAGTTCTTAAATACAGCAAATTTGGGTAGTTATAAAATGTGCTGACAATGGATTTTTATTAAGTCACTCATTTTTATAGTAAAATTATTTATAGGTATTGACTCCTTTGTTAAAAATAATCTCAATTTTTCTATTTTTTAAAACTAGTATTTGTGATAAGGTTTTCTTCAGGTCCTTTGGTAGATGTGGTGCACTGATTTATTCAATATCTGTTTCAACCATATCCTTTGAATGGCAGGTGTTGGAAGGCTAAAAGTTACATTTCCAAAACCCCTTGTAGCTGAGGTTTCAGGTTTCCACCAGTCAGAAGTATTTACTCAACACTTACACTCATAACTGCATTAGATGTCAGGAGAGACACTGGCATAAGAACCATCTATTTTGATGGTATGGATCTGGCAAGCATGGTGTGGTTCTGCACCCACCAGTTGTCAGTGGCTCTCTGATCTCCAAAGCTCAAGTGATAGACACTTTTGTGCAACACTTTTTACAATGGCTTCTTAATTTCTTAATTGCTGATTGTGGTATAGATAGCTCCTATGGAGGGACGATTCTGCATAGTTCTGGGAGTTATTCTTGCTCAGTCTAAATCTTGTTCACTCAGCCCTTCTAACAATTTTGTAAGTGCAGACTTTCCTGTATTAAAGATCTCTTTCTGTTCAAAATAGCCAGAGTGATTTGTCTTATAGATGGATACTTCCCATAACCATTCTTTTCTTAAGATTTTATTTATTTATTTGGGAAAGACAGAGAGAGCAGGAGCAAGAGGGGCAGAGGAAGAGAGAGAGAGAGAGAGAGAATCTCAAGCAGACTCCATGCTGAGTTTGCAGCCTGATATGGGGCTCGATCTCAGGACTCTGAGATCATGACCTGAGACAAAACCAAGAGTTGGACACTTAACCAACTGTGCCATCCAGGTATCCCTTCCCATAACCATTCCTGAGGTTCTACATAATTAATTATGTCACATATGTAAAAATACTCAAGCATCCTAATTTTGGTATATTATTAAAAATTGTGTTTTCCTCCTACTTCAAGTTCCATGGACCACTTTTCCAAAAATAATTGTATTATTTAGCTAGGATAGCCTCAACTCTATAGTGTGAGAACTTATACGTGTAAATCTCTATTTTACTTAAGTTTTGTTGCCTTGCTTAATCATGACTACTTTAATACTGTTAATAAATAAAAGCATCTTGGGGCGGACCAGAGAAAATTGAAAGTCATTATGAAAATACTAAAACATATAACCTGTAAACAATGGAGAGGGAGATAGCAAGACAAAAATAAAGAATTTGATGATTATCATCATTTCAGTATGGCTAGCCTGTCAAATGACCTTCCACTTTTTTCACAAATCAATCTTTTTAAATGTCAAAGAAGCTTTTCTGCAACAGGAAGCATACATGAGTTATTTGCCTACTGTTTGGGTCATTTATGTCAACGATGAAATGGACAGTATTCAGAATGTCAGTCTGTGCACAAAATCTTTTTTAAACATCTGATGTTTTGCACATGCAACTTCATGCTCAATTAAGCATGCAATAGTGTGTACAAAACCTTGTTGCAAATTGCACTCAACTGCTTAAATAGCTCTTTTGAAAACCATTTCCATTTATTTCCATGTAAGGTTTCACCTTATCCCATGCCAAGATGCATTCTTAGAAATTTTCTCTCAGCAAAATTGGCAGCACTTTTACAGGACAAGGGGAATCTGCATCAATTTTCTCTGAGGGGAGGAACAAACAATGCAAATGTGCAGGTTAGGCAGAACAGAGCTTAATGAGTTAAATTCTTTTTTGAGAGAGCTTACTTTTTATGCTTCTACAAGAGCCTTAATAATCACAGGCAAATAAACTCACTCAAAATCCTTGACAACTAGAATGCCACAATAGCGCAGAATGGATTGATGAAATGTTTGAAAGCCTTTTATTAGAATTCTGCAAATGGGGAACACTTCTGTGAGCAAACCTTCCAAAGAAGGAATTTTTCATTTGACTGCCAGAGTCAGCACAACAGCATTAGACTCACAAAGAGAGGCCTTTTGATAATGTGGAAGCCTTATAGTAGCTTTGTTTATTTTATCTTTGATCCTTGTGTTTAGCCCTTGATTGGGCCTTGCTCTCAGCTAGTCGAGCTAGATAGCTAAAAGAAAAGTGAGCTACACAGGAATCCAAAAACCTGCATAAAAAATCCAACTTTTGCCAGTTAGCTGGATGGCTTTGGGTAGGTTACTTATGCACTCTGAGCTTCAGAGAATAATAAAAATATTTAGTCCATTGGGTTGTTTTGTGGCTTAAATGAGGGCAAATTGTCTATAAAGCCTCTCGCACATTGACTGGCATTGTAGTAGAAGTTAATTAATGTGATTTTTCTCCCATTTCCTTTTTCTCTTTCCACAGGCATCACCTTCAGTCTATGATATGTGATTTGCTGAAAGTCTTTGGCGGGGGGGGGGGGGG
>CM053612.1:28794115-28809736 GCA_028646535.1 Procyon lotor
TAATCATCAGAAAGATATGTGGCATATATGAACCTCAGTGCATGACGTGGGATTTTCTAGGAAAGTCATTACTTTCACAAATTTTCACATGAAGACAAAGAATCTCTGTGAATGTGAATCTATCAACTGTTGTGGTGACAAATAATTCTCAACCCTAAAATTCATTTAATGACCATAAAATTTTAATAAGGTAGGTGCAGATGTGTGTGCAGGGAACAGTTTCCCTTAAATCATTTTCTTTTTTGTTCACTTTCTCTTCCAATATTTTTAGCTCAGGTGCTAAGAAATATTTATTAAAGACAGTCCACAGTTTAAAATCACCTCAGTAGATATTGCAAATTATACTTTCAACTATAATAAAGGAGAGATTTGGTCACAAATCACTTCTCTGAAACACATTTTTATGGATTCTAAACTAATTAAGTCAGAAAGTCTCATCATCTCCACAGATCCATAGAGGAGGGAAATACTTCTTCAAAGACAAAGCAGTTCTTAAAGTTTAAAACCAAGTTAAAAACCCCAAAGTTGCCATATCATAGTGACTTGACCAGATAAAGTACTCAAGTGGAAAAGACCCAAGACTGAAAGATCAAAAGTGTTCTAAGTCCATGGTAGTAAACTCATATGCCCATAGAGGCCAGTAAAATGATGTAAATAAGTGAGCTGAGCCAAATGCACGGTCACAATAAATGGTGGAACCGACAGTATATTTCATAGGATGGCAGTTACTTGGCTCCAACCAATTGTTGCGATGTGTGATTTCAGTCTAGAATTTCATTTTGCTCCAATATTTAAGAAAACCTGGACATCCAGATTTGCCGATGAATTCTCCCAATTTTTACGTATCAAAACCAATTCAAATCTTAATTTAACCTCATGTGGAACCAAACAAAACACATCTTCTGGGTTGGCCACAATATCACTATAGCTCTTACTCCCAATTAATTAATAATTACTTTTGTGATCCTGGGAAAGACATCTCAATTCTTTGTGCCCCAGTGTTCTTATTTTACATATATAAGATATTAGGAACACACCAACTATTGCCTGTTTTGTAAATAAAATTTTATTGGAACATAACTACACTCATTTTTTTACATATTGTCTATAGCTTCTTCCATCTACAACAACAGATTTGAGTAGTTGTGATGGCCATCACATGGCAAAGTCTAAAATATTTGATATTTAGTTCTTTATGGAGAAAGGTTACTGATGCCAGGGCTAGAAGTTTGGTTCTTTATGTGTTAAAAGTGTTGCTGGAAGTGAGGGAAAGTAATATGTTCTCAAAAAGTGCATACATGTGACTACTTCTCAAAAAGAAAAATTAAGAAAATGATTGTAGTAGATTACATTATTGGTCCCAATCAGTTGACCCTTCCTGTGTCCACACCCTTTACAACGTAACTTCATAATACCTTGCTTCTTAACTCTGGGCTCAGGCATATGACTTACTTTGACCTATTCGGTCTTACTATATGTGACACAGAGGCTCAAAATTGACACATGACTTGATGCCTTCCCTTTCCTATCATTATCATCACTAGGAGAACATGCTGGCACTAGACTTTTAGAGCAGGCATAAGCAAACCTTTTCTATAAAGGTATAAATAATAAATATTTTAGGTTTTGCAATTCATATAGTTCTGCTACAACTATATCACACTGCTGTTGTAGTACAGAAGCAGTGATATGTAGCATATAAACCAATGGGCAGGTCGGTGTTCCAATAGAACTTCACTTACAAAAATGGTGGTGGGCAGAATTTGGCCTGCTAATCTTCTATTGGTGGACAAGAGACATGTGGGACAGAGCTAAGTCACCGTATCCATCCCAGCTGAGAGAGTTGACTAGCCAGCTAACCCACAAACACATGAACAAACCCAGACAACCTAGGCAGAACTTCCTGCTTCAATCTTAGATGCATAAACAATAAGTCCTTACTGTTGTTTGCCACTGGGATCTTGAGGTTGCTTGTTACACAGCAAAAGCTAACTGATTCAGTGATTAGTCTTCTAAAATTCCTGTGAAAGGAGTTTGACAAAACTCAAACACACACACACACACACACACACACACACACACAGAGGAACTAAACAGTATTTATAGATATCTTGTGTCTGCCCTAATAAGAGTAGTGTAGTAATAAGTAAGTATTAATAAGTAAATAAGTAAAAGAGTAATAAGATTACTACTTATTAATAATAATAAGTAGTAATTTCCAGATTGCCCACCACTATGGGGGAAGCAATGTGATAAACTCCATACATAATCACTAGTCCTTGAAACTTCTCTGCAATATTGATTTTTAAAATTATCTAAATTTTTTAGATGAGGAAATAAGCTTATCATGTAGAACTTGGTCAAGGTTGTAGATATATGAAGTATCAGAACTAAATCTATCTCCAGATTTCTTAAAATCCAAATGTTTGGACATACTATAGATATCTGAAAATATAAATACCATTTCACAATTCAGTGTAATCACTTTATTTCTTCCCAGTATAATTTTTTAAAGTGTCTTTTAAGTAAACAAAGTGTTTTCAAACACCTTGATGGAAAAAATACTATTAAAATGCACCAATTCAAACATTTCCTACTTTGGAGGATGAATCTTGGGGTTAAGTAAAAACTGACTAGATCTTCACCAGGAGTCCAGAATTCTGTTATTTATAGAAAAACTTGATCAATCTGTGCCTAAATATGATCTTGTCTTCTACTGTAAAATGATAGGTCAATTTCAATTCGTATGTGATAGTTCAGCACATTTTCTCTGTTATATTTTTTAAATATATGGTAATGATTCTATTTGCATATCTAGAATGTGTATACTTATATTTTATCTTTCGGCTAAGTGTAAAAAAAAATCAGCTATCTCTCAGTTAGTCTGATTATCCTGGCCTTAGGAAACAAAACAAATAAACAAAAACACTATTGCAATTATCAAGGAGAACAAATAAATCAAGGAGTAATGAACTCTTAAGTCCTTGATTAGAGAAAAATTTAATTAATTAAAATAACTCAGTATAAAAATTCAGCCAATAATATTAAGGTATCAAAGCCAGTATTATAACTTTTTTTCTTTATTTGGTCTCTGAACTTGAACTCAGTTTTGATGTGAGTAGTGGCTATTTTTTTTAAAGATTTTATTTATTTATTTATTTTAGAGAGAGCTTGTGTGCTCTCCAGAGGGGTGTGGGAAGGAGAGGGACAAGCAGACTTTACATTGACTGCAGAACCCAGATGCGGGGCTTGATCCCAGGACCCTGAGATCATGACCCAAGCTGAAACCAAGAGTCTGACCCTCAACCGACCAAGCAACCTAAGCACCCAAGTAGTGGCTATTTCTAAAAAAAAAAAAAAAAATGTATTTTCACATGTCCAAAGGACTTCACTAAATTCTAATTTGATTCTACAATTGAGTTGTTTGACCTCGTACAAATCACTTGGCCTCTCCAGGCTGGAGTCATCCTAATCTGTAAAATAGATTAATAGTACTTACTTCTTTAGAATTGCTATGAAAATTAAAATGCTGAGGGATGCAAAGTGCTAACTAGAGTCAGTGCCTGGCACATACAGAAAAATTACTCATTAGTTCTTTGTAAAATCTGATTCTATTACTGAAAACAATGGTAGTCATGGTAGTTATTTAATCTTTATTTACATACCATTAAAAATACTTCAAGTGAAACAATAATTAAGTATATGATGTAGTGAATGATATGTGAGATTGATTGTGCATTTGATTATATTCCCTTGTGGAAAGGAAATGAGAAGTCAAGCAGCCGTGTTTCCATTTACAGAGGGCACTGACTCCAATCATAAAACAATTGACTTATTTTGGTGCCTGTAAAATGTGTTTTGGGAGACAAATGAAAGCTTAAAATGGTACTCATTTGACCTATCTTCTGAACAGTAAATTATAATATATGGTGGCTGGTTAAAATTTCTAAGAAGTAATCATAGAAAAGTAATAATAATAATATGCAAAACAAATCTTATAATTTTAAGATATACAAAATAAATGAAAGAGATTTTATAAAGGTAAGACAGTAGACCAGTTTGTTATTATTTGTTACCTAATGACCACATAAGAAGGAGGCAGTGTATAGTGAAATGTTATGGAAAGAATCTAGAACATTCTGAGCATCAGATGTGACTATAATCCACCACTTACTAGCTGAATGATCTTGGGCAGGTTTTTAAATCCATAAGTTTCTGACTTTTATAAAATGACAATCAATCATTCTTTTTTCATTCATTTAACAAATATCAATTGAGTACCACTATATAATACATTGTAAAGAAAAGGTGAACAAAATTGACAAAGCATATATAGGTATTTATCTATATCTACCCATCTATCTCATACCTTCCTCAAAAAGCTTTTAGCACCATATCTGGTACTTATTTTGTTCAAGAAACAATTTTATTCTTGTTAAACTATCTACTATTAATGGAAAGTTGTCAAAATCTTCAGGACCAGTTTTGTATAAAAAGATTGAAATTGTCTATTGTCATTAAGTACTACTAATAAAGTATTCCCTGACCAGTGGCGGGGACCTCTGAATCACTTATTTTAGGCACATAAAAGTGTCCACCCAAGGGGCTCATGGTTGGCTCAGTTGGCTAAGTGTCTGATCCTTGATTTTGGCTCAGGTCATGATCTCAGGCTCATGAGATTGAGCCCCATGTCAGGTTCCATGCTCAGTGCAGAGCCTGCTTGGGTTTCTTTCTCCTTCTCCCTCTGCTCCTCCCCACCCTTAACATAAATAAATTAAAAAATATCTTTTTAAAAAAGTGTCCATCCAAGAAAGAAATTGTATTGCATATATTCTTTTGCTGCTTATTCAAAGATGGCAACTCCCAAAGCATTTGAATCAGCCACATCATTACCATGTACTTTGCAGGGGAGCTTCAATATGGGGCCATACTTGCTCCCACCAACAAACAACCTCTCAATTGCTGCAGTATTTGCTTTTATGGAACAGTAAGAACACCTAATGACAAGTTCCAATAAGAATGGACTGATACTGTTTTTTTAAGTATATCTTCTTCCTAGCTGTACTATGCCATCATCCTGTCACATAGTAAGATTAAGGAGATTTTTCTTTAAAAATAAGTTCTCTATTTGATAAAATAGTACGTTTGTTAATTTATATCTGGTTAATATATCTATACATATTCTACATAATTAATATCTACCCGATCTATTTATCTATCTGTCATCTATCTATCTATGTGTATCCTGAGGATATAATAAAATGCAACTTGAATTTACCTTCGGTTAATTGAGATCTGAAGGGTAAATGTAAACCAGCTTTGAGTTGAAGGAGGAAGAGGCAAAGAGAGACAGCAACTTGTGCAAAGGTACTGATGCTCACCATGGCTAGGGTGTTGAGTGGGAGGAAGAAGACCAGCAAGACGTAAGATTTAGAGAAGTAGGCTAGGGCCAAATCACATATAGCCCTGTGTGGGGAGCCACTGAAGGGTTTTAGGAGAGGCACGACATGATGTAACTTTCCTGTCCTATCTTTTCTCTTCTTATCAACACGGTTTTACTTTTAAATGTGTTAAGCCTTTTTGCTGAACCATTTTTTTCACTGTTATCAGTTTCACTGTCAACCACAAAATGAACCTCTTCTCCTTTGTCTTCTAGTGTTCCCCTGAACACTTGGTTCTGAAACCTACCAGACATAAATTACTTCTGATAAACATCAGTAATTATTAAATCCTATGGCTACTGATAAGCACTGTTTTTCTTAGCTATAAAAAACAGATTGCTCTTTTTATTCCTTTTCATACTATGTACCAGGGCATTAAGGGATGTATCCAAGGTACAAAAGGCTTCTTAAGAAAAGCACACTTGGGGCGCCTGAGTGGCTCAGTAGTTAAGCATCTGCCTTTGGCTCAGGTCATGGTATTGGGGTCCTGGGATCAAGCCCTGCATCAGGCTCCCTGTTCAGTGGGAAGCCTGCTTCTCCTTCTCCCACTCCCCCTGCTTTTGTTCCCTCTTTTGCTGTGTCTCTCTCTGTCAAATAAATAAATAAAAATCTTAAGAAAGAAAGAAAGAAAAAAGAAAGAAAGAAAAGCACACACGTGCAGAATTACATGATAATTAAGAAGTGAACATTTTCATATACAATTTAATGCTGCCAAGTTCCTTTTCATCTATTGGTTTTTAAACTGCAGTGACTATTTTATGTAATTCTCTATAACAGCAATAATTTTATGATTTCTGTAGTTTCTGTCTTTACCTTTCTCTTTTAGTTTTTGTTCCTTCTTGAAACAGCGAAGCATATGCTCTTGTTGTCTACGACTCAGTGACCATTGGCTTTCCACGAGTCTCTCTTCTATGTTGATGGAGCTCCATTCTTCCTCCATACCACTCTACAGTCATGCCTCCGGCCTTCCAATGGTAGACGTCATCTCACAAATATTTCTATTCATTCTTTGCTGAGGGTAAAGATTCTCGTCTGAAATTTCAAGATGAGTCCATGGGGAGACTACACAAATACATGACACTTATTATATTTTCTACCTATTTTTCTACCTTAGAAGACTTTCTTATTGGCAATGTCTTCATTTTTAAGATCACTTCTTTAAATGCCTCTCAATTTGGTATTGTTTTGTTCATTTTATATAATTTTGTCAACATGGAGTAAATGAAGGTATGTGGTGAATTGATGAGAAATAAAAACAGAGAAAGAGGGTGGTTTCAATACATGCACAAGAGGAAGGAGATCGCCATTGACACCAACATAGTCAATGTCTTAATGGTTGCAATGGCAGGAAGAGTACCCACCTCCATCCTGGAGTAATTGGATGGGATTGACGAAGTGAGGAGTTTTCATAAATCTCCTTTTTTGGAATAACCCTCTGGGACGTTTCCCACCAGTGAGACTCACTCTCTTTCCCTTTATCTTATCCTCTTAAGTATTTACTGGGTTACTGAGCTGAGATGCTTTTGGAATGGAGGTAGTACTGCCCGATGATGCGTAATTATTTGTTTTTGTCTCTGATAATGTATCTAATTCAAGCAATTGCTTCAATGTGTTAACTTAAAGGAAAAATTTAGCCTCAGTGGCAAAGGCAGAGAAGTTGCCTTTAGCCTCAAAACAGACTTTCAGGTGCCTTACAATTTCTAGCATGTGTTACGGCATGCTCAAATAGAAGATTGGATATTATGCACTCTGTTCATAAGAAAAAAGGAAAAGTTAGACTTACTCACATAAGTCAAGATCGTGAAGATGAAAATCATCTTTAAGTCAGGAAAAATATAAAAGTTTTCAGAATAGATAAGAAGTAAAAAAAGAGTAGCTAGTAACCAGGGACATAGGTAAATCTCTGATTAGCCATAATTATTTTCTAGCATTTAGTCAAGAGAAAGAACTTTGAAGTTTACAGTGAAAAATCACCAATTCTTTTTGGTGAAAAACTAATCACCATTTCTTTCAGTTCCCACGTTAATAATTTTCCTGTATGTGTTTCAATTTTGATCAATCTTACTAATATTTACATTACATGCTTATTTTAAGTGTACACAGTTCATGTAGATTTTAATTTCATTCTATCTGGTGAATGTACTAAAGCTCTAGACAATGGAACAAAAAGTGGATCAAAATCACAGAAGAACTAGCTCTCGAAGTATCGTATTAGGTAAAATATATGATAATGCATAAAAAGAATTCATTCAATGAATTCCCATTTGTAACTCTTCTCTTCCCCAAATTAATTCTCAAATTAAGAGTGCAGCATTACATTTTTTAAAAAGTATTAGTGAACAGGTAAGTGAACTTAAGGATAACTGGGCGAACTTTCATCATAGACACATCGAGACTGAAATAAGAAAGTACATTTTACAAGATTCTTTTCGAAATGCAATGAGGCACTGTATGTCAAATGTGATCTAATTCTGTCTCTTCTATTTTCTCCATAAGGACTGATAGGAAAAAAAGTTCCTGGGGGAGTGAAACTGTTGCAGGGAGGTGCTGGTGGTATCCTAACCTAAAGCTATGGCCAAGTGGTAGAAAAGGTTAAGTGAAGGCATCAAAGAGAAAGCAAGATGAGGGTAGCAAGAAAAAAAAAAAGGAGGAGAGGAATGAAAAAATGAAAGGGGAAGACATAGCAAAAAGAAAAAAATAAAGATATTCCCTGTCATCATGAAGCAGATCTCCCAGAACTTCCATGTGCTGGGGAATTCTGCCTTTCTCTTTTTTTTTTTTCTCCCAAAAATGTTTATTTTATTTTTTCAGTGTTACAAGATTTATTGTTCATGCACCTTTCTCTTAATGGACCCAACAGCTTCTTTATCTCTAGACTTTTTTCTGAAGCTTACCTCCCTAGATATCTGCTAGTCCCAATTCCCATGCTCGTGTTATGGTAACCTGAATGCACAGCCTTGCACTTGCCCTTCAGGACTCATAAGCTCCTCCATTCCTGTCACTTTGAAATTCCTAGTATTTTATTTGAAGAAATGAGCATTCTATTTTTCCAAGGAGCAGAGATCTTTAAAAAATTGACAAGAGCCCAGCACCTTTTAAGGTGATCAGCATACAAATTAAAATCTCTGTGTTCATTATTTATGCTTTTACCAATCTTTCAACATTTTCAAAGAAATAAAAATAAAACTAACTGTGAAGGTGTTTAGAAATAAAAGAAGATCTGCTTCTGAGCTAATGCCGAAAGAGAATGAAATAACAAATGTCTTAAAATTAGAATTGAGAAAGTTTGGCATTATTTAAAACTACTATTAAACAACTATTAAGAAAAGTCTCCTACAGTGTAGATCTATAGAAATACGTGACAGGATTTGAAACAGCTTAGTAGGGACTAATATACTTGTATTAAACTCTTTAAGTAGGATTTTTTGTTTTGTTTTGTTTTGAAAATCAGCTTAATTGTCATAGGAAAGATGCAAAAAAAAAACCCCCACAAAACCACAACTTGTATGTCAAAGTATTTAATTCATGTGGTCAACTAAGGACACCATTTGTGTAATTACTCTGCTCTCTAAGAAATTAGAATATTTCTACTACATTCCACAAGACAATATGGCCCATTTTTCCTCCATAGAGTGTCCATTTTATGAAAAAAAGCAAGGAATGGCAATCTTTGGGAAAATCTAGTGCTGAAGCTCACTCATGCTTCTCTTATAAATATGGTCTCATTGATAGAATCTGGTGTAATTGGGAAGATATGCACTACTTTTTAAAAAGATTTTATTTTTTTAGAGCGAAAGCCAGTATGCATGCACATGCAGGAGTAGGGTGAGGAGCAGAAAGGGAGGGAATGGGAGGGGGAAAGAATCTCAAGCAGACTCTACACTGAGCCCAGAGCAGTGGGGCTCCATCTCACAACCCTGAGATCATGACCTGAGCCGAAACCAAGAGTCAGATGTTCAACTGACTAAGACACCCAGATGCCCTGTACTACTTTTTATTATGAGCAAGTATTTTAGTAAGTACAAATGAGAGTACAGTGATTCAACTGCTTATACATTTGGGGTAGGTTAAGTTTGTGGGATTTGTCAAGTAGAAACACAAGGGGACTAGTTAAATTTTGATCTCAGAATAAACAAATAAATTTTCAGTCTATATCCCAAACATTGCATAGGATATACTTATACCATTCTTAAAATTTTTTTATCTGAAATTCAAACTACTGGGAACCCAAATTTTGTCTGGAACTGTACATAGGTCCTTTCAGAGGCTAAAATATTATTTATTACCTACATGTGCAGTCCTTCAAATCTGGGTGATTTATTCATAAACTTCTTTGCTTTTTATTCTTCTGCATGTGATTCCCTTCCTTCTGAATTCCTTTTCCTGAAGTAAGAATTCTCTGGAGCATTCTCTGGACCGTTCTCTGGACCCAGTGGTAGAAATTGGGACTACCACAGAATATGCATGGTTTGGGGTTACCTTTCTTATATATAGTTTTTAAAGCATCTAGTAATTGGGGAAAGAATAAAAATATTTATGATTTTTTAATTAGACTCAAACTTCCCATATATATATATGTATGTGTGTGTGTGTGTGTGTGCAACTTATTTATACCCTATATATATATAAAGCTAAGATGTTCTTAAGTGAGTCATTTGTTTTGTTACTTTCTTACTCTGTAATATTAGATGACTTTCTATTTTTTTCATCTGTGATTATTTTTCTTTGTGATTATTGTGCAGCGAACTTTTGAATTTACTTATTTGAGAGAGAGAGAGAGAGAGAATGGGGAGAGGGGCAGGGGAAGAGAAACTTCAAGCAGACTGGGCGCTGATCAGGGAGCTTGATGCAAAGCTCGACCCCATGACCCATGATATCATGACCTGAGCCAAAACCAAAAGTCAGACACTTAACCGACTGAGCCACCCACATGTCCTGCTAAAATAGTTTTAGATACCAAGTAAGTTTGTACATGGATTCTTAAATGAGTATGAGTCAGCTGAAATATTTAGGAAGAAGTAGCAGCCTCTGACTTTCCATTTGACTTCTCATTTGTGACACGGATTCTTTCTTGAAATAGGGAAGGATGGGGAGGAAGGGTGGAAGTAACAGGGAGAGATCGGTTTGGTGGTACTTATGTTTTGCAATGGCAAAATTGTCTAAATGCATATTACACCACAGAAATTTAGTATATTTGCAAATTTTTGTCTATACAGCTTTCCTAAAGTCTCAATGTTGGTTTAGGAAGAAAGTATTAAATATCTATAAGTCTGTTTATGGTATGTCACAAGTTTTGATTGAATTCCTTCCTTTTGAGATAAAATTGTATATAGAGAATTAAGCTACATAATTAAAATTTTAGTTTATGGGAACTATTTTAATAATTCAACAATTTTAACTTTGAATATTTTTGCTAGTGAATTTGAAAATTAGCTTAAAATTGATAGACAAAGTGACTGCCTATGTTATGACATGGTATATATAGATACCATGTCTTTATGTCAATGGTCTTTCTGGAAGACCATTAGGACCGTAATTCCTCCTATTAAAAGTAGAATCATTGGTTGCTAGATGTTCCTGTTAGAGGCTGTATAGTCTAGTGCAAACACTATATTTTTTATATTTGGAAAATGAGGCCTTGATATCGAGAATTTCATATCCTCAATAAAAAATTTAAATAATATTTATTGCTTACTTCACTCTTCTTACTGAGATCAGACTATTTTTCTTAAGTAAATGCTCCCTAGATTGCTACAAGGCTTTGATTCATTTCCAGAGTTCTGAAAAAGTTAACTTTTTTACCACTCTTTGTGAAAAAAAAAAAAGAATTTTCAGAAGTCCTTATGCTGCCATTTTAACTGACATCACTCCCATCATATTTTTTAATTACAGAGCTTTAAGCTAGGGACAGAATACCTTCTCTGCTGCGGCTAGGGAAAGTGTGGAGGAAAACTCATTTCCTAGAGCATAAAGAATTCTTGGCCCAGGATCTTGTATCAGTACCATGAGATCCCACCTATAACTGGGTGGGGGGCAGGAGATTATCTCTGGCATAGAATACATTTCAAATAAAAGGCAGAGATTGGCTTCTTGCCATTGAGTTTAGAGGCAAGAATGCTCAGAAAGCTCCACTTTTGAGCCCAGGCATACAACATCTGCTGAAAAATGAAGCTAGATCAGGGCAACATTCTTCCCTATAGATTCTATCATGAATCCAGCACCTGATAATGAGCTAGGTGGGCTGTTGGTAAGAAGTGGAAAAATCAGAAGAGTGGGCCACTCTCCACGAGGTGTGCAAAGTTAAAATAAGTTGAGAACTAATAGAGAAAAATATGAACTGCCGAATCTACCTCTAGCCTAAATACAAATTAATGGTGGCCTGTGTACGTTGTAGAAAACAATAGCAGTGCAAACCCAAACACAAATAAATTCCTGACTGGATACTTTTGTAAAAAAAGATTTTATTTATTCACTTGACAGAGAGAGAGACAGAGAGCACAAGCAGGAGGAGCATTAGAGGAAGAAGTAGACTCCCCACTGAGCAGGGAGTCCCACGTGGGGCTTGATCCCAGGACCCTAGGATTCTGACCTGAGCTGAAGGCAGACACTTAACCAATGGAGCCACCCAGGCACCCCAAGGATACTTTCAACTTTGTATGCTTAACAGACTGAAAAAAGAAAAGCAGCCCATTTTCAGGCAAAAATAACATTTATCTCAATCCTTAATGTTCTCCACATGATGTCAGGTATTAAATTTAAAGAAAATTAAAACATGCAAAAAGACAAGAAAAAATCATATTAATAAGAGGCAAATCAATCAACAGAATCAGATAGAACACATAAATATCAAAACTTGGAGTTTGGAACATTAAAATAACCATAATTAACATATTAAAGGATCTAGTGGAAAGGTGAACAACTTTAAGGACAGATGGAGAATTTTAGCAGACAGATAAAACTTTAAGAAAAATGTCAAATGGAAATGTTAGACATAAAGAAGACGATATCAGAATAAAAGAATGCCTTCAATGGGCTCATCATGGGGGTGATCATAGCCAAGGAAAGAATTTTTGTACTTGAAGATAGTTCAATGGAAATTACCCAAACTGAAACACAAAGAAGAAAAGGAATACTGCTACTACTACTAATAATAATAATATAATAATAACAGAAAGAAGCACTCAAGACATGGGACAACAGCAAATGTTTTAACATAAAAGGAAGAGAGAAGGAACATTGCAGAAAAATATGTATAAAGACATAGTGATTAATAACTACCCTTAATAATAAATGACATCAAACCACAGATCCAAAAAGCTCAGGAAACCCCATGTGAGATAAATAACAAAAACAAAATCTCATATTTAAACAAATTCTAGTTCAAGTGTTGAAAAGTGAAGATAAAGAGAAAAATCTTGAGAGAAGTTAGGAGAAAAAAATAAATTAAAAAAATAAAGATTATAGTAGACTTCTTGTCAGAAAATATGTATGGGGATGCCTGGGTGGCTCGGTCAGTCAAGCATCCATGAATATGTTTTCTTAAACTGCAACAGAAATAAATTAGAAAGTAATAATAAAAAGTTATTAAGAAAACCTGAAATATTTGCAAATTAAACAATGCACTTTTAAGTAACCCATGAATCAAATAGAGTATCCCAAGAATAATTAGATAAATACGTTGAATTGAATAAAAATGAAAATGCAATGAATCAAAATTTGTGGGAGGCAGCTAAAGTAACACTTAAAGGGGAATTCAGAGCATTAAATACTTACAATGGAAAAGAAAAAGTACCTCAAATCAACATTCTGATGTTCCAACTTAAGAAACTAAGAAAAGAAGAGAAAAATAAACTAAATAAAGCAGAAAAAGAGAATAATGTGGATGACAGCAAATATCAATTATATTGAGAACAGAAACAAGAGAGAAAATCAATTAAAGTCTGGTCTTTGAAGAGGTCAATAAATCTAATATATCTTCATGTAGACTAACAAAAATAACAATAACAACAGCAACAAAGATATAAATTACAGATATCAAGAATGAAAGAAGGCATATCTTTGTAGATCCCATGGTCATTAAAAAGATAATACAAGGATATTATGAACAACTTTGTGCCAATAAATTTGATAACTTAGATTAAATGGATCAATTCCTTAGAAGATACCAATTGCCAGAACTTACTCAAAAATGCAACTACATATAAGATTCTAATATATTAAATAAATTGAAATTTTAATCTTAAAGTTTCCAAGAATAAGAACTCTAAGTAAAAATGGTAATCCTGGTAATATACTGGTATTTATGAAATAAATAATGTCAGGTATATATAAAGCCTTCCAGAAAATATGAGAAGACCAAATACTTCTAACCTCATTATTTAAGGCCATTGAAGCCAAAATGAAACAAAATCAGACAAAACCATTGGAGGAAAAGTATTCCTCTGGAACACAGACTTAAAATTCCTTCACAGAATAGTAGCCGATTGGATTCAGGAAATATATATACTATACTTAGTCATTATATATTATATACATCATATAATACATATTATATTATGACCAAGCATAGCTTTTGTCAGAAACAAAACATTGTTTTAATATGAAAAAATAAAATTTATATATACTATTCACTAACTAATAAAGAAAAGAAATGCAATTATTATCTTAACAGAGGTAGAAAGGTATTTGACAAAATTAAATATCCATTCATGATAAAAACTCGATAAAAAGAATAAAAGATAGTTTCCTCTCTGGACATAGGGTGTCTATTACAGTCAATATCGTACTTTGCAGTAAAAGACAGAAGGGTCTTTTTCCAAGGTCAGAAATAATAAAAAGGACATCTGCTTTCACAATTCCTATTCAACATCATAATGGAGGTCCTAGCCAGTCCAAAGACACAATAAAAATAAATTCATACAGATTATAAAGGAAGAAATAAAAATATTTATTTGCAGATGACAATTGTCTTTGTAGAAAATTCTCTAAAGACTCTGCCACAACTACTAGAACTAATAAGCGTATTTAGCAAGGTGGCAGCGTATAAGATAAATAAGCAAAAATATACTTTTATTTCCATATGTTAGAAATAAACATTAGGAAATTGGAAAACAAAAAAAGTACCATTTACAACAGCATAAAAAAAAAAAAAGACTTCAACCCATATCTTCCAAAAAAGTTAACTTAAATGAGTTATAGACATAATGTAAAGCTAAAAAATAAAAAAAATTCCTAGACGAGCACATGATAAAAATCTTTGTGATCTTTGGTTATGCAAAGTTTCCTTTGATAGGAAAAAAAAACAAGAAATCATTAAGAAATTATAAATTGGACTTCATCAAAATTAAAATCTCTTGCTCTTCAAAAGTCTCTATCAAGGAAAATAAAGTGAGCCACAAACTTCGAGAAAAATATTTGCAAAACAATTATCAGATAATGGGGCAGTATTTTATAAATTTTACATATATTTTATACACACATATACATATATATGTATATAAATACATACGTATTTTTTAAATAACCTTAATCCAATATAAAAATGGGAAATGGGCGCCTGGGTGGCTCAGTGGGTTAAAGCCTCTGCCTTTGGCTCAGGTCATGATCAAACCCTGCATCGGGCTCTCTGCTCAGCGGGGGGCCTGCTTCCCCCACCCCCCCACGCCTGCCTCTCAGCCTACTTGTGATATCTCTCCTCTCTGTCAAATAAATAAATAAAATCTTTTAAAAAATAAAATAAAAAAATAAAAATGGGAAAAATTTTTCTGACATTATAACATGAGAAGTTTCTCAAACCTGCTCCCTAGGTAAACTGGTGAAAATTATAATTAACACTTAAAGTCTCTGGAAATGGTGTGAACTAAGGTCAGAGCAAATGAAGAAACATTCATCGGGAAAATGAACTTTGGTACAGCCATTATAGAAAGCAGTATGGCAGTTCTCAAAAATGAAAAATTTGAACTTTCATACGACCCAGCAGTCTCTCTCCTGGTTACGTATAGTCAAAGAAAATGAAAACAGGATACCGAAGAGCTATCTGCAGATAGCTGATCACTGCAGCATTATTCACAATAGCCAAGACATAAAAACAAGCTAAGTGTCCCTCAAAGGATGAATAGATAAAGAAGATGTCACACACACAAACACACACACACACACACACACACACACACACACACAC
>CM053612.1:28810236-28836404 GCA_028646535.1 Procyon lotor
CAACAAATACAAAAATACTAATTCAAAGGGATACATGTACCTCGATGTTTATTGCATCATTATCAACAATAGCCAAATTATGGAAAGAATCCAACTATCCATCGACTGATGAATAGATAAAAACTGGTGTGTGTGTATATATATATATATATATATATATATATATATATATATATATATATAATGGAATATTACTCAGCCATCAAAAAACAAAATCTTACCATTTGCAACCACATGGATAGCGCTAGAGAGTATAATGCTTGATGAGGTAAATAAGTCAGAGAAAGACAAATACCATATGAGTTTTCGCATATTGGAATTTAAGAAACAAAACAAATGAGCAAAGAGAAAAAAACAAGAGAGGCAAAAAGGCTTTTTACTACAGAGAACAAACTGATGATTACCAGAGTGGGGGTGGGGGTGAAATAGGTGAAGGGGATAAAGGAGTGTACTTGTGATGACCACGGGGTATTGCATGAAGTGTTGAATAACTATATTATGCGCCTGAAACTAATATTACAGTGTAGGTTAATTAACTAATTTAAATTAAAAAAAACCTTTAAAAAGAACCTTTTTTTAGTTCTTTTATTTTCTGTATCTGCAATCTCAAAATTTAGGCTTCTTAAATAGGGATTAAGAAGTCAGTGAGCTTGAAGTATCTCAAATAAACTGGTGGCTACATATTCTGGAATATTCTGGATTCCATGTAGAAGCAATAACACCTTGAAATGATTTTCCTCATAAAATCAGCTTGATATGGACAAAGTCAACCTTTAGCAAATTGTAGACAAGCGGCTTATCATCAAAGCTCCCCACCAGCATTTTCTGTTCAGTCCTCAGTACAACTAGAGGAATTCTTCCTCTCCCTGCATTTTAGATTGCTTGTACTCCCATTCTTTATTTCATCATGTTCTTGCTTCTACATTAAACCCCACAAAATTGTTAAACTAAAACTTCAGGTATCCTGGTATTATAAGAATTATTATTTTGGGTCAGGTTGACTATTTCTTTTTTTTTTTTTTTTAAAGATTTTATTTATTTGACAGAAAGAAACACAGCGAGAGAGGGAACACAAGCAGAGAGAATGGTAGCGGGAGAAGCAGGCTTCCCGTGGAGCAGGGAGCCCGATGTGGGCCGATCCCAGGACTCTGGGATCATGATCTGGGCCGAAGGCAGACGCTTAACGACTGAGCCACCCAGGCGCCCCAGGTTGACTATTTCTTAATAATGAAGACCTAACACTGCGAATGAACAAATAATGATAGAAAAGGAAGAGAGGGAGGGAGGGAGGATGGAAAAAGAGAAGATGAGAAAAATCATGAATGTGTGGGGATTAGCCAACAAACTTTCTATTTGATATAACTATATATGTTAAGAAAGAGGACAGGGCTCTTACTGCTATGAACTCAGAGAAGGGAAGGCTGGCTTCAGGTTGGGACAGAGCCTTCCATGTCCATGACTCTAATCCATCCATCCATCCATCCATCCATCCATCCATTTATATACTTTTCTCAGTACTTATTATGAATCAAACATTGCAGTAGGTCCTAGAAACACATAAATGAAGGCAAAATTCTTTCCCAATTGAATTTCTGTGTTTATTTCTTTTTTAGAAAATGTAAGAGAAGAGGCATGTAAGGGCTAGAGAAGCATGTAATTAGAATGTTGGGGGAAGAATTTGAGACTATGGGCATGCTTTCTTTAATTCTGTGAGGAAAGATTAAACTTTTCTAATGACTTTCTATCAAAAGGTCATACTATTCAACTTTAGTCCTTGCCAACATTTATTTGATATTGAAAGAATGTCTGAATCCCAAGGGTGAGGCAACAACAAAAACCACCCATTATACTGAAATTTAAAAGGTCGAAACAGTGTTATTAACTTGGCCTTTTTGCTCAGATTATTAGATATCATATTCATTTATGTTTCTTTTAAAAAGTGGCTGTATCTGTGGCAACCGGGCAGCTCAGTTGGTTAAGCAGCTGCCTTTGGCTTAGGTCATGATCTCAGGGTTTGTGGTTGAGCCCCATGTCGGGCTCTCTCTTTGGTGGGGAGTTTGCTTTCCCTCTCCTTCTGCCCCTCCCCCATGCTCATGAGCATGCTCTCCCCCTCTCAGATAAATAAATAAAATCTTAAAAAAAATAAAGTGGCTGTATTCACTTCACTTATTGGATGAAATAAATAAAATTAAAAAAAAAAAAGAAGAAGACAAGGGTGTTCCTTTCCTCCAGGTACAAGGAAGACACCTCTCACATGAGAATATTCAGACCTGTTTCTGGGGAGATAGGCCAGGTGTGGGGGGTAAGAAGTGGGGGGGTCAGAATGACCTTCCTGCTTCTGCTGGTTTTGAATGACCTTCCTGCTTCTGCTGGTTTTTTTTTTAAACTCCTCCAGATTAAAATATTCAATATACTAAGTTGTCATATTTTGGGGGTTGTGTGTTCTGAACCTATTCAACTTACTCATAAGTATCTAGCTCTTCAGATTCTCTTAGGACTAGTTCACCATCTTACTGGTTGCCACAACAATAAATAATTTGACATGTATTAAATTTATATTGGTATGTATTATGTTTTTAACTTTTTGGAAGTTTTACTTTGTCAGAAAAAGAAGGGAGAAAAAAACACGTTACAAAGAACTATCCTGCAAAATTATTTTGTTAAAGTGCTTCACTTGTTCTAGACTGTGGCCACTGCATATTCATGTCTGCAGAAAAAATGAAATTTAATTTGTCTCCTGGCCTGCAATATGAGCTGTAAGTAAACAGATGTATTACGCAGAAACACATCAGAGAAAAAAAAGTGATTCCTCCTTACCATGCTGATGTCAAGAAAAGTGAATTACATTTATCTCAGAGGTGAATGATATTATACCAAACTTCTCTATTTTATATATGTTAAATTCAGAGAGACTTAGCATAATCAAATCTAAGTTCTAACCAGTGATATTCTGAAATAGCTCTATAGAAATTGAGTGCTTCAATTTTAATGAAAACACAAGCAATCAAATGCAAAGGTAAACATTCTACATTATCAAAAGATGAAAACGAAACTCATAATGATAAGAAAAACAAATGTTTTAGAATGTTGATACCTCATGATCGTTCATGGCAGCAAGGATGGGGCACCAACTTTGTTTCTATTATAGAAAAAGCAAAGCAAAAAAAAAAAGAAGAAGAAGAAGAAAAATTCTGTTCCCTAAAAATACATACAATAAGCTGGTCTTAGAAAACACAACTTGTCTAGCTAATGTTATAACTGCCATATTTTTGTTCTCAACTCTCTTATACCAGAAGCTAGCAGGTTGGTTCTTAATATTTACCTTGAACTATCCTATTTTTTTAGATAAATCACTTTTCTAATTTAAACAAGTCAACAGCCTGATTGAAAGATAAAAGCCTGACATTAATACAAATAACTACTTACTGTTAAATTCTACATATTTGGCAAGATAGGTAGACACTTATAAAATAGGAAAGAAATCCAAACTGAAAAGGACAATCACTGACATTTACTCAGTATTTGTGAAGTTGAGGAAAAACCATGGTATCACAATAGATAAATATGATACCCTGTCTTTTCCAACTATAGTAAGTGAAAGTATAGCCATTTTGATTTGTATAATCAGAAGTAAGCATGCCGTTGAAACAAGAAGTCCTATAACTAACTGATCATGATATCCATTTATATAGCCTCCAGCATCTGTCATTAAAATGAATTTGGTGATTATATGCTTTTTAAGATGGCAGCATTTAACTGAAACTACCATTAGAATGACAGGAGACAGGAAAAGATCAGCATTTCCTATATAGCTGAAATGATGGTAATCATTTGTTTTATTCCATTTTCTCATTTAAAAATAATGCAGGCGAGCCAAGGTGGTTCAGTCGGTTGAGCATCCTACTCCTGGTTTCGGCTTGGGTCATGATATTGGAACTGTGGGGTAAAGCCTCATGCTCAGTGTAGAGTCTGCTTGGGATTCTCTCTCTCCCTCTGCCCTTCCTCCTGCTAACACTCTCTGTTTCCTTTCTCACATAAACAAACAAACAATCTTTAAAAAACAAAAACAAAAATAAATGAAAATAATTCAAACTAGCCTAGAATACAGCCCCTTGCCAAAAAAGATGACAGTACTCCTATTATTTCTGAATGTAAGTACCTGTAGATAATATTTCCTTGATTCATAACATTTAGATTTTGCCAACGGTGTACATTTGTACCCATATACTCCATGTTCATAGTAAGGGAATTTTCTGTATTTCCTGATTGATTAAATTCTACCACTTCATTTTGACTTTATTGCTTTTTAGCCTGGTGAGAAACCCATATGGATTCAGTAGCAAGATAATATTGAAGTCTCTACCCTCCTACTTAGATTTATATATTTTGAATATGACACTTTGAATTTACCTTTAAAGTTGAGGTTTTCACTCTTTCCCACTTCTGTATTTTTAAACAGTGTGATGTCTCAAATCTCTTTTTATAACCAGTACGGAAAAATTCATTTTGCACACACCAGTAAAACCTGGAGTTTCTAGCAAGGCTGTCTTATCCGGTAAATGTCACTTTTCATAACTGGCACAACATCAGAGGAATTCAAGTTGTAATTTGTTCCTCAAACCCCACACCAAGATTTTCTGCCTGCCCGAATAATACTATTCCATGACCATTTACCCAGCTGTAGTTGTCACTATAGATATGATACCTATGAATAGAAAAACATTATTCATTCCTTAAATCATTTCTTTTACTCATTATCATCCCATACATATGCCATCAGACTGGATAGGATTTTTAAAGACATTCAAAATGCTAATGACAGCTTTTTCTAGCAGCACTTTGAGTATGTTAAATAGCTTGCAGTTTGCATCCCATCAAAAAAGCAGAGCAACAAAAAGTACTACATTGAGAAAAATCATTTTCAGTTCCATTATTAAAATACCAGTTAGTTCTAAGGTATACAAGTGTTACAAATGCCAAGAAGAGACAACTGGTCTGGCCTAGGAAAAAAATATCATTCATGATAAAACTTTAACTCTCCAAAAGTAAACTTTAAACGATTTCCAAAGATATATATATATATATAGTGTATTCCCTTTCTTGACTCTCCCATTCAGAATAAATCTGTTCTAACGTAATCTTAAAGCATCAGGGTACAGCTGATTTTTCTTGATACATAAATGCATTAAATCTCAACATAGCTTTTTCTACTTGGAATTCAAGAGCCTTATACCAGTTAATCTATCTGTAGCCCTTTGTTTCTCCTGACTAAAACAAAACAAAGCGAAACAAAAAACAACCCACATTAGATATAAAAAAGATAAAATGATAATTATCTTTAGTGATAATTTCTTTATTAGAGTATTTTTAGGATGCAGCCGAATCTGATACCTGTGATTGTAGACTTTAAAGAATTTGCTTTTGCTTTGACTGGGGGGGGGGCGGTAGGTATTTAAAAACTTGGGATTAACATTTTGTGTCTATTTCAGCTCCCTGAGGGAATTATTTAGGACAAAACATATTTTTTTTGTAGATCTTGTAATCACAAGTGTCACTCTTCATGATCTTACATGATTTAAGAAATAAAATGAAGAAAAAAATTTATGGTAATATTGTCTAATATATTTATTTATGTTTACTCTTCTATCCTCCTGTTTTTTCTTTCCTTTAGAATAGTTGTTCAAAATTTACTTTCGTTACTGATAGGACTTTATTTTAGGCTTCAAAAGTTTTTATTTAATAGTTCATATTAAATTTTAATTCTTGTCACATTTGGAAAGCCTATATAGTTTCTTTCCTATATGAGTTATATGGGAGAATTTTCTGCATACGAACTTCTGTTGGGTCTCCATTGTCTGTATATCTCTGGTACTGGGAGAAATAATCTCTGTTCCTCACCTTCATTCAAGTCATGATAGATAGCAGGATGAGCAGGAGAATTCATGGAAGACTGGGACAGCCAGCCATGATTTAACCACTCACCAGAATGATTGGTAAATACACAAAATTGAACTAAATGTGTCACTTTATGTGTTACCTCTCCCTAACTGGATCCTAAAATTACCTGGAGCCATTCCAGTAGGAGGGAAAGTGTGACAAATATGTGAAATGACATAAATGAAACAATTTAGTAATTAGTTTGATATCTTTTGTTTAAGGGAAACAACCCATGGATGGGTGGGGTGACATACAGTGACTCACAAGCAGTGAGTCAGCACTCTTCCTTAGAATTTTGTGCAAGAGAGAGATGTATAGAGTGTTAGAAGCAGCAAGGTGGAAACAGGGCATGATTGGCTAGGAGGTCAGGGGTTTCCTGGTAAGGCTAGCAGGTTCTGTTTGCTAGGGTCAGGTGAATTAGCCGAAGCTGAGTTGGAGGATTATGATTGGTGTATGCTATGTTTGTTTCCTTGACATGGATTTTCCCACAAATTTGGGCTGATTTAGGTTTCAATGTGTGATGTGGGCCATGCTACTGGAGCAGCCTCTATTTTGTTGGTCCTGATATACAAATTTCCTCTATTAGATAGAAATTCAAAGTAATAATGATCTTAAACAATTAGGGTTAAGTTATCATCTTTTAGATGCTGCCATTTACTAACTTTGATTTTTAAAACTAAGAGTTGTCAATGCCTACTAACTTTTATTTTTATATTTATTTATTTTTAAAGATTTTATTTATTTATTTGACAGAGAGAAAGGGATTACAAGCAGGCAGAGGCAGGCAGAGAGAGAGGGAAATCAGGCTCCCTGTTGAGCAGAGAGCCTGATGCAGGGTTCAATCCCAGGACGCTGAGATCATGACCTGAGCCAAAGGTAGAGGCTTTAACCCACTGAGCCAACCAGGCACCCTAACTTTGATTTTTAAAACTAAGAGTTGTCAATGCCTTCTCTTGATTCTAAGTTAACTTTTTCTTTTTTTTTTTTACATTTTTCCCCAGTTTTATTGAAGTAAAATTGACAAATAAAATTATAATATATTTAACATGTAGAAAGTGATGGTTTCATATATGCATACATTGTAAAAGGATTTCCCCAATCAAGTTAATACACCCATCACCTCACATAGTTAACATTTTTGTGTGTGAGAACGCTTAATATATAAACTCTCAGCAAATTTCAATTATACAATACAGTATTATCAATTATAGTAACCACATTATACATTACATCTTCAGAATTCATCTTATAACAGCAGGAACCCACTTGGGTGGAAATGGAGATAGTATAAAAAACTTAACTTTTTCCTGACAAAGATATACCTTTTATAGACCACTGCTCTAGATTTGGACTTCTTTGGTTGGATGGAAGATTTGTCAGATACCTGTTTCTTGTTTGTGCTCTTCTGCTTATCTCCATCTTACATTTTTCATACCAATGGATGGTTACTAGAATAATACCCCTTATGTAGGCTTTATGTGTTGCTATTCAATTTATACAGTTGTTACCACATATCAAGCTGTGGTAGTTCATTGTGTACAAAATTACCTTTTAATTTTGGGATTGACTGCTCAATAGATAGGGCCAATGAGGACAGAACTTTCTAGGAAAAGGAAAGCAAAATACTATCAGTAGTGAAAAGATAGGAACTATAAACAACTGTATGATTGGATAACTTAGATATCATAGGGCTTGGAAAACTTATAAAGTTTTGTTTGCTCTATAATTGCTTACCAACAGTATCTAAGAGAGAGTGGCCACGTGGTTATTTTTTAATCAACCATAAAATATAAAGTTGTCTTTCTACCTCCCCCAAAGGAGTACCATAGCTCCCAACCAAATTTAAAAGCGAGCTCAATGACAAAGATTTTCTTCTCCACCAAACTCTAATCAGGTTCTTCTGAACTCTTTTTCAATTAGATTTCAACTTTTGGATTCTGTGTTTGTGCATTGTCCCATTTTAGCAAGAATCCTGCTAAGTCAATTTAATCAGAGTTCTTCATCCTTTATATTTGATCATTCTTGATACCTAATTGGGTTCCTTATCCTCTACCATCTCTCAGGCAATGCCTGATCACCCAGGCCTGCCTTCACTAAGAATACTGCTAGGTCAATTGAGTTAAAATCCCTCCCTTTCCCATGATGTTCCCTCTCAGCAATTTTCCACCCACTGACCACACACTGCTCCTTGGCTATAAATTCCCACTTTTCTTCGTATTTGGAGCTGAGCCTAATCTCTCTCCCCCACTGTAAGATCCCATTGAAAGGGTCCCGACATGATAGTCCTCCTTTGAATAAAGTCTTTAACTGTCTTTAACAAATGTCATAAATAATTTTGTCTAACCCAAGTACTACAGAAGAGCAATGAGATTTTGTGAGTGTTAGGAAGAAATAAAAGAACACATATATAACAAGGGATCTAAAAACATTTTTCCAAACAAAGAAAATATTACTTCCCTAAGGCTTTTTGCTTCTGTAATAATGCTCATTTTCTATTCCAGACTTTTCTACCCAAGTGATTCCCATCACTGTTCTTTTTAATGGCATTGGAGACTAGCCCTTAGACTACACATTTCTGTTGGATTTGAAGTAACTTGAATCAAATCAATTCAAGGGGCTTAATGTAAAGATGTTGAATCAGAGTTGAAGTCCAGTTTCAACATTGTGTTTAATTGGATTTTCCAGCATATATGTGTCAGAGTATATTTTAAGCATGAACATCCTCCTTATGATTATTAAATTTAAGAGTAAATTAAGTAATAACCAAATTGCTGGAAGAAATATTTCCCATAAAATCTTTATGACATCTATTTTTGCATATTTCAAAGACTATATTTGTTTCAAAATGCATAATTAAGGATTCCTGGTCCTGACTTTTTCTAAATGATCTGATTAGATTACCATAAAAAGACAGCACATATTCAATAAATCATAATACCCACATATAGTTATAGCAATTATGCTACTTCAGATCTAGTAAGTTCTAGTGTGTTATCTTACAATTGACTATTATAACAAAATAAAATGACATTTTCTGAACAATTCTAGAGAAGGCCTCACAGTTTAAAACATTTTAAATGATCTTTTTGGTCTACATTTTTGTGATTACAGAAGTGATACACATGGATTATGAAAATTTAACTTGACACAGTAAAATAATGTATAAAGCAAAAAATGAAAATGATCTGTATTTTCCATCCCAAATAACCACTTAAGATAGTATTTCAAACTCTGACCAACAGAGGTAGTAAATTAAAACTTTCTTGGTGAGACTAAATGATAGCATGGTGAAATAAATGCTTCTTGAACAAATCAAAATCAAAATTTGTTATTTAGTTGACACATGAAAATATATCTTGTTATTTGAGGAATTTCTCCCCTTGACAATGTTCCTTGTGTTCTAAGTATATCAATAGCCAGAAATCATTTACCATAACATTCTCTTTAAGCATTAAAATTGTGCATAATATAGCATCTGAAATATACTTTTGTTGTATTATAAGTCTTAAGATAATATAGTGGATTTTCTATGGGAACTTTCAACTATATATGACAGTAGAATTTAGGAAAATGTCTAAATCTTGTGGGGCACCTGGGTGGCTCAGTCAGTTAAGCTTCTGCTTTCTGCTCAGGTTGTGATCTTGGGTTCCTGAATCCAGCCCCGCGTTGGGCTCTCTGCTCAGTAAGGAGTCCACTTCCTCCTCTCCCACTGCCCCTCCCCCTGCTTGTGCGTGATCTCTCTCTCTCAAATAAATAAAATATTTAAAAAAAATAAAGTGGAAAATGGATCCACAATTCTTTACTGGCTCAATGATGTTACGGTTCCTGTTTCTGTTTATATAGCAGATATGTAATAACAACTGTACAGTGACTACTGTATTGTCACTAGTGATTGTCCAATACAGACTACTGGATTGTCTCATAGACTTCTCACAATTTAAGGTCAGAAACAAAACTCTTAATTTGTATTTTCCAGTGCGAGTTCACTATTCATTAATACCCACACAGATAGCTTATCAGCCACCCAGAAAATTCACTTCAAGTCTTCAAGCTACATAGTATACATTTCAAAATTGCTTTGAGTAAATATTCAGCAGTATATTGAGCAGATAGAAGAATAAGAACTATATGTAAATTGCAAAGAATTATGCTATGATTATCACTTACGTACCTACAATTCAGGTTAAGAAAAAAGAACATAGCGTCTGCATTTTCTTCTCTGATCCCATATTTTTTCCTCCTAAATCTGATGCAACTCATGACCTTGTGTTTTGTGTTTACCTTTTCCTCTCATTTATCTTTAACTTCAATACATGTTTGCATCCCTAAACAATATTTTACATGTTTTTCTTTCTACATATAGAACCACACAGTATGCATTTTTTCCACAACTTTTCGTTTTTCACTCACCTAAGATTTATCCATCTTTTTGCGTGTAAATCATTCATTTTCCCTGTAGCAAAATATTCATATATATGTGCATGGTGGTATATGTTCATATACCACATGTGACATACCACATACCACAATACATTTATTCATTCTGCTGTTGATGGATATTTGGATTATCAATACTTTTTTCTCTTTTAATAGTCCTGCTTTATGCACTCTTCCATGTATGTGCAAAAGTTTTTCAGAGCAGAGTTCTTAACTGGACCAAAGACCTTTCTTGAAGTCTGGTGAATCCTACAGGAATCCTCTGAATAAATGTACAATATAAAATCATAGAATTGCAAAAGAAACCAATGATGTTGAAACACAGTTATGTAAGGGCTAATGAATTTGTTATATAGTATTAAATATCTTTACTAATGCATTAAATAACAAGATCTAGGGGTAGGTCTAATTACCTTTCTGATTTTGAAGTAACGATGACTATAAAGAATATTTATACCCAGTTATCTGCCATAACTGGAATGTGATATGAACATATCTTTGTTTCATTGGTGACAAAGTCATGGATACTGCTCATACTATTGTAGTCTGTTGTCTATATTCATACACAAAAGAAATGCTAAATTTCACTTAGGGATTGCTGAAAATAAAAAAGTAATGTTTTTTTCCATCCAAAATCACATGACCTTTATTATTTTTAATTAAATTCAATTAGCCAATATATAGTACATAATTAGTCTCACATGTATTGTTCAACAATCAAATGACCTTTAAATTCTATTCATGAATCTCAAGATAGGAAAGCTCTATCCTAGGGTATAGTCTTAAAAGAGGAATTGTTTTATTGTAGAGTATGGAGATCTTAAATAAATTTCCCATGCTATTGTGCCAGTTTATACACCTACCAGCAGTGTTTGATTTCATTGATCCATATTTTTTTGTCAGCACTTGTTATTAACAGGTTTCTTAATTTCACGAATCTGGATAGTATGAAATATTACCTCATTATATTTAAATTTGGCAATCTTTAGATTACTGTGGAGATTAAATTTATTTTCATGTATTTATTGATCATTTGGGTTTCTTTCTTCATAAGATGTCTGTTAAAGTGTCCATCTTTTTTCTCCTATGTTTGTCTTTTTCTTGACTAAAAGCACTTCTTTATATATACGTATATAAGACATTAATCTTTTGTCAGTTATGTATTTTGCAAATATCTTGCTCCATTCTCTGCTTTATCTTTTTTTCTTTGTGTTATATTTTGAACAGATGTCTGTAATTTTAATGTGGCTGAAATTATTAATTTCTAACTTGATGTGCAAACTTTGTGTCGTGTTCAAAAAATGCCTATTTCCCACATGGTGTTGAAGATATCTTCTGTATTGTTTTAAACTGTTTCGTAGTTTAGAATTAGGAATATTTTATACTAATATTCTAACTAATAATTCTAAACTAATTTTGGTATATCATACTAGGTAGAGGTCTAATTCATGTTTTCCAAATGCTTAATCAGTATTTCCACTACTTTTAGTGAAATCTTACTTTCTTTCTCACTGATCTTAATGATAGGATTGTGATAAAAAAAAATTCCGTTAATGGGTGGATCTGTTTCTAGGATCTCAGTTCTTTTTTTTAAATTGCCTTTACCTATTTCGTCCATTCCCTCACCCACTTCCCCTCTGATAGCCACCAATTTGTTCTCTATATTTAAGAGTCTGGCTTTTTGTTTCTTTTTTCTTTGTTTTTTTCCTTAAATTTCACATTTGAGTGAAATCATATGGTATTGGTCCTTCTCTGATTGAATTATTTCACTTAGCATTACACTCTTCTAGCTCCATCCATGTCGTTGCAAATGGCAAGACTTCATTCTTTTTTATAGGGAGGAACATTCCATTGTGTATGTGTGTGTATGTATATATATATACACACATCTTCTTTATCTGCTCTTCTATGGATGGACTCTCAGGTTGCTTCCACATTTTGGCCATTGTAAATAATGCTGCAATAAACATAAGAGCGCATATGTCTTTTCAAATTAGTGCTTTCATATTCTTTGGGTAAATACTAGTGAAATTACTGGATCATATGATAATTCTATTTTTAATTTTTTGAGTAATTTCCATACTGTTTTCCACAGTGGCTGCACTAATTTATATTCCCAACAGTGCGAAAGGATTCCTTTTTCTCCACATCCTTACCAACACTTGTTTCTTGTGTTTTTTATTTTAGCCATTCTGACAGCTATGAGGTGATATCTCATTATGGTCTTGACTTGCATTTCTCTGATGATTAGTGATGTTGAGCATCTTTTCGTGTCTGTTGGTCATCTGTGTGTCTTCTTTGGAAAGGATCTCAGTATTACTATTTTGGTCAACTTACCCATTCCTGCATTAAAATAAAAAAATTCTTATTGTGTTTTTATGACAATAATAGATATATTGTTCCTCTTCAGCAATATCTTGACTATTTTTAGTCCTTTGCTCCTCCACATACATTTAGAATTAGTTTGTCAGTTTCAGCACCCAAACAACAACAACTACAACACTTTGGGGACATATACTGTCATTGCATTAAGTCTATAAATCAGTTTGTGGAGGATTGAAACCTTTAATATATTGTCTTCTAGTTTAAGAACAAAAGATATCTCCTCTTTTTGGGTCCCTTATTAATATTTTAAAATAAAGCTTTATAATTTTCTCCATAAGATTTTGCACATCTTTTGTAAGACTTGTACCTGGAAAATTTATATTTCTATACTATCCACAATATTTAAATATATATATTCTGTTTGTTGCTAATGTACAGAAATTCAACTTTTTACATATTGAATTTTTAAATCTAGCAGACTTGCTCAACTTTTGTTCATTTTAATAACTTATAGTGGATTTTTTTTTTGGTTTTTAAAATGGGTAATCGTATCATCTGAGAACAAAGACAGTTTAATTTTTTTCCTCTCAAATTCCTGCATCTTCTTTGGGAAGGGTTCTATCCTATACTAGCTATGATCTCCTGTACAATGTTAAATAGAAGTGCTAATATTTGAAGACTCCCATCTCTTTCTTGATCTCAGAGGGAAATTTTCCAGTGTCAAATCATGAGATATAATATTTGCTGTAGGTTTTTGTAGATACCCTTTATCAAACAAACATTTCCTATGTGTTATTAGTTTCCAAAGAGTTATTGCTTTTACAAATAGATAATTTAATGAAATCTCCCCCCCCCACTATTGATCTGCTCATATGATTTTTCTCCTTTGACCTGTTAAAGTGGAAAGTCATACGAAATAATTGATAGCATTGATGTCCTCAATTAATGCTTTCCCTCTATCCCTATACTTTGCCCTCTGTTTTTCTTGTCCTTAACCACTCAGATTCTGAACTGGCCTTGTTTCTTAGTTTGTTCAACAGATGTAGCAGAACTTAGAGTATATCAATTCTAAGCCTAAGAGTCAATAGATTTTGTGTGTTTCCATTCATTCTTTTTCATTACTGGACTTTCTCACTCTTGGACCTCAGCCTCAATCATGAAAGCAAGCCCAAACTGGTTTGCTGAAGAATAAGGTTCCTCCTGGAGCAGAAGCAAATAGTCTTAGCTGAAGCTATCCTATGCCATCTAACTTCCAACAGATGTGCCAGAAACAGATATGTGAAGTTCAGGTGAGATCAGAGAAGAAAAACCACGAAGTGGACCTGCAGACTTATATGCAAAAATAATAAATGTTTATTGTGTTAAGCCACTAAATTTTGGAGTAGATTTTTTTGCACAGCAATAGGTAACGGAAAGACATCTAGGTTAAACCCAACTTGGTCTTAGTGTATTAACTTCTTTTATTCATAGATACCTTGATTTGCCAAATTTTTTAGTATTTTATTTTTTAGTGTTAAATTCTATTGGTCAACAATTTCTATGGCCCTTTGCTCAACCACATGCATTTAGAATTAGCTTATCAAACTCACTGGACTACCACAGTAAAAGTTTATGACTTCTTCGGGTAACAATCTGTTTGGGTCCAACACAAACTTCCATCAAAAACTAAGCCTTCTTCCATGACATGGCTCTCAGATCAAAACTGGTGGGAAAATGTAGTTTCTGACTACTTAGAAAAAGAAAATGATTTTGGTGAGCAAGTGGGCCATTATTTGGGAAAGTTTGGTGTAAGACTGCAATCAAATGTTCTGTAAATGTTTTTAGCACTTATCAGTCAAAAGTTTTAGTATTGGAAACATTTTATAGGAATATTTTTAACAATTGATTCAATATTTTTCATTTTCATAAGATTCAGTTCTTTATTTCTTCTTCAGTCAGCATTGGTAAATTATATATTCTAGGAATGTTTGTATTTCCTCTACACTTTCATTTCTTTGAATGAAGTTTAGAATAGCTCTATTTTATCCTTACAATATCGGCAACATCTCGTCTTATATCCTCCTCATTTCTTATATTACTTCTTAGTATCTTCTGTCTTTTTTCCTGTATCAGTCTTATCAAACATTTATCAATTTTATTCACTTTTTTATAAAGAACAAAATTTAGAAGATTAGAATTGTTATAATTTTGTCTTTAAGTGAATATTTTATCATTATGTGGTGATCTTTTTAACTCTAATAAAACCCTTTAAACTCATATTTATTTCGTCAGATATTAATATAGCCATCCCAAGCCTTCTTTATTTGCTTGGTAGGGCTTTTCATTCTTTTATTTTCAAACTTTCTGTATCCTTATGTTTTTGGTACATATCTTGTAGATAAAACATAACTGATTTTTTTTATTATACTCTTTTCAAATCTTTGTCCTTTTTTTACTTATTGTGGTTACTAATATGATGTTCCTATCACTTTTTGTGCTTCCATTTATATCCTCTTTCTATATCTTTTCTCCCTATGTGGCCTTATTTTCTATCATTTTTTTAATTTCCCCTGTCATATTTTGGGATACATTTATTCTGTTTCTTTTCCTTTAGTGGTCACACTACAAATTTTAATATGTATATACATAACTTACTAGGTTCTAAGTTTAAGAGATATTTTTATCTTATTCTAAAATAAAAGAACTTTCTATTTTGCTGCCAATCAATTTTTCACGCAACATACGTGCTTTTGTTATATTATACTATAGTTCTATCGTGTTTCTTAACTTCTCGAGACATTTTTATTGTTCACTGCAGATTGTAATTTTGCTGCTGTCCCATCAAGAGGTGGTTTTTATTTACCAGCCTTTTGATTATGGGCTAGCGTTACTAACTTGCTTGACCAATATGTGGCAAAAGTGACATTCTGTGACACATTACTTAGCTTTTAAATGTCTCCAGCTTTTCCCTTGGCCTCTTGGCATATTCATTCTCCTGCTGTTCCCTCTTAGGACACTTCTCAGAATCCAGTTGTCATGCTGCGAAAAGTCTATGACGCATGGAGAAGCTACAGGCATTGTCTTTGAAACGTAGTCCCAGATGAGCCTGGCCTTTGAATCATACAGTTCTGGCAACAGACACATGAGTGAAGGTGACTACAGATGATTTCAGTCCCCGATTATTCAAGTTACCCTAGCCATTTAAGTCTTTTCAGTTGAAGCTCCAGTTATCTTAGAAGAGAGACAAGCCATCGCTAAAGTACCTTGTTTAAATTCTTGTCCTATTAAATCCATGAGCATGACAAATGTCACCACATCCTGTCACTGTGCTTGGGGGGGGGGGAATTTTATGCATAATTGAGAACCATAACATCTTTTTAGATTTACTCAAAGTTAATAATTTCTCTGTTAGTTTAAAATTTTACTTCTCTCACCTGTCATCCTTTTATCTTATACCTAAGTATATTTTGCAGAATTCCTTTTAGTTAAGTTTAGTTAGTAGCAAGTGTTTTCAGTTTTGATTTTTTAAAAATATCTTTATTAAAATGTTTTTTCCAGTTATGGAATCCTAGGTTACCATGCATTTTTTTTTTAGCACGCCAAATTAACTCTTCCACTGTAATCTGGCTTCCTTTTCTACTCTAGAGAAGTAAAAATTATATCCTCCATATCTCTCGTTCCCTATTGCCTTTTCATACTATAAACCTGAAAACCTCTTGAAATCTCTATTCCAGTTTACTAATTCTCCCTCATCGGGGTCAAATCTCTTATTTTTCCCGTCTATTGAGTCATTATTTTATAAAATTATACTTAATTATAAGTTCTGTTTTTATTTTTTCCAGTCTACTTGACTAATTTTTGTAGTCTTTTATTAAATAATCACATTTCAATACTTTCAAAAGAAGTTTCTTTAAAAATATCAAATATACAACACTTAAGATTTGAGCCTGAGAATTCCAACATCTGAAGATATTACAAGTCCAATTTTCTGTCTGCTGTTTCTGTTCATAGTATCTTGTTCTTATTTTTTAAAATTTTTGATTTGTTTTCTTTTGTTTTTCATGTTTTGTAGTTTTAGTGATTTTTCCCTAGAAAAATCCCTAGATATCCATCGTCTTTTCTTGGGGCATGCATGAACATGGATTCAGGGATAATGTTTGTGGTTGCTTCTGATGGGGTTATCTGTAACAACTGGTCGTAGAGAACTTTAAATTAATTAGGAATGTATTGTTTTGGACAAGCCAGGTAATGCAAATTCTTGTTAAAAACCCATATATGAAAAGGAAAAAAAATAAATAAAAAATTTTTTGTAAAGCATTATGCATTCAGTCTTAAAGCTTGTGATGCAATAAAAAAACTTATATATGGCAAGCTTATGATTATAAATTCTAAGAGAAGTTATTCCATCTTCACTCAATACACTTTTCCTTGAAGATCACTGAATAAATTGGTTTATTTATTTTTTTCAATCTCCTCTCTCTTCCTCCAGGCTGGATTATTTTTACTCAATTATCAAATTTACTGACTCCTGTACAGTAAATAATTTACTTACATTATCTTCATTTACTTACATTATCTTCAACTTGCTAGTAAGCCTCTCTAGTGAAATTTTATTTTGACTATTGTATTTCTATGTTTTAGATTTTTCCATTTAATTCTTTTTAATAGTTTCCTTTCTTGGTTGAGAATTCCTATATTTCATACATTATAAGCATGTTTTTATATTATTTGTGTCCTTGAATACAATTGTAATAGCTGTTTTAAAATATTTCTCTGATAATCTAAATTTCTGGTTGTCAGTGTTGGCCTTCTCTGATTACCTTTTTTTAAAATCAGGGTTCTGTTTACCTGTTTCTTCATATGCCCTAGTAAGTTTTTGTTGCATCCTGTACTTAATAGTTGATATATTATACAGACTCTGGATTCTAATTTCTTTCCTCTTAAGGGTACTGATTTTGTTTTGTTTTGTTTTAGGCAAATAGCTGATTTGTCTAAATTCAAATCCCAAACTTAGAAATATTAGTTCAGTTTCTCTAGCTCTAGCTTGGCTTCTTGGACTTGGTCTTATGTAAGTATGATTCAGAAGTCAACCAGAGTATTCTTATTAACTTTTACCATAACTGATATACTATAATCAAAAGAGAAAATTGAAAAACAAACCCCTACCCCCAAAAAAACTTGTCATGGCCAGAAGCACAAGTCTGTAGAAGGGCTTTAAAAAAACAAAGCAAAAACTTTATTGAGGTATAACATACCTACCATAAAATTTAGTTGTTTTATGCTTACAATTCAATAACTTTTAATAAATTTACCAAGTTATACAGCCATTACTATAAAAAAAAAAGTTAGCCTGAGATTTAAGGTGACCCTGTGTACATAACTAGAACTCCCTATCTATGACTTTATTCTTTATGATACTTGCTTCACTTTCCAGCTCCTGTGATTGACCAAGACTTTGTTCTCTGATTGTTCAAACCAGTAAAAGTGTCAGGTTCCCATCTGCATTTTCATCTCTCAGTCCTTGAGACTTATCCTCAGGCTAAAAGCCATGCAAAATGGGAAACTAACTCATTACTACTTCCTCTACCCAGCTATCAACTCCTTCTATTATCTTCGTTCTTTGTTCATTTGCCAATATCTTCAAGTAGTTGTTTTTCCAAAATATGTATTTTTCAGAGTTTGTAGATTTTTATTTTCAGGATGATTAGTCTAATGTCTTCTATTCAGCCATTCCCAGAAGTAAACCCAGAGCTTACATTTTAATATGCCAGTTTATTTATAAACCTATAAGAATGGCTTTTTATTCCTTTGGGGTTCAAGATTTATGTGGGGGTCTTATATTATTCTCTAACCTGAATGGAACCTGAGATTTATGACCTGTCTCTTAAACTCCATGAGGCCATGAAAAATGAAGTTAAAGTTCATCATATTTGGAAGATTCCCCCTTATGTATAAATTTATTTCAGTACTTTGACCATCTTTTTCAGTTTCTTCCTTTCCTTATTTTTTTACTGTATATTTCTTACTTCCTCACCAATGCATGAAAAAAAGAAATTCAGCACTTTTAGTTAATATGATTATAAGAGCCAATGAGCTTATCTAGTCCACCAGTCTATTGGAAGAAGTCTGAATGGGTTTTTTTTTTTTTTTTAAATAAGATTGATTGATTTTAGTGGGGAGGGAAAAGAAAGAGAGGGAAAGAGAAAGAATCTTGGGCAGACTCCCTGCTGAGTGTGGAGCTCCATGCAGGGCTCAATCTCATTACTTGAGTTGTAATCAAGAGTCAAATTCTTAACTGACTGAGCACCCAGGTGTCCTTGAGTGGGTTTTTTTTAAAAATAATAAGCCAAATCATATGAACTGATCATTGAATTCTAAAAACCCTCTTCTAATTTCTGATAACAGTACAGATAAAAATAATTTTAATGTTTTATGAGATTTTGTCTGATTTAGCTTTAGTCTTCCTGTTATCATCTTGAATAATTTTCCCTCTCTGATCCAGTCATAGAGAACATCTGTCAGTTCTTTGAACATGATATGATCTTTCACAACTCAAGTCTTTTTTATGAGTTATGTTTTTCTGCTTGGAGTCCTTCTTTCTTCATTCTAGTCATTCTTCAATTCTTTGCCTATTTGTAACCTCTTTCAAGATTTTTTCTTGGCCTTTTAGACCAGCAAGGGACCTTCACTTTTTTTTTCCTACTACTTCTTCCACTTTTGCAAGACTTATCCATTATCTTTTTCAGATTATATTTAATGTACTCCTTGGAGATAAGAATCTCCTCCATCTTCTATCACCATTCTTCAATACGATGCTTGATGTTGAGTAAGTGCTGAAAAATATTTGCTAATTGATCATTTTGTTTGAGTTAGTCACACAAGAATTTTAAACTTAGGGGCACAAAGATTTTCTTTTTTTAATATTTTTATTTATTTATTTATTTATTTATTTATTTATTTTAGAGAGAGAGAGAGAGACTGTGTGTGTGTGTGTGTGTGTTCGCGCACACACAAGTGGGGGGAAGGGCAGAAGGAGAGGGAGAATCTCAAGCAGACTCCCTGCTGAGTGTGGAGTCCGATGAAGGGCTGGATCTCAGGACTCTGAGATCATGACCTTTGAAGCGCAATGATTTTCTAAACCTTTTGAGAGCTGGACCTTGGACATTGGTAAAATTGCTAAATTTTACCTATTTTAGGCCTAAAAACCCTACCTGGCTGTTAGTTCTCCTCATTCTTCATTGCAGATCCCCTTATTTTAAGATTCCCAAGTTATCTTATCATGTCACTCACTTACTCAAGAACCTACTGTGTTCCTACTCTTTCTCATTTAGTCTAAACTCCGCATTTTGGCATTCAGTACCATCTACAATCTTCCTCTTTACCAATACAAGTCCATCTTCCACAACTTCTCAGTATAAACATTCAAAACAGCATCAGTTATATTATTCTCTTAATTGTCTTTTTAAAAACAATTTTTTCTACACATGTTCAGTTCTTCAGCTCATATCATGCCTCATAGTAAAGATGCTGTAAGGATGTTTTTCTTCCTGATTCTTTCATTCTCAATCATATCCATCTTTCATGGACAGCATAGATCCTAAGTACAGAGACAATATGATACAGTGTTTAATAATATTTTCTTTGACACTTGCCAGATTTGTATAACTTTGAAAATATTACTTAAATTTCTGTGCCTCAATTTATTTATTTGTAAAGTGAGGATAATTGTAACTTATAGTATCATTGAGATGATTGCATGAATTACTATATAAGTACATAGAATGGGGCCTGATGTATAGTAAGAGTTTTCCTTAAGTATATTTAACTACTCTATAAGATTTTCCAAATCCATTCATTTATTTACTATCCCAGTATTTATGGTGAACTTATTTTGTGCCAAACCCTTCACTAAGAACTGTTCATAAAACAGTAAGTTACACGCTGTTTCTTATGTCAAGGAACTCCTAAAAGAATTTATTAAAAGATCAATACAGAATGCTCTGGGGCACAGAGTAAGGGCACTAAAGTCAACTCAGAGGAGGAGTTGGAGAGTGAATTGTTAAAAAAAAAAAAGACTTGTTTTAAAGAATTGTTAAGGAAAAGAACTATAAGTACAGTTGACCCTCGAACAGTGTTGGGGGTTAAGACCACTGACCCTCCATGCAGTCAAAATCCACATATAACTTTTGTCTCTCCAAAAACTTAACTACTAATAGTCTACTGTTGACTGGAAACCTTACCAATGACAGAAACAACTGATTAACATGTTTTGTACGTTATATGTATTATATTCTATATTCCTCTAATCAAGGGAGCTAGAGAAAAGAAAATGTTATTAAGAAAATCTTAAGGAAGAGAGAATATGTTTATAGTGCTATACTGTGTTTATTGAAAAAAGCTGTGTATATGTGGATCTGTTCAGTTCAAGCCCATGTTGTTCAAGGGTCAGCTGTAGTTCCTTGTGACTGTGGAATATAGTGGCAAGAGAAGTGAAATAAGAGGTAAACTTGAAGAGAATGTACACAAACGATCATGAATTATCTCATAAACTTGTCACGACAATGTGTTTGGCCCATTACTCCTACTTTCCAGTTGGAGGATTTTGAAAGAAATCTGTTGGCAATTTATTGTCATCAAGATGTTATGGTGGAAGAAATGCCCTTGGCCCTGATACAGCATTCATCTCTTCCCCATTGTCCTCAAATATTAACTTCCTAGTATATGTTAAACCACGTAGTAGATACCAGATAGAGTAATAAATAATCCTTGGTCTTTGCTTTCAAGGATTTCACATTTTATTGGGATGCACAGACAAGTAAACAGGCAGTTATAACACAGAGCAGGAACTGAGACACAGGCAAGCACAAGATGCCGAGGGAACCCAGAATGGGTACATAACCCAGTTGTATAAGTGCATTGTTGTAGAGATGAGAAAGATCATAGTTCAGAAACATCCTTCTAGAGATTCTAACAGTGCAGAGATCTGATATTAGCCAGGTGTAAGGAACAGAGAGAGTAAAGGAAATACAAGCTTTGAGAAAAACATGTGTCATCTTTATCTCTTTTTTTTTTCCTAGATATTGATGTTATTTATTGTCTGAGCTATTCATTTTGGGATCAGATTATAATGCATCTTTTATAGCCTTATTTTGTTTAGAATGTTTACGTTAATTTTGTCTTCCTAGTGAAAATGTAATAAGACAAGATGTCACATGGTTTTCTCTAGCACAATAGTAAGCAGCATTAGATAGGAAATAAATATTTACTGCATTAATTTACTGAAATAATTGCTCAACATTTATTGAATCAGCCCCAGGTTATTTTCTAAAGCAAGCACATACTTCTCTCTCTCTCTCTCTGTTGTGTGTGTGTGCGTGTTTGTGTGTGTGCACACGTGCACATGCATGCACACTGCCCCAAAGAAAAAGGTGCTTTTAGACTTTCCAGTCCTTGGGTTTCTTTCATCTTTTTTATTTGCACTTTTTTAAACAACTGTAAACACCTACATTCTTTTCCAAACACAGAATCCTAAACTATAGTAAGGATTTAGTCAATGCTAAGCACAGACAGATTATTACTTGCTGGGTTTTACACATTGCTTACTTTTGTCATCACATTCTGTCATCATATTCTTAAATTCTGTAAGTTGTACCTTCCAGAGTCTTAAGTTATTTTCTTTTTAATTTTGTCTCTTTTAATGCTAATTTGTAAAAAATTCTGATAAATTCTTAGGTGCACTGTATCATGCTACCCATTATTTATCTCATCATTGTCTTCCTCTTAAGCCATTTTCCAATGGGATTCTTACTTTCATTTATTTGTGTTTATGTCCCAGTATTTGCATGACTTTATATTTTCCTTTCGATAAGCTTCTTGTATTTAATGAATCAGTCTGAAGTGTTATCTTGAATTTGTAACTCATTTTCAAGAACAGATCAAGAGAGCTGTAAGACATCTCCAATTTTCACAGATGGAAACAAAGTCCGAGAAGTTTCTTAATTTTCTCAAAGTAGCACAGCTTATTAGTAGTGTCACAGAGGCTTAAGCCAAAAGAAATAAACTAGTCAGTATTAATATCTTGCTTTGGAGGGCAACAAAATCTTCCCAGAGTCTCTGAAATAACACCATTAACTATCTACTCTAAAGATTAGCCTTAGAGAAAAATATGGAAAAGACTGATTCTGTAATATGGAAACATTAAAATGGTGTTTGCAGCCATATAATGATCCTTTCCTCCCTTTCCACAAATGATAGCAATTTGGTAGAGAGGGAAATAAAGTGTGCCTGATGTTATTTGTTCTTTCTGAAGCCATGTTGCTCATTATTCAGCATTTTGTGCCCCTGTAGGCATTTCCAAATTGATAGTGTAATGGCTTTTTCCACTATCATCCCAGGTACTGAAGTTAAGATAACAGGTCTACAATTTTCCAGGATCATCCTTTTAGTAAAATTGGGCATTGAACTCTATTTCAGACTTCTGGCACTTCTGCTCTGAGCAACTTCCTCAAAATAGCAGCAAAGAACTTTGCAATAACATGCACCATTGCTTTTAGAATCCTTAGTCGCCGATCATTAGGACCTGCTGATTTAAATGCCATCCAGAGTTTTCAAGTTATTTTCAACTATTTCCATCCCTAACTTATTTTGTCACAATGCAGTTTCTCATAGTTATCTAACTACCTTAGATATAGGATATATCTAAAATGAATAAACCTGAAAGCATTTCTAAGCAATTGATCAAAATTTATTTTTTAAAAACTCGTTGTAATTTCAGATTTCCTCATTTTCTTGACTTTTAAAAATTCTTCATTTTTTAAAAAGATTTATTTATTTATTTATTTGACACAGAGAGAGATCACAAGCAGGCAGAGAGAGGGAGAAGCAGGCTCCCCGCTGAGCAGATAGCCCGATGCGAGGCTGATCCCAGGATGCTGAGACATGACCTGAGCTGAAGGCAGAGGCCTTAACCCACTGAGCCACTCAGGCACCCCAAAAATTCTTCATTCTTATAAAGAGTTCTTTTTTGTTAAATTTTGAGATTATTGCTCTAGATCCCAAAAAAGCAAAGAATATATATTCTTTTAAGTTTGTAGCCTTCAGGTAGGCATAAATTCTGTCCCCCTTCTTCTGGTTGACATAAATAAATTGTTATATGACTCATCTAATGGTATGAATGGAGATTGGGATAAGAGAACATTGGTCAAAGCAAAAGCAAAACCACATATTGCTTTCCAGCTATGCAGCAAATCACTTTAGCTCCAAGGATACAAAATGTATCCTTAGCAGTTGGGGGAATTTCATGGTGTTATATTAACAATATGTGGGCTCGCCTAGTGTTACTCGAATCCAATTATATCTGAAGTGATCAATTTTAATTATATCTTTTCCAATTTTCATAATGTTTCCATTATGATCATATAGGAAATAAAAGCATTATCCATTTTTTAATCAGATAGGTGATGAAATTTCAAAGCACCTAAATAACACTTATTATTCTCACCAGAAAAGAAAGTTTCAACTGTAGTTCCAACCAGGGAATATTTGGATGAGATAATTAAACGTAAACTTAGTGATGAAATTGACATTAAGGAACAAAATGAATTTTAAGATTTTCTAGCAAAATGATTTAGTAAATACCATGCCATAACCTAGGACATAACTCTGCAGGATTATTGAAGCTTTTTTTTTTTATCTAACTATGCAAAAGCCTTAAAGATAAAAACGATAAGTTAAAGGTAAAAAATTCTGCCTGAAGATTCATAAAAACTTCTAGTAGTTAGAAATATTTGGATTGAATCTTTGCATAGTAATCAGTGACATGACAAAATTTCTGTAAAAGATGGCATACCAAATTAAATCAGAAAAAGTTTACAATCAACAAAAAATTCTATTATAAGAAACCTCTGAATCACCGAGTTGGTAGATAATTGTAAAGGAAAGCTCTTTGCAAAATCAGGTTGACAAACTGAGCAAACTCTTCCTTGGAGTGGCCAATGAAAAGGAAAATGTGACTTAGCAATTTGAAGACAGTGCAGCTTGGCCTTCTAATACAGTGAGTCAGAGTTTACGTCTTAGTTCAGGCTGCTATAATAAAAACCATAGACTGAGTAGCTAATGCACAACAGAAGTTTGTTTCTTGCAGTTCTGGAGGCTGAAAATTTGAGATTAGTCTGCCAATATGGCTGGGTTCTGGTGAGAACCCTTTTCTAGGTTGTAGACTGCTCACTTGTACCCTCACTTTGGAGAAAGAGCTGGTAGCTCTTTGGCATTTTATTCATGAGGGCTCTACTCTCATGAGTTAATTATCTCCCCAAAACTCCAAATACCATCACTTTGAGATTAGGGTTTCAACATATGAATTTTGAGGGAAACAAAATATACAGTCCCTTTAAGTCCACATTTTGGGCTTTAATTTTATAATCACAAAGCCTGTTGTAATTATTTCTGTCCAACTTGACCATGGGAATTTGCATGATGATCCAGAGCAGAAAGCAGCTCTTATTTGACTTTATGTTTATAACACAATCCACTTTTTCTTCTACCACTTGAAATGAAATTCATTTTTAATAATCTCTCTGAATATGAACTATTTAAAGAAAAATGAAGGGTAATTCAATTAATCTTATTTTAAGTATAAAAAACTTCAAGCTCCAATGTACGTTTTAATATTTTATTTAAAAATTAAAATATGCCATACATGTATGATATCTTAATTGAAATCACACTTTTCCTATTACTCATGATTTCTTGGCATATCACCTCATGCATTCAACTATTAGTCAATTATAAATTTAAATTTTATTTCTTTTAAATTATTATTAATTGTTTAAATTATTATGAATTGAAAACTTAAAATTATTAAGTTCTATCTTAGAATTATTAATAATACCTTCTGGATAGGGGCACCTGAGTGGCTCAGTGAGTTAAACGTCTGACTCTTGTTTTTGGCTCTGGTCATGATCTCAGTGTTGTGAGATTGAGCCCCACACCAGGCTCCGTGGTGGGTGCAGAACATGCTTAAAATTCTCTCTCCTTCTCCCTCTGTCCCTCCATCCCTCTCTGGCTCTCCCCCTCCTCTCTTAAAAAAATATCTTCTAGATAAACACACTAAGGGAATTGCCTCACTTTGGTATTTTTATTAGATTTCTCTTTGGTTATATAGAGTGACAGTCCTAATTATAATTTTTGAAATAGTGAAGAAGTAAAATTCAAAGTACTTCATGGGTGGTCAGAAGAACAGAGTGTAATGACATTTTATATATCTATATCTATATCCATCTATTTCTCTCTGTATCTCAGTTCTATGAATATGTAGAAGAACTATAATTAAACTGATCTGTAAAAGGGAATAACAACTTATTTATTTGTGATTGCCTCACAAAAAAGAATTAATGTGAAATAACTTAATTTCAGTTAAGTTTCCTCCAGCTCAAATTTGTGTTTAGTTATTTTTTCCTAAGAACTTTTCCTTGGGAACGACAGATGTTGGC
>CM053612.1:28836504-28896592 GCA_028646535.1 Procyon lotor
CTATGCAGCCATCAAGAGAAACGAAATCTGGCCATTCGCAACGATGTGGATGGAACTGGAGGGTATTATGCTAAGCGAAATAAGTCAGTCAGAGAAAGACAAGTATCACGTGATCTCTCTGATATGAAGAATTTGAGAGGCAAGGCGGGAGTGTGGGGGGGTGGGGGAGAGAAATGAAACAGGAAGGGATGGGGAGGGAGACAAACCATAAGAGACTCCTAGACTCACGAAATGAACTAAGGGTGGCTGGGAGGCGGGGGAATAGGGATAGGGCAGCTGGGTTGTGGACATTGGGGAGGGTATGAGCTATGTTAAGTGCTGTGAAATGTGTAAGCCTGACAATTCACAGACATGTACCCTGGGGCAAATAATACATTATATGTTAATAAAAAAAATTAAAAAAAAAAAAGAACTTTTCCTTGGGAAGTGTATTCCATGAAATGCCAAGGATTTGTAATCAAATAAATGTGAGAGATCCTGCATACTCTATTTTCCCTCTTGGTAATTCAGTGCACATTAGTATGGTACAAGCTTCTATAAGTATCTCAGTAAAGACATCTGGTCCACCCTGATTTAAGAAAGGTTTCCCAAGCTCATTTGATCTTGATTCCATTTTTCTATAATTCCTAAGAGCAACCAACATGCTAGAGTCCTATATAAGCTGGTTTGGGAAATACAGCAGTGAAAGAAATGGTAGACTTGATGTTGAAGTTGAAAGAGATCTCTGAGATCATTTAGACCAGAACATGTAATTTACTGAGTCCCATGAGAGATAATATTTATCTTTCCATCACATAGGCACATAGTGACTACTTAAATATTGTCATATAAATGAATTCGTAAATGAACTATAAGGCTAGGGTTAGAACTCAAGGCTCATATGGCTTAACCCATTGAACTTTTTAAAGAACTTACCTTATTTTCTCTTAAGGACATTGTAATCAGCTCAGTAGGTTCTCTTATAAAGGGAGTTATTAGTTATGTAGCCCTGGGCACAAATTTTCTTTGAGAATCAGGAAATACTTCTCTCACAAGGTTATTTATCAATATTAATTGAGATGTCACACATGATGAAATGCTTACTACACAATGCACATTAAGTATTCAGTAAATGTTACTTTATCTTCATTTCCCTGATAGTAGTATTTATAAAAATGATTGTGTTCATGATAGTATCATCCTATTAACTAAAAACATTTTATGTATTTTTATAATTATACCAAAGCATAAGGAAAATAAATCATAAGCGCACAGATTGCTGAGGTTTTTTTGAGGGTGGAGGGGCAAAGGGAGAGAATATCAGGCAGGCTCCACGGTCAGTATGAAGCGCACACGGAACTTGATCTCACAACCCTAAGATCATGACCTGAGCCAAAATCAAAAGTCAAACACTTTACTGACTAAAGCACAAGTCGCCCCCAGATTACTGAGTTCTAACAAACTGAACAAATCTGGATAATAATTACCTAGGTTACTGAATAGAATCACAGGAGACATCCCTAGGTCTCCTCCCATTCACTATTACTTAGGAGTATTTTATATAAATAAAATCATGCAGTACATAATCTTTGTGTATTTGACTTTTTCTGCCTCAACATTATGTTTGTGAGATACATCCATGTTTTTGTATGTAGCTGTAGAGCATTCTTTGTCATTGCTATATAGTATTATGTTAACAGGAGTATACTACGGTTTATTTGTCTACTATTGATGGGCATGTGAATAGCTTCCAGTATGGAGGCATAATGAAGAGTTCGGCAATGAACAGTAATGCACATGTCCTGTGGTGAACATATATATGTATTTCTGTTGGATTATGCTTAAGAGTGGAATTTCTGGGTCAAAGGAAATGTATATGTTCAGTTTTAGTAAATATCACCAGATAGTTTTCCAAGGTTTGTAACAATTCACAGTCCTATCAACAGTATGTGAGAATTCTAATACTTTCCAAAATGTTTAAATTATAGCCATGGATTTAAACCAGAGTAACAAGGGCGCCTGGGTGGCTCGGTTGGTTAAGTGGTGGCCTTCAGCTCAGGTCATGATCCCAGGGTCCTGGAATCGAGTCCTGCATCGGGCTCCTCGTTCAGTGGAGAGCCTGCTTCTCCCTCTCCCTCTGACCCTCCTCTTGCTTGTGCTCACGCACTCTCTCTGTCAGATAAATGAATAAAATCTTAAATAAATAAATAAATAAATAAATAAATAAATAAATAAATAAAGCGAGCAACAAAATATAAACTACGTGAATTAGACGTAGTGGGTATTAATGAAAGAATATTGTATTGACTGGTTTGTTGGGTTCTAGTAGAGGTTCTTTCAGAAACTTTATGTGATCTTGGAAAAAACCATTAGAGCACAATTTTAATATCTGTAGATTTAGACATTTGAAGGACTATGGCTCCTCTCTTTGAAAAAATGAATAATTCATACACGAACACAATTTTGTTAATAATTTTGGGGGTGGGTGTCCATGGGTGAGCCCATAAATAGGGGTGATGACTGGGATCATCATGAATTTAGCTAAAAATATATGAACTAGATGGCACTTGAAGTCTCTTCCAGTGGTAACAACAGTAACAATTTTTTTTTAAATCAGTACATCAGCTACTATTATTTGAGGTTGTATTTCAAACATATATTTGGTAGAATAAAATACTTCTCAGGTAAATTGCACTGATGGTACCAGCAGAGAGAAGTATTTCCAAATTTGTCATCATTTAAAAAATTGTTTAAAATCATACTTAATACTATGATTGCTAAACAAATCTATAAAACCTGAAACATAGATAATACTGTACTGTTATTATTGAATATCAATTCATACCATCATTCCAACAAAATTATGGAGGCATGGAAGTAATTAGGTTTTTTTTAATCTTGATAGTATCCATTTTTTAGAAAGGATGGATTTTATATTGTTTCAAACTAAGGTAAATTTAACGTTCTTTAAATCAATGCAACTGACTAGGTATTTATAGAGAAGCCCTCTATAATATATTCAAAAGGGCAGTTTCTCTCGTAACAGTGCTGTCTTATGTCTATTATATACTTTAATATGAAAATATGCCCTTTATGGAATCACCTCTAAGTTTTTCACCTTAAAGTGAGATGATTTGAAAAGCAATCAGAGGTCTTATTATACAAAAGTTTTACACCATAGTTCTTTATATTACTGTCAGCATTCAGCACTCTTTAAGGACTTCAATTGTGCATTAAGAGGATGAAAACATTTGGGGCACCTGGGTGGCTCAGTTGTTGGGCGTTTGCCTTCAGCTCAGGTCATGATCCCAGGATCTTGGGATGGAGCCCCCGTGTTAAGCTCCCTGCTCAGCGGGAAGCCCGCTTCTCCCTCTCCCTCTCCCCCACTGCTTGTGTTCCCTCTCTAGCTGTCTCTCTCTGTCAAATAAATAAATAAAATCTTAAGAAAATGTGGCTGAAAACATTAAAAGCAATACATTAGCTAACCATTACTTGAGCCAGGGTTAACATTGCTGGACAACAGAGCTCTAGAGAAAGGGGTGCTGGGTGGGAAAATACTAAAGAAGAAAGAGTTTTGGAGCATAAGACATCAAATTCAGCAAAAAGGTTACTGACCTAATGGGTTGGTTATACAGAGAGGAAAAATTGAGTAGGGTATAAAGAAATATCCTGGGTATTGAGGAAGGCACGTACTGCATGGAGCACTGGGTGTAGTGCAAAACAATAAATCTTGTAACCCTGAAAATAAATAAATAAATAAATAAATAAATAAATAAATATCCTGAAAAGAGATGTGATTTCCAAATTGCCGAGTAGAATTTAAAACAAATACCTAAAAAGAGAACCATATTCTGCTTTCTCAGAAACAGTAAGAATCATCATCATTTCTTGAACCCCAAAATAAGCATATTACAAATATCCCATTCTCTCGTATTTTATAATAGAATAGATAACTCGAGTTTGGTGCTGTCTTACCTAAGAGCAGGTGGGTGGACTATTTGAACTTTCCAATTCACTTCTAGCAGCACTTAAATATGTTTTGCTCCTGGGAGACAAAATAAACATTATGCACCTGGAAATATCAGGGTAAAACACTTGGAATGCTTTTGTACATTATCTTAATTGAAAGATAACATTCTTTCATATGAAACTGCTAAGACTGCCCATGCTTGCCTTCAAAATAGAAATCCCTAAAGAATGGTTACTCAGACTCCCATGTTCTTCAAAGAGTCAACCCTGGAAATCAATAGAAGCCAGAAAAGAATTTCATAAAAATCTGCTATGAAGAAAACTCAATGTCCATTTATAGCCAAGAGAATTTACAAGGCACTAAATTGTCATGTTTTTTCTCTTACATAGCTTTTGATAATGAAAACATTTTACTGTGCAATTTTCAAAAGTGAATAACTTGCTATAAATATTTTAAATAAATAAAAGCTTAATTAAATAGATAAATGGGCAAGTGGAATAAACGTTAGATGTAATGATAATAAAAATTTGTGACTGAACATTTGCTGTTTAAAGGATGAATAGCCATTCTGTTGTGGCATAATATGTAGTGTATCATATTGTGTATGTAAGATTATACATATTTCATATGATATAAATATATATGAACTGTAGGAACAAAACTTTGATCTAGTTGACTCTAACCTTGTACATTATTATACTTGTTTTTACTATTTGTCCTGTTCCAGCCAAAGTGGAGAGCTACTTTATATTTTAGAATATGTCTTATCTTCCTAGGTATGCTTTTATTCACATTTTGTTCTCAACATCAAATGTTTTCCCTTTAAGATTTGCCCTTCCCATTATAATTTGTTTCATTTCCTGCTGGTTCATATAAATGATACTATATTCATTTCTTTTAAGTATTTCTTTCCATTTCAGCAAATATTTGTTTTTCTTTTTCTAGTTTTTATTTAAAATCCAGTTAGCTAACATACAGTGTAATGTTAGTTTTAGGTGTAGAATTTAGTGATTCATCACTCATACACAACGCCCAGTGCTCATCACAAGTGCCCTCCTTAATTTCCATCACCCATTTAATCCATCCTTCCCATCCATCTCTCCTCCAGTAACCCTCAGTTTGTTCTCTATAGTTAGGAGTCTGTTCTGGTTTGCCCCTCTTCATCAGCAAACATTTATTAGGAACCTACTTTGTATCGGATAATTTTTAAGATAACATAAAAAAAGATACCATCTATTTTCTACCATAGTCGAGATTACCGTCTAGTGAGGGAGACAGGCATTAAGCAAAAGCAAACATGCAAATAAAAATGTAAATATGTTCTAAGAAGGAAAATCAAATTAGGTGCAATAGGAGAGAACAATAGTGTGAGATACTTTAGGTTAAATAGTTAGGAAAAGCTCCTTTGTGAGAAGTAAATTTTAAGTTGAAACCAGAAAAATGAATAGGCACCAACCAAGCGAAATGTAAGGGGAGGAATCGGTGGGTGGGGGAGCGTGTACAAACTTCCTGAAGTGGCAGTGTGTTATATGAATTTGGACGAAAACAACAAAAAGGCCAGTGTGACCGGAGTATACTGATGGGGAAAGTGGCACAAGATGAGGTTTGAGAGACAGACAACTGTCAAGTCATACAAGATCTTATCTAAGTGTTGAGTAGTTAGAGCAATAAGATCATAAGAGTGTCAGAAATTGTTGTAAGTGCTTTACTTGTATTATGACACTGAATCCTCATGAAGACCTTGTGAGGTAGGTACTATCAGCACCCTCATTTTAAAGATAAATGAGGAACACAGAGGTTAAGTGACTTGCCCATGGTCACTAGTATGTAGTACAGACAGGATTCAAACTCAAGTGTTCCGGTCCTAGAACCAGACTTTTGTCCCCCAGTAAGCATGGTGGGAAGCAATAGAAGGGTTTTAAACAGGAAGCTTATCTGTTGAGATTTACACATTCTATAAACAATTCTGGTTGAATTGGGCAGGGCTTGGGGGGAACTGCTTGAAAGCAAGCAAAAGAAGTGGGGAGAATATTAGGAGGTTTTTATAATAGTCCAACGAATAAAAGACTGGTTTGCTTGGTTCCGGGTGAAATGAGAAAACGGGATGGATTAAAAATATAGCTTTTAGGGGCACCTGGGTGGCTCAGTCAGTTAGGCATCTGCCTTTGGATCAGGTCACGATCCCGAGGTCCTGGGATTGAGCCCCAGGTCAGGCTCCCTACTCAGTGAAGAGTCTGTTTCTCCCTCTCCTTCTGCCTCCTGCTTTGCCTGCTTGTGCTTTCTCTCTCTCTCACTCTCTGTCAAATAAATAAAATCTTAAAAGTATATATATATGCCTTTTAAAATATTTTTCAGTATATAAATAAAATGGATGGGACTTGATAATATATTGGATGTAGGAAGGAGGAAAGAGCACAAAGTGACATACTAGTACATACTCATTTTGCAGATAGCCCATCATGATATCCTTGGTTTGCTTGCAGTTATAATTGAACTCAATTAATCATTCTTTTTGTAGTAACTGTGAAGTTGGTTCTTTGTGTGTGTGTGTGTTTGACAATGGCTCTTTTACTAATTTGTTTTCCCCAATTTCTGTGGAAAACTGAATGTGGTTAATTTAAATCATTAGAATTTCATTTGTTACACCAAGAAAATCAAATACAAAAATAAATAAGAATAGTTCCTTACCCCCAACATCATCAATAATCTCGAATCATAAGAATCATGAGGCTCGACATCAGTTGAAGAATATCAATTGCTTCATCCAGATCTTTAAGAGTTTTACATCGAATCCTTGGTAATTATGAAATATCATGGGTTTATCTATCTACTATCCTTTCGGATACTACCAGTGTCAAACAGGATTTTATATTTTGTGATGAAATGTCACCACATTTACCATGTAATTTTCAGATCCAAGTATCAGTGATCAGTGGGTAAGGAAAATTAAGACATGATTATTTCCAACTTGATTCTACCTAGAAATTGGATGTTAAAAGTCACTATATGTATGTGGAAACATCACTTGTTCTCTACACTCCTGGGTTTCTTTTTATAGAGTCACATAGTATCAGTGATTACTATTTAGTATATAAGAGAGCTCCAGTCTGTCTCTTTCTTAGCATCTTTTTATAAAAGGATATTGTACATTATTGTACATTATCATGTGCAACAATATTAGAATTACATGTTTTGTACTGTTTACAGTACCAGTCATTGTTTTAGTTTCTCCTTTGATCCTCTACACCTTAAGAATCTGGCTCTCGATATTAGGTGTTCCTGTAATCTGTGGCATTTTATGCTCCCTGATTTTGCATAGCATATATACACCTACGTATCATGGGTATAAATGGGTATGAATGCTGACAAATGCTTTAGTTCATGTGAAAAATCACTATTGCTTTAGAACTTGAGTATAACTTTTTCTAAAGATCAGGATCCATGATCACTACAATAAATATCACTGGCTTTGGGTGGGGTTGAGCTATATACGGTATAAGACAGATGGAAGCCTCTCTACCAAACCGTCACTATTTTCAGGAACTAAAATTCCCCCAAATGTGTCCCATATTTATATAATGTTATTGAAAGTTAATGATACAAATGGAGAAGCAGTAAGTGTGAAAATTAACTGGTTCATCCATCTGCCTATTAGATTCACATCTGAAGAGGATGCTATACATCACTTATTTTACCTAATAGGAAATTATTTCTTAACCAGGTCTCTCCAGTACCTATCGGATAATATTCAACCTTTATAACATGACGTTCAATGCTGATACACAGCCTAGGACCCCTATTTCTCTAGCCTTACTTTCCACTTTTCTTGTGCATGAATCTCTTCTTCAATTAAACCAGGCTTCTGTTGACTCCTGAAACTAAATGTGTATGTATATGTATATGAAGCATTTATTATATGCCTAGAATATTTTCCTTTTGCTCATAATACTGGATGGTCTTATATAGCCAATTCAATTTCATTTAATTACTCATTCAATAACTGAAAACCACCTGTTATGAATATGATTATGAATGAGATATCCAGATAAATAAGTCCCAAGATATTTTAAAAATATAATTCTGTTTATTTCTTTCTGACATGGTAGAAACAGGATTCAAGGACCTCAACTCAATATCATGGTTTTTTTTTTTTTTTCCTTTTCTGCTAAGATGATTTCAAGCTATGTCTTTTAGTAAGAAATGCACACTTTTCAGGGCAAGGTAAAGCTTTACTATTTTTAATCTCAGATATCTCCTTCCTAATCTCTTTTACTATTGATGATTTCACATTTTACAAAGCAAATTTACAAATTTTTTGGGAGGCAAAGCTGTGGATATTATGTATCCAGAAGTGACTAAACTAGAAACCACTTAAATGACCTCAAACTGATACTCATTTTCGGACTCTCATGCAATCCAAAAGAATAATGATTACGAATTATGTCAAGAATATTGGTACTACTTTTAGCAATAAAGCTAAGTAAAGCTGAATACATACCTATGACTAGAAATTTACTCTTAAGTATATGCCCAACAGAAACACTTACATACGTCTACCAAAAGAAAGAAATAGTTATAGCTATATTCTATATATAGCTATATATAGAGAGAGCCTGCTTCCCCCTCTCCCTCTGCCTGCCTCTCCACCTACTTGTGATCTCTCTCTGTGTGTAAAATAAATAAATAAAATCTTTAAAAAAAAAAAAAAAGAATAGAAATTCTCAGCCACCCCTGTTAATTTCTAAAGTATCTGAATAGTATCTTAGCAAAGACATGGAATCTATCAGTGGCACTACTGACTATGGGCAAGGAAGCCAAATATGCTAAAAATACTTATCTCACTGAAAATATTTTTCTCCAGGCTTGTAATTACCTTTAAAGGCATTAGCTTTGTATAGTATGGCCTGCTTTAAAAAATAATCCTTTGATTTTGAGTTTATTGTAGATTCGTATGAACTTGTAAAAAAAATAAGAGAGATCTCATGTACATTTATTCAATTACTCTGATCATGACATCTTGCAAAACTACAGTATAATATCACAACCAAGATACTGACATTCATATAATCCACCTATCTTATTCAGCATTCCCAGTTTTACTTGTACTCGCTTATGTGTATATTTGTGTGGTTAGTTCTACATGAATTTATCACATGTATTACTTCCTTAATTCATACAGTGATTGTGAGATTTGTCCATGTTGCTTATTTATTTTTCATTGCTATATACTATTCACGTATGTAAATATCCACAACTTATGCATTTTACTATCGATGAGATATTATGCTCAATTCAAGTTTTAGTCTATTACCAAGAATATAGCTATAACTATTTCTTTCTTTTGGTAGACATATGTAAGTGTTTCTGTTGGGCATATACTTAAGAGTAAATTTCTAGTCATAGGTATGTATTCAGCTTTACTTAGCTTTATTGCTAAAAGTAGTACCAATTTCTTCACTCACCAGCAGTGTATAGGATTCTCCATATAACACTTGATAATGTCAGTATTGAAGATTACAGTCATTCTGGATGCTGTGTACTATTATTTCATTGTGATTTTAATTTATATTTGCCTGAGGATTAATTAGATTAAACATCTTTACAGACATTTATTAGATATTTGAATGTTCTCTCTCTCTCTTTCTTTTTTTTTTTTTAGAGAGAGAGTCCAGGGGTAGGGGCAAGCAAAGGGAGAGGGAGAGAGAGAATACCAAGCAGGATCCACATTCAGTGTGGACTTGATCCCACAACTCTGACGCCGTGACCCGAGCTGAAATCAAGAGTTGGACACTTAACTGACTGAGCTACCCAGGTGCCCCTGGATATTCTTTTTGATAAGTATTGTCTGTCCTTTTCTTACTGATTAATAGTAATTCTTTATGCATCCTGGACATGATATTATGGAACATTTTAAGTCTTTTTGTCTTCTGTTCAGAGAAACTATGATGCATCTTGTGTTTTTTCTTCTACTTAAAAATTGACTTTTAATTACTATTAATTAGTAAAGACATTTTCAAAATATGAAAGTAAACAAATTATTCAATTAATTCCAAAATGAACATTAGTATAAAACAAACTTTAAAATACAAAATATCTGGTCTTATTATGCATGTAACTGTTACCTGGGCATCATTTTTCAAAATATTCTGAAAAAGGAAATAACAAGTAAAATTTCCTGTTATATTGAAACCTTACTGATTTATATTCTGTTCACTAAGAATTTGTGATAATATATTTACCTGAATTGATTTAGCAATTTCACAACATGGCAGTGTATATAACATTGTTATAAAAATCTCAAACTTTAGAATCATCCAATTATATATTTTATGTAATTCAGTATCCTTTTTTACATCAATCAATAATACTGTTTGATTTCCTTTAGATCTCAAAAGTCATCCATCTATATACAAGCATTTATTTAAGTCAGAGGCTCAATTCTTCATTCAGGTAAATTGAATGAAGCCCTAGAACATTTCATTTCCTACAGTGAAAACTGTTAAATAGATGTTACTTTTTAATTCAGATGACTCTTGCCTTGCTTGTACTCATCTGTGTGTAAGCACATGTGTATTTAGCTCCATACAATCTTATCATACGTGTAGGTTTGTGTATCCACCACAGTCAGGATACAGAACAGTGCTATCATCACCAACACCCCTTGTGTTGCCCTTTTATAATGATGACGACCTCCCTAGAGACTCCCATCCCCAATCTCTGACAACCACTAATCTGTTCTCCATCTCTGTAGTTTTCATATTTTAAGAATAGTATATGAGTAGAATCATATAGAATATAGCCATTTGAGATTGGCTTTTTTCCACTTAGCACAATATCTGTGAAGTTCATTCAAGTCGTTCTGTGAATCAATAGTTCATTCCTTTGATTTATGAGTAGTATTCAATAGTAAAAATGAACTTCAGTTTATCCATTCTCCCACTGAAAGACATCCAGGTTGTTTATAGTTTTTGGCTGTTATAAATAAAGCTGCAATGAACATTTATGCACAGATATTTGTGTGAACATAAAAATTTATGTCTTCGATCTAAGAAATTGTTGTCTAATTCAAGGTCATGAAGATGTTTTCCTATGCTTTTTTTTCTTAAGAGTTGTATACTTTTACTGCTTATATTTAGGTCTATTTTGAGTTAATATTTATATATGGTATGAAGTAGGTATCCAAATTCATCCATTTGCCTGCAGATATCCCATTGTCTTAGGATCGTTTTTCAAAATATATTCTGCCATCATTAATTTTTTGGCACCTTTGTTAAAAATTCATTGACCATAAATTAAGGGTTTGCTTCTGGGCTCTCAATTACATTCCTTTAATCTATATGTTCATTTCTATGGCACTGCTACTCTGTCTTGATTACTGTAGCTTTGTAAGAAGTTTTAAAATCAGGAATTGTAAATATTCTAACCATAATCTTTTCAAAGAATGTTTTAGTTATTCTGTATCCTTTGAGTTTTCATATCAATTTTAGGGTCATCTTGTCAATTTCTACAAAGAAGCCAATGGGGTCACTAATAGGCACTTCATGGAACGTGTAGAGTGAGCACCGTCATCTTTTTTTTAAATTTAATTTAATTTTTTCAGTGTTCCAAGATTCATTGATTATGCACCCATGCCCAGCACTCCATGCAATATGTCCCCTCCTTAATACCCACCACCAGGCTCACCAAACACCCCACCTCTTTCTCTCCCAAATCCTCAGTTTGTTTCTCAGAGTCCACAGTTTCTCATGCTTCCTCTTCCCTTCTGATTTCCCCCAATTCACTTTTCCTTTCCTTCTATTTTTTTAATTTAAATTCAATTAGCCACATATAGTACCTCATTAATTTCAGATGTAGTGTTCAATGATAAATCAGTTACTTATAAGACCCAGTGAACTCTGCCATCTTAACAAAATTAAATCTTATAATCCATGAATACAGGATGTTTTCCCACTTATTTAGATTTATCTTAATTGCTTTCAACAATGTTTCATAGTTTTCAGTGTACAAGAGGTCTACTTCTTTTGTTAAACTTCTTCCTAAGTATTTTTATTTTTTGATGCTATTTTAATATATTTAATTATTTTTTAAATTTTATTTTTGATATTTCATGGCTAGTGTATGAAAATATAATTAATTTTTGTACATTGGTCATGCATGTTATGATATTGAATCAGTGATAAAAACCTCCCAACCACAAAGCATAGAACTTCAGGACCAAACGGTTTCACCAGTGGATTCTACCAAACATTTAAAGAAAAATGTATGTCAATCCTTCTCAAACTCTTCCAACAAATTGAAGCAGAAGGAACACTCTCAAATACATTTTAAGAGGTCAGCATTATCTTGATACCAAAGCCAGATAAGGACTCTATAAGAAAAGAAAGCTACAGACTATGTCTATAAGAAAAGAAAGCTACCAACCAGCATATCCCTAAAGAATATATATGCAGGAATTCTCAACAAAATATGTACAAAACAAATTCCACAGCACACTAAAAGGATCATACACAATGATCAAGTGGGATTCATCTCTGAGATGCAAGAATGATCTAACATGCACCAATCAATAAATGTGATACAGCATATTAATAGAATGAAAGATAAAAATCACATGATCATCCCAAAAGATGCAGAAAAGGTAGCTGAGAGAATATCTTTTATGATGGAAAGCTCAACATATTGGGTATAGAAGGAACATACCTGAATATAATATAAAGGCTATATAAAATAAATGCACAGCTAACATCATACTCAGTGGTGAAAGATTGAAAGCTTTCCTTTGAGATTAGGAAGAAGACAATGATGTCCAGTCTTACCGCTCTTATTCAACATAGTGCTGGAAATCCTAGCCAAAGCAGTCAGGAAACAAGAGGCACCTGAATCATACAAGAAGAGAAAAATTGTGTTTGTTTGCAGATGACATGATCTTCTATATATATATAAACCCTGAAGACTCCACCAAGAAACTATTAAAACTAATGAATGAATTCAGTAAAGTTGCAGGCTATAAAATCAATATACAGAATGCAGCAACATATCCATATGTTAACAATGAACTATATGAAAAATTAAAAAAGTCCCATTTATAATAACATCAAAAGAATAAAGTACTTAGGAATAAATTTGACCAAGTAAGTAAAATATCTGTACACTGAAATCTATAAGACATTGATGAAGAAACTGAAGAAAACACAAATAAATAGAAAGATGTCCCATATTCATGGATTAAAAGAATTAATATTGCCAAAATTTCCATATTACTGAAAGTTATCTATAGATTGAGTGCTTTTCCTATCAAGATTCCAATGACATTTTTATCAGTAATAGAAAAAAAATGGCTCTGAAATTCATATGGAATCACAAATGACCCAAACGAGCCAAAGCAATCCTGTGAAAGAAGAACAAAGCTGGAGGCATCAAACTTTCTGATTTCAAACTATATTGCAAAGCTATGGTAATCAAACCAGTATGGTACTGGCATAATAACAGACACATAGAGCAATAAGACAAAATAGATAGCCTAGAAATAAACCCAAGCATATATGGTCAACTAATATTTGCCAAGGGAGTCAAGCATACTAGGTGGAGAAAAGATAATCTCTTTAATAAATCCTGCCAAGAAACCTAGATATTCATATACAAAAGAATGAATCTAGACCCTTAGCTTATACCACTCACAAAAATTAATTTAAGATCAGAACCTATATAACTACTAAAACAGAGAAAAACCTCCTTGACATTGGTCTTGGCAATGATTTTATAGATATGGCACCCAAAACACAAGCAACAAACACAAAATTAAACAAGTAGGACTACATTAAACTAACAAGTATGCACATTGTGAAAGAAATGATCATGAAAAGTCAATCTGCAGCATGAGATAAAATATTTACAAACCACATATTTGTTAAAGGCTTAATATCCAAAATATATAAGGAACTCATAACTCAGTGACAACAACAACAACAACAAAACAAATAATCCAGTTAAAAGATAGGCAAAGGATCTGAGTAGAAATTGTTACAAAGAAGATATTCAAAAGTCCAACAGGTGCGTGAAAAGGTGCTCAATATTACTAATCATAAGGGAATTGCAAAGTCACAATGGAATATCACCTCACACCTGTTAGAATGGCTATATATATATATATTATATATATATATATATATATATTAAAAAAAGAGATAAGTGTTGGTGAAAATGTGGAGAAAAGGGAACCCTTTTGCACTTTTGGTGGGACTGGAAATTGACACAGCCACTATGGAAAACAGTATGAATGTTCCTCAAAAATTTAAAAATAAAACTATCATATGATACAGGAATTTTAATTCTGAGTGGACATCTAAAGGAAATAAAATCACAAGCAAAAATATTTCTGCCCCCCATATCCACTGCAGTATTATTTATAGAGTAAATTTTAAAAGTCCTCACCCCACATATAAAAAAATGTAACTTTGTGAGGTGATGAAGGTGTTAACTAACCCTATTGTGGTAATCATTTTGTAGTCTATACAGATAAACTTACAACCTGCTATGTGTCAATTATATATCAATAAACCTGAACAAAAAATTCATTAAAATATTCACTTAAGATGGGTCAATTTTATTTTACATGTATTATTTTTCCAAAAAAATTCCAAAAAATTTTTCCAAAAAAAAAATATGCTCTGTGTGTGTGTGTGTGTGTGTGTGTAAATAATGCTAATAGTGACATATGATTTTACTGTGTATGTTTGGTTAATTGGACTATATTGATGAATGCTTAGAGTGATTACATATTTGTATTATAAACAATACTATATTTGAATATTCTTATACGTGAATCTTTGTACATTTTTGAAATTGTCCTTTTATTGGAATTGCCAATTTATGGTAAATTCTAGAGGTAGAATTGTTCAGTCAATGAGTACATACGATTTTTATGCATATTGCCAAAATTGTTCTACAGCAAGATTAAATCCATTTATACTCTAACCAATAGTGAATGAGATTGTCTATTTCCTTATCCTTTCACTAATATGGGTGAACAATGATAATTCATCTGGTTTAATTCATATTTATTTAATACTGAAATCAAACAAGGCTATACCTTTTTTTGTCATTTGTACTTTTTCTTTATTTTTTACAATTATCTGTACATGTTTTTTGCAATTTTCCTGTTGAGTATTTTTCTGTCTTGGATTTATAATAATATAGTAGATTTTTCCATGTAGAATATGTAACAGCTTTGTCATATGCAAATATATCTGTCATTTGCATTTAAATCCTGCCTATTTTCATTTTGAGGCATACAGCATACAGCTGCTTAACATGTTCATATAATGTACTCCATCAGTCTTTTTATTAATGGTCTCTGCCTTTAATGCCATACTTAGAAGGACCATTGCCCTCTTTTTTATATATAGTCATCAATATTTTCTGGTTATTTGCATTTTTTTATTTTAGACCTTTTCTCCTTATGCTATCTGAAATTTATTTGGCTATGTTATATTAGGAAGGAATTTAAGTTTTTGTCAAATTATTAACTAGTTTTTCCAGCACCATCTACTAAAAGAACCATCCTTTCTCCACTGATTTTAAGCTACCTTTAGCATATACTAAAATCTTTCATGTACTTGGCTATCTTCCTGGCCATTCTACTCTATTCCAAAATTTTGTTCTTGCAGCAACAAGATTTTGTTTTAAGTTTCCGCCCCCCCTTTGTAGTATATTTTGAATGTTAGTCACTAATTTTTATTATTCTTAAAAGCATTTCCTGACTCTTGTCATTTTTAATTTCAAATACTTCATTATTTTAAATATTTATTGTCTTTCAATAAAATTATTAGGTCTTCATTATGCGCCTCCAACATTACCTATTTAGGTTTATATCTAGGTACTTTCCTTTGTGCATGTATGTTTAATATGAAGATTTCTTTTGTTTTCTTTCATAAATGTTTTTTCCAGATGTACAGGATAGTTCATTTTTCATATTTAATTTACATAAAGTACTTAAATATATTAATTTAAAAGCTCTTTTGTTTTTTCTTGTTTTCCTTGTATACGGTCATGCATCTGCAACTAATGGTGATTAATAATTATACCTCTTGTTTGTTTATTTGACCTTATTGCTTTGAAAAGAATCTCTAGCATATACTTTCATATAGTAATCAAAGTGCTATTATATCTCTGTATCTTTTTTTCTTGAAAAATAAGAGTGACCACAGTACTTTTTTGGGATGGGGCTCTAAATACTCTTTATTTTTCCATATGCTTCCACACATTTGTGTGAAAACTCTTATATCTTTCTTTTTTTAAGTCTTTATTTAAATTCCAGTTAGTTAACATATAGAGAAGAACCTGATGGTTACCAGAGGGGAGGTGGGTAGGGGGATGTGTTAAATAGGTGATGCGGATTAAAGAGGGTACTTGTGATGAACACAGGGTGATGTAAGGAAGTGCTGAATCACAATATTGTACACCTGAAACTCATATTACACTGTATGTTGACCACAGTACTTTTTAAGCAATTATTGTTTATGTTTCAAATAGATATTTTTATCATCTCGAGAATTTTTAAAAAATAAATATGGATTTGCAATGTATCAACTAGGTCTTTAATATCTTACAGTACGATCGTGTGTTTTTTCTTCTGTGATATGCTAATATAATTAATCATATTAAATCAAGCTTCCCAATATTTTACTTTTACGCTATTTTTTTCTTATGAAGTCTTGAAGAAGTTTTCTTAGTTTTCAAATTAATTATAAATTTTAAGGTTTCCAAATGGTTAAGTTTAACTTAAAAACATATTGTGAAACAGCAGAAATGCTAATATAATTGCTACTATATTTTACAGAAATGCATACTCAGAATATTTGCCAAGTGAGGTTGATTTGTAAAATCAAGAGGATACCTGAAATGTATTGTCACTTCTTACTCCTCGTCTTCATTTTTTGTTTTTTCCCTCCAAAGAAATACTTGGTTAAGTATTTTCACTCATTTAGACGCTTGTTTGTAAGTTCTTAGGGATTTGTATGCATATTTTTATGTCTGTCTATGTCCATCTATGTGCATACTATATATAATCTTTTTTGTCCCTTAAAACAAATGTTCTCTCTTCCTCCAGCCTATCAGTGCCGTTGTCCAACTGATTCCAGGCCCTACTGGATCATTTTAGGGTTTCCTAGGTTACATGTCTCTATTTATCTTGCTGAATGGCTGTTTGTACTTCTTTTTCTTAGTCCTGGAAAATAAGAGAATCCAAAAACCGGTAGAAGCTACTGTATTAAATACAATGAAGGTTTCTGTGGGAACATAGGACTCTGTCCCTTACCATTGACTCAGTTCCTTTTCAACTCTGTCCCACTCTGATCTGTCAATCAGATACTCAGCCCTTAGCTCATTTATTCTTTTGTAATAAGTTAACTGAGATAAAATAATTAAATGATTCAGTTAGCTTTCTAAGCCTTATTCAAGCACCATAACTAGCCACATTTTTAGTTTGTTTAAATAGTAAAATTTTTAAGTGTTCTTAAGAAAGTTTGCTTAAAAATTGTTTAATTTTATAAGGAAAATAACTAAACATCGTGCCATGTAGCATAGTACTGTTATATAACCGTGTTGCTTTTTCTTTTCCTAGATTCTTTCCTAAATGTCCACTTTAATGATACTGTGTGACTTAACGCAGAAAATGGTTGTATTATTAGTGTGGCAAATCAACCAAAAGGAAGAAGTTTCAGTGAGGTTACCTGTAATCATCTATGCAATTTCTTAATTTAAATAGTGTTCTTTGTTAAGTTCTTTTTAAGAGCTTCAATTACAAATTATTCATCATGAAACATTTTAGAGATAAACACAGGTGTTAATATACATCATTTTCATGTTCATAAAGCAAAAGAAGGAAAAATAATGTAATACATACATAGCATTCATGAATTTTCAAGTTTGCCTGTAATACATGCTACAATACTATAATCCAAGCAGGTAATGACTCAGACTGAAAATACATTTTCGGCCTATTTTTTTCTTCTTGTTATTCGTCTATGTTATGCATTTAGAACTGCAAGGACAACAGAAATAATCAGTGTGTAGACAGAAATTAGTGTCCTTGTTTCCCATGCTTTCCAAGACTATCAAGTGATACTAGACTAAACTGAATCAGTATTATTTTTTGATACTATCTTATAGGACAGTTGACTTTGTTAATAAAGTAGGATTGTTGTTATTGTTGTTAACATTTTCAATGCTAAGAAAAGTCATTTAAATTCAGACTCTTCTACAGCTTATTGGCCCTGATAGAGATTACTTCCGAATTTAATTACTTCCTATCAAAGAATGACCACAGAAATTAATTCTGCAACATCAATATCAATTACTTTTTCTTTTTAAAGGTTAGCTAGAATATTAAATGTAAGTCGCTTATTATATTATAGCATTACCATTGTTTTTCCAAAGAATGAACATAGAGCAGTATGAATATAAACAAAATACTTCTCACTCATTGTTCTTAGTAGTTCCTTATTTCTTTTACATGTTTAACCCTTTACCGTAGTGTTTCTCAAACTGTTCTGTGATTCATTTGCATTAGAATCTTTTAAGATATAAGTTAAAATAAAGCTTCCTGGGTTCTATCTCAGATGGATTGAATCATAATCTCTAAGTGTGGTCCTGAGAATATGAATTTTCCATTTCAGAGATTGATTCTGAGACTCAGTGAAGTTTGTGAACCACTGTCTTAAGAGTGAGGTTTTGAAAATATCTTCTAAGCATCTTTTTTAGTGTGCTAATAGCTCCAAAGATATATCTATAGCAAAACTCTCTTCTGAGAGCTAGACATATATATACATATATCACTACTTATCCCATATAACTGAGACATGTCACAAAGTGATCTCTTGATCACTCTGCCTGTCTCACAACACACACACACACACACACACACACACACACACTCACTCACTCACATGCTCTCCTTTCCCTTTGACCTGTGCTTTTGAAGTCTAATGCCAACCAATCACCACAGCATTATGTCAACCACAACCACTTAATCACCAAGTCCTGCCAATTCTTTTTATATATTTTCAGTCCATCCACGTCTCTCTTGGTAGATAACATCAACATCTTCTTTATTGATTTCCCTACTTCTTGGTCCCTCACCAAAACTTTGTCTAAACAACAGCAATAGTAATCTTTCTGAAACACAAATATGATCACGTAGCTTGCCTCCTTAAAATCCCCCTCACTGGTCCCCATCAGAATCAAGATAAGCCTACATTTATTGAATTCACATAACTACTCATCATATTCTTCGTGATATGATTAGTCTGTATCTAATTTTCTTACCACTCTGTCTTCTCCCCATTGGCACTTTTTGTTGCCATTTTACAAAATTAACAATCTACAGTTTTAGGAATAAGTTACACAGTCTCTTTCCTCCACAGTGTATATCAAGTCATTATAAAACAATTTCAAATTATTAATGTGTCTCCTCCTCTATACTTAGTTTGCTCACCTCTCTATCCCCAGTGTCAAAGCACAATTCCTAGTATATGGTATAAGCCCAAAAATTCTTCTGGAATGAATAAATAAATAATGGGTAACAAAGCATTTATTTATATCTATTAATAGTATGCAATATAATATAGCATTTAAACACACAGGCTCTGGAAATGGAATCTCTGGGTTAAACTCTGGTTGTGCTATTTATGTGACCTCAAAAGATTTACTTAAATATCCCTGTTTTAGGTCACTAATCTTTAAAAATGGTAATAATAATAGCATCTCTCCCCTAAGATTGTCAGGAAGATTAAATGAGAAAATGCATACACAGTTGTTAAAATGTTCGTCACAAAGCAGGTACTCAAGAAACATTAGCTACTACTTTTACTTCTTTCATGATTCAAGAATTATTCCCCACCTTCAACACATCTCATCATTTTTTTCATTTTAATTTTCTTCTCTGCTCTCAGCCATCATCTTGAAAGAGTCACATATTTTTTAGTCTAAATGTAATGGATGTCTCTCTATACCCTCTTTCATTTTAGAGGCTTTTCTCTGGATCTTCCCTAGCTCTGAAATTCTTAGGTGTGATAACCAGAGTATTAAACAATATTCTTGATAAGATGATATACTAAAAAAAAATATTTTTAGTGTCTATAGAATTTCCTGATAACATGCAATATTTTTAAAGAAAATTAATAAATGATTCAGCCTTGAGGCAGACTTATACCAATATACTATTACTTTTAATTTGGTTAGGTCTTAACAAGATTTGTTAAGGTCAAGAAATAAGTTTTACAAGATGAGGGAAATGGAAAATTTACATAAATTTGTATATAAAATTTTATAAGATTTTATAAGAATTGAGTTCTTATCTTTCTTTTGCTGTTTTTAACTGAAAATTATGATTTTGGAGAGTTCTAGAAGAATTGTTTCTTAAATAAATGCTATACACTTTTTAAACTTTTACAGCCATACTACAAATAAAGTTTTTAGGGACAGTTTAATTTTTCCAATACAAATCAAAGAATCTGCATTTTAGACATGAAAAATCTGACAAAAGTTATATATACTAATTCACAAATGTATGGAAAATGGAGACCAGAAAATATATGTAACAGAGCTGATGTCACACAGCTGGACAAGTGTCAAGATATCAAGATAAAACATATGTGTGCTGACTCAATTTATTGTTTTTACTAAAAAACAATAATCAAATTAGTTTATTAGAATAGGTAAATATAATGAGGAAACAATGACAGAATTGAAATGGAGGAAAGAATTCTACAACACAAGTTAAAATGGCATAGGTGGATAATTATATCAATGGGCTATAAGGAGGCAGAAGGGTTTATACTTTGTTATGGGCTAAAGCGTTACAGGCAACTTAGTTGGATACAAAACAATACTCATATACCTTGAAGGTTGTACTGAAATAGATCTTTTATTGAAGAAGACAACCATGTATTTGTAGGGGCAATAAATAAAATTAATTTTGAAACTTTAGAAGTAGGTTTGTCCTTTGAAAAAATCTTATTTAAAATGCCATAGTAACAATTATCTTATAAAATATGCAACCAGAGCCCAAATGTGTATTTATCAAAGTGTGGTTTGCTAAATACCACAGAGAGCATTCTTTTTAAACAAACAGTTTCCTAGATCCCCATTCTGGACCCCTCTCAGAACTGCAAAATCTGAATTTATAGGATCAGAGCCTGGAACTATATTTTGTGGTCACCCCATACACACCTACACACCCCCACACCCACACCCATGCGCACACACACATAGATACACAAAACCACCAACACCACCTTGATTCTCTGGCAGTATAGTATTTTAAGTCATAAATTAGTTTAAGAGACATTTACAAACATTCATATTTTAAAAATAGTGAGGACACGTGAGCATCATGGTGACATAAGACATTTCTCTTTTTATTTCCCTGTTTTAACAATAAAGAAGACATATATCTACACACAAAAACACCTTTGCAGGTATTGTGGGATCTAGTACCACATGCCAAGAAATCCTGAAGGAGTCTTATCCACCTGTGCATCTGGTAATAGGGAAACAGGCCTCAGTATATCTGCAGAACCAGCTGAGCCAGCAAACCTGCCCCCACCCCTCATGTCGTGGCTGGGGAAAAGTCTACAGAGTACTGATCTGGGCAGATACCCATGCAGAAGAGAGAATTTGCAGAAGTCTAGCCTTCCTGAGGGAAGATTCCAGTATGTGAATGGAGAAAAAAAAAATGAGTTTGGTAGCAGTGGAGACAGCAATAAGAGAAACTTTCCCAGCCCCTCTTTCCCCAAGGAAATTCTTCATGAGGTTGATCTATCCAATGATGGTGTCCTCTACCATGGGGTAAAGAATAGCAGCAAATGAGTGCCTGGCCACACCAGCTGTGCAGGTCAGCTGAAGAAACCTGTTTCTCTTCAACAGCACCCAAAGCACAGAGGTGAGACCTCTAAATTGGGTAGGCAGGAGATTGGTAAAGAAGCCGATAAGAGGGGCACCTGGGTGGCTCAGTCGTTAAGTGTCTGCCTTTGGCTCAGGTCATGATCCCAGGGTCCTGGGATCAAGCTCCGCATTGGGCTCCTTGCTGGGCAGGAAGCCTGCTTTTCCCGCTACTGTTCCCTCTGCTTGTGTTCCCTCTCTCGCTGTGTTTCTCTCTGTCAAATAAATAAAATGTTTAAAAAAAAAAAAAAGAAGCGGATAAGAATTTCAAAGGGAATAAAGGAATTGAATTCAGCATGAGGTCTACACAGGAGCTTTTAGGAATACCACAACCGGTAATCTCCCTACTGGGTACATGGGTACCCCAACACTATGAGTGCTAAACCCATACCTAGTCCAACTCTGTGGCTGGCTCTTGGAGCATGCTTCTGTGCGTGATGCTGAGAGAGTTCTAGTAGACAAGAAACATGCCCAGAAAAAGGCACAGCAAGGGGTAAACCACAAACTTGACTTGTAGCGCCACCTTCTGGAAAACAAAAGAGGTCTTTCCAGTAGGCAAACTGGTTAGTTATAAGGAGAAAGGACATAAAACCTTAAGAATTCTGCCACAAGAGGGAGCAAAAAAAGTGGAGCAGTTGTATCCATACAAAGGTGGAGAAAAGCCCAGAAAATAAAAACCATCAAAAAGAATATTTCATCTGAAGGAAACTAGCAAAGATTTAAGGAGGTGTCTGCTACTTCAAATGTGAAAGCAACAACACCAATCTACAAAGAACATGAAAAAATCGAGGAAACATACCATCACAAGAAGAAATAATTATTCTTCAATAATCAAGTTCAAAAGCATGGAATTTTGTGATCTATTTGATAAAGAATTAAAAATAGCTGTTTTGGAGAAGTTCACTGAGATATGAGAAAAGTTTAAAAGGCAATTCAATAAAATCTCAAAAAAATTACAATGATCAAAATGAGATTTTAACAAAGAGATAGAAATCATGAAAAAGAACCAAACAGAAATTCTGAAGGTAAAGAACTCAATGAATAAAATAAAAATGCAATAGATAACATCTGCAGTAGACTAGAACAAATGGAAGATAGGATAGGTGAGTTAGAGGATAAGAATTTTGAAATTACCAAGTTAGAGGAGAAAAGGAATAAATGAAAAAGAGCAAAGAATGCCTACATGATCTATGAGAATATATCAAGAGAACAAATATTAGAATAATCAGGATTCCTGAAGATGAGAAGAAGAATGGAGCAGAAAATTTAAAAAATAATAGCTGACAACTTTTCAAATCTGGAGAGAGAATTGGATATCCAAGTTCATGAAGTTAATAGATCATGCTATTATCTAGATGCAAAAATATCTTCTCCAAAACACAATATAATAAAACTGTCAGACATCAGGGATAAAGAAATAATTCTGAAAGCAGCCAGGGGAAAAAAGATTGAAACTTACAAAGAAACCTCCAATAAGCTATTGATGGTTTTCTCAGTGGAAACTACACAAGCTAGGAGAAAGTGGAATGAATATTCAAAGTGTTGAGAGAAAAAAAAATGTCAGCCAAGTATACTCTGTCAAGCGAACTTATCCTTCATTTATGGAGGAGCAATAAAGACTTTCCTGGACAACAAAAGCTGAAAGAGTTCATCACCACTAGATATGCCTTGTAAGAAATGTTGAACGAAGTTCTTTGAGGTAAAAGGAAAAGATGGTAATCAGTGACATGAAAACATACAAAAATATACAACACACTGGTTAAGGTAAATATACAATCAGACTTAGAAAACTTAAAATCTGTGGTAGGATGTTGTGTTAACCACTTACTATAGTACAAAGGTCAAAGGAAAAGAGAATTACAAATAAGTATAGCTACTACAATGTGTTATTCAATACACAACATAAAAAGAAGGAAGTAATAACATCAAAAATATAAAAGAGGGAATAAAAGGATGTTTTTTAGATGGTTGAAGATTAGTTACTATCAGCTTAAGATGGACAGTTCTATCTATGAGCTGTCTTATGTAAACCTCATGGTCATCCCAAGTAAAAAATTTAGGGCAGATGCATAAAAGACAAAAAAAAAAAAAAAAAAAAAAAAAGAGGGAGAGAGAATAGAGCATACCACCATGGAAAATCACCAATTTACAAAGAGAGGCAGAAACAGAGTGTAAAAGAAAAATAATGAATGCACAAAAATACTAGAAAATAATCAGATGATATTAGTAAATCCTAAATTATCAACAATAATTCTAAATGTTAATGGATTGAATTCGCCAGTCAAAAGGCACAAAATGGCTGAACCAATTAAGGGAATAAAAAGACAACTATATGCTGCCCATAAATGACTGACATCAGTTTTAAGAACACACACAGGCACAAAATAAAGGGATAGAAAGATATTCCACGCAAGTTTAAATCAAAAGAAGTTGGGAATAGCTATGCTTATATCAGACAAAATAGACTTTAAGCCAAAAATGGTAACAAGAGACAAACAAGGTCATCATGTAATGATAAAGTGGTTGATTCATCAAGAAGATACAATAATCATAAATCTATATGGACTCAACATTGGAGTACCTAAATGTATTAAACAAAATGTAACAAATCTGAAGAAAGAAATAGACAGCAATATAATAATAGTAGAGGACTTCAATAAGTTACTTTCAGCAATGGATGGATAACTCAGACAAAGTCAACAAGGAACCAATGGACTTGAATCATATGTTAAACCGTATGAACCTAGCAGACATTTACAAACATCCATCCAACAGAAGCAGATAACATCTCCTTCCTCAGTGCAGGCAAAATACTCTCTAAGATTGACTATATGATAGGTTACAAAACAAGTCTTAGCAAATATAAAAGATTAAAATAATGCCAAGTACTTTTTTTGACCACAGAATGAAACTGGAAAACCACAACAGAAAAGCTGGAAAATCTACAAATATGTGACAATAAAGGAACACAATCTTGGACAACCAATAGGGCAAAGAAGAAATCAAAAGTAAAGTCAAAAGATAGCTCAAAACAAATGAAATAAAACATGATGTACCAAAATCTATGGGATGCTGCAAAAGCAGTTCTGAGAGGAAAGCTTATAGAAATAAATGCATATTTAGTAAAAGTAAAAGTAAAAAGATCTCAAACAACCAAACTTTATACCTCAAGGATCCAGGAAAAAAAAGAGCAAATGAAGCCCAAACTTAGAAAAAGGAAGACAATTACACAGCTCAGAGTGAAAATTAATGAAACAAAAACTAGAAAAACAATAGAAAAAATCAGCAAAACTAAGAGCTAATTTTTGGAAAAGATAAACAGAATTGACAAAACTTAAGCTAAACTAAGAAAAAGAGAAGACAAATAGAAATCAGAAATGAAAAAGGAGACATTAAAACTGATATTACAGAAATGCATAGAATCATAAGAGACTACCGTGAACAATTATATGCCCCAAATTGGATAATCCAGTAAAAATGGATAAATTCTAGAAACATAACCTACCAAGACTGAATTAGGAAGAAATAGAAAATCTGAATAGATCAAAAATGAATAAGTAAATGGAACCAGGAATCAAAAACTTACCAACATAGAAAAGCAACAGTTAATGCCAATTCTTCTCAAACCCTTCTAAGAAATTGAAGAGGACGGAATACTTCCAGACTCATGAGGCTCACATTACCCTGATACCAAAGCCAGATAAAAACACTACAAAAACAGAAAACTACGGGCAAATATCCCTGATGAATATAGATATAAAAAATTCTCAACACAGTACTAGCAAGCCAAATTCAATAATACTTTGAAAGGAAGTCCAAGTGGGATCTATCTCTGGGATGTGAGGATGGTTCAACATACACAAATCAATAAATGTGAAGTGAAGACAAAAATCACATGATTATCTCAGATTCAGACAAAGCATTTAATACATCCTTTTATGATTTAAATCATCAACAAATTGGTATAGAAGGGAAAATCCTCAACATAAAAAAGTCATGTATGATAAGCCCACAGCTAATATACTCACTGGTGAAAACTTGAACACTTTTCCTCTAAGATCAGAAACAAGACAAGGATGCCCATTCTCATCACTCCTCTTCAACATCGTACTGTAAATCCTAGCTAGAGCAATTAGGAAAGACAAAGAAATTGAAAGTATCCAAGTCAGAAAGGGAGAGGTAAAATTGTTTTCATGTGCAGATGACATGATCCTCTCTATGTAGAAAATCTTCAAGACTCAACCAGGAAACTATTGGAACTAATCAATAAATTCAGTCAAGTTGCAGGATATAAAATCAACACACAGAAATCAGTTGATTTTCTATAAACTAATGCCAAAACATCTGAAAAAAAAAAAAAAAGAGAAAACTATGCCATACGTAATAGCATCAAAAACAATAATATATTTAGGAATAGATTTAACCAAGGAAGTGAAAGATCTCTAAATAAAATCTACAAGTTCTTACTAAAATAAATTGGAAGACACAAACAAATGGAAAGATATCCCATGTTCACAAATTTAAAGTGTTAATACTGCTAAAATGATCGTACTACCCAAAGTCATCATAAATCTGATAAAATCCCGGCTGAAATTCCAATGGCATTTTTCAGAGAAATAGAAAATACAATTCTAAAACTTTTACGTCCACATACAGCCTCAAATAGCCAAAGAATTATGAGAAAGAACAAAGCCAGAGTCATCACACTTCCTGATTTGAAACCATACTACAAAACTACTGTAATTAAAGCAGTGTGATACCAGCATAAAAAGAGACACTCAGACCAATTGAACAGAGTACCAACTAATTAATTAACCCAACTAATATTTGACAAGGGAATCAAAAACAGTCAATGGGGAAAGGGTAGGCTCTTTGACAAATGGAGCTGGGAAAATAGCATAACTACATGCAGAAAAATGAAATTGGACCCCTCAATTACAACACTCCCCTAAATTAACTTGAAATGGATTAAAAACTTAAATGTATGACATCTGATACCATAAGACTCCTAGAACTAAACATAGTGAATAAACTCTTTGACATAGGACTGGAAAATGACTTTTTGTATATGAAGCCAAAAGCATAAGCCACAAAAGTAAAAATCAACAAGCAGAACATCAAATTAAAAAGCTTATGCACATGTACCCAAAATAGTGCGGTACTGGCACAAAAGGAGACACATGAATCGGCAGAAAAAAAAAATAGAAAACCCAGAAATAAACCCACGATTGCATGGTTAATTAATTAAAGGAGGAAATAATATCCAATGGGGAAACAAAGTCTCTTCAACAAATGGTGTTGGGAAAACTGGACAGCAGCATGCAAAAAAATAAAACTGGACCACTTCCTAACACCATACACAAAAATAAACTCAAAATGGATTAAGGACCTGAATGTGAGATCTGAAACCATAAAAATATTAGAAGAGAGCACAGGCAGTAATTTCTCTGACATCTATCATAGCAACAGCTCTCTAGCTATGTCTCATAAGGCGAGGGAAACAAAAACCGAAGTAAGCTATTGGGACTACATCAAAATAAAAAGCTTCTGCACAGTGAAGAAAACAATCAACAAAACTAATGGACAACCTACTGAATGAGAGAAGATATTTGCAAATGACATATCTGATTAAGTGTTGATATCCAAAATATATAAATAAGTGATATAACTCAATACCCAAAAAACAAATAATCCAATTTAAAAATGGGCAGAAGGAATGAACAAATATTTTTTCCAAAGAAAACATACAGATTGAGGCACCTGGGTGGCTCAGTGGGTTAAAGCCTCTGCCTTCGGCTCAGGTCGTGATCTCAGGGTCCTGGGATCGAGCCCCGCATCGGGCTCTCTGCTCAGCAGGGAGCCTGCTTCCCCCTGTCTCTCTGCCTGCCTCTTTGCCTACTTGTGATCTCTCTCTCTCTCTCTGTCAAATAAATAAATAAAATCTTAAAATAAAAAAGACATACAGATCACCAGACACATGAAAAGATGCTGAACATCACTCATCAATAAGGAAATACAAATCAACACTACAACAAAAAATAACCTCACACCTGTCAGAATAGCTAGTCAACAAGGCAAGAAACAATGACTGTTGGAGAGGATATGGAGAAAATGGAAACTTTGTCTACTGTTAGTAGGAGTGCAAACTGGTGCAGCCACTCTGTAAAACAGTATAAGTTTCCTCAAAAAGTTAAAAATAAATAAAAAAATAGAAACTATCTAATGGCCTAGTAATCATACTACTGGGTATTCACCTAAAAAAATTACAGAAACACTAATTCTAAGGAATACATGCACCCCCGTGTTTATTGTAGCATTATCTACAATGGCCAAATTATGAAAGCAGTTCAAATATCCATAAATAGATGAATGAATAAAGAAGAGGTGGTGTGTATGTGTGTGTGTGTGTCTATAAATACAATGGTATATATACAATGGAATATTATTCAGCCATAAAAAATGAAATCTTGCCATTTGCAACAACATGGATGGGGCTAGAGAGTATTATGCTAAGCAAAATAAGTCAGTCAGAGAAAGACAAATACCATCTGATTTCACTCATATATAGAATTTAGGAAAAAAAACCAAATGAGCAAAGGGGAAAAAGTTGAGAGAGAGACAAACCAAGAAATAGACTGTTAATAGTAGTGAAGAAACTGACGGTTACCAGAGGGGAGGTGGGTAGGGGGATGGGTGAAATAGGTGAAGGAATTAAAAATACACTTAATCATGATGAGCACTGAGAAATATATATATATATTCTACACTTGAAAATAATATAACACTTTATGTTAACTACACTGGAATTATATAAAAAACTTAATACAAAAATGAATGAAATGCTTATGCACAGCAAAAGAACAATCAACAAAATGTAAAGACTGCCTATGTAATGAGAGAAAATATTTGCAAACCATATGTCAGATAAGGGGTTAATATCCATAATGTATAAATAACTCATATATCTCAATAACAAAAAGAATACAATCTGATTAAAAATGGATAAGTGTACTGAAAGAACATTTTTCCAAAGAAGATCTTAAAATTGCCAACTTGAAAACAAATAAAATGGCTAGCTCATACATGAAAGGTTGTTTAACATCACTTATCAAGAAAATCAAACACCAACTTCAATGTGATATCATCTCACACCTATTAAAATGGTAATTATCAAAAAGACAAGAGGTAGTGCTGGGGAAGACGAGGAAAAAAGAGAACCCCTGTACACTGATGGTGGGAATGTAAATTTTTAAAGCCGCTATGAAGAACAGTATGGAGTTTTCTCAAAAAAAGTAAAACAGATCTACCATAGGATCAAGAAATTCCATTCTGGCTATATAGCCAAAGGAAATGAAAGCAGAATAATAAAGAGCTGTATGTACCACCATGTTTATTGTAGCATTAGTCACAGTAGCCAAGATATGGGAATAGCCTCTCTGCCAATGGATGAATGGATAGAGACAGGATACATGCATGCACAATGGAATATTAGTCACAAGAGAAAAGGAAATCCTGCCATTTATTTGAACATGGATAGATCTTGAGGGCACTGTGTTAAGTGAGATGTAACTCAGACAAAGAAATACAAATACTGTATGATTTTACTTGTATGTGGAATCTAAATAAGCCAAATTCATAAAAACAGCAGAATGCTGGTTACCAGAGGGTAGAAGTGGGGTGGGGTGGAGGAATTGGGAATATTTTTGTTCCAAGGAACAAACTTGGAACTAGTAGATTAGTCCTGGAGAGCTAATGCACAGACAGCATGGTGCTCGTAGTCAACAGTGTTGTGTTATAGGGGCACCTGGCTGGCTCAGTTGGTTAAGGGTCTGACTTCATTTTTTTTTAAATTTAAATTCAATTAGCCAACATATAGTATATCTTTAGTTTCAGATGTAGAGTTCAATAACTCATCAGCTGCATATAACACCCAATGTTCATCACATCACATGCTGTCCCTAATGTCCATCATCCAATTACCCCATCCCCCAACCCACGTCTCCTCCAGCAACCCTCAGTTTGTTTCCTAGAGTTAAGAGTCTCTCATGGTTGTCTCCCTCTCTGATTACTTCCCATTCAGTTTTCTCTCCCTTCCCCTATGATCCTCTGCACTGTTTCTTATAGTCCACATATGAGCGAAACCATAGGATAATTGTCTTTCTCTAATGGACTTATTTCGCTCAACATAATCCCCTCCAGTTTCATTAATATTCCAGTGTGTGTGTGTGTGTGTGTGTGTGTGTGTGTATCTGACTTCTAATCAGATCATGAAGATCATGATCTCAGGGTCCTGGAATTGAGCCTCACATCAGGCTCCTTGTTCAGCAGGGAGTGTGCTTGTCCCCTTGCCCCTCCCCCTGATCATGCTCCCTCCCTCCCTCCCTCTCTCTCTCAAATAAATAAATAGAATCATTAAAAAATATATATTCTATTATAAACTTCAAAGTTGTTAAGAGACTAGATCTTAATTGTTTCAACCATGGAAAAGAAATAATTGTGATATGATAGTCTTAACTTATACTACAGTGGTAATTTTGCAGTATTCAAATATCAAATCAATGCCTTATACACCTTAAACTTACGTAACATTCTACATCTATTACATTTCATTTTTTAAAAATGGAGCAAAGACTTCATTAAGAATTCTGAAGGAGCTAACTTCTATTTAACTGAATGTTTAGCTTAATATTTATCAGTGAAAATTCTCATTTTTTCCCATGTTCCTTATGATTAAATTTTTCAGAAACTGTTCACTACCTTATAAAATGGAATGCTGACTACATCCTTATTATTGCCCATAGGACCCTGGATTTTGCTAACTGACCTTTGGCATTTTATTATTGTTTAGACTGAGAGATATGGAGCTGAGTCTGTTTATTAAGGGAATAATTAGAATCCAAAAAAATTCCCTACTGTTCTTATTATTAGAAAATTTCAAATTTAAACTTAAAAAAGATAATTTAAAATTTGCCTTGTTTTCAAAATGAACCTGAATGTATTGTTACAACCACAATTAGTGTCAAGATAGTTCCTTTACTCCCCCAAATTTCATTTCATTGTCCATTTGCAATTAAAGCTTTCCCCCACCACTAACTCCTGAAAACCATGGATCTCTTCTTTGTCCCTATTATTTTGCCTTTTCCAAAATGTCATATAGATTCATACAAAATATATAACCCTTTAAAACTGGTGTCTCTCACTCAGCATAATGTTTTTGAGATTCATCTATGTGTTTCATGGATCAATAGTTCAAATCTTTTAATTGCCATATCATCATTTATTTCACCATTCCACTTACTTGTTAAACTGGATTTCCAGTTTTTTGATTATGTATAAAAATGTTATGAACATTCATGTACAAGTTTTTGTATTGATACTTTTTCATTTATCTTGTGAATGTACCCAGAATTGGAATGCTGAGTAAAGTGACAATTCTATATATGTAACCAGAGGTACCAATGGGCATAGCTCTCTCTGTGGCCCTTGGCAGACAGGATACCGCAACTGAGCAAGGCTGGAGCTGGGTCACAGGGCTACTTCAGTGTCCAAAGTCAGATCTGAGGTCAAAGGCCTATAATTAGGGGCTTGGGCAAGCATGGATCCTGTTTGGTCCAGGACCGTGGTCAGTAAGGTTGGTGCTGGGCCAAGGGTCTGATTTAGGTTCACAAACAGGGGGCCGGCTACCAGGTGTACAAAGAGGTGTGGCTCCTTCTGGGTTCCTGGGAGGCCTCTTTCTAGATCTCTGGGCAGGTCTTTGGGTAGGTAGGATGGCCCCAAACCATGACCAGACGTGGTATAGCTGAGCAATAGAGCCATGTAGTGTCCACAGCTGGGAGGAAAAATGACAGCCTTGCCATGGGGGGCATAGAACAATGTGTCTCCTTTTGGACTCATGGGTAGGCAGGACTGCCCTGGACCATGGCTAAGCAGTACTGGAGCTGGGTCACAAGTTCACTTTAGGGTTCGTGATCAGGTCCAATTTCATGGAATCCACTACTGATGGCACAGAAAGGCATGTATCTTCCCAAATCCCTTGGTAAATGGGGCTGATGGCAAGCAAGACCATGGCTAAGTAAGGCCTCAGTTGATTCCACAAGGAGATGAGGCTGTTTCTGGTGTGCAGCCAGGATCACGTTCAGTGAACTTGACACCAGGGCATGTGCCTGTGTCCTCACTGCTTTTATGGAGAAGCAGTTTCTCGGAAATCCTTATTTGCCCGTTCCCGGGGGGCAAAGGGTGGTGTTTTTTGGTGAGTCTGTTTGATGAAATTTTTATTTCTCTCGTACTTTTGGTTCTGAAAGTCATATTTTTAAAATATCGGTCTTATATTTATCTTCTGAGATGTTCTATCTTTTTTTCAAGTTTCTGCTTGAATTCCAGTTAGTTAACATACAGTGTAATATTAGTTTCTGGTGTACAATAGTGATTTGTCACTTACATACAACACCCAGTGGTCATCACAAGTGCAGTCCTTAATCCTCGTCACCCATTTAGTCCATCGCCCCATCCACCTTCCCTCTAGCAGCCCTCAGTTTGATCTCTATTGTTAAGAGTCTGTTTTCTGGTTTACCCCCCTCTCTTTTTTTTCCCTTACATTCATCTGCTTCCTTTCTTAAATTCCACATATGTGTGAAATCATAAGGGATCTTTAACTGACTTATTTCACTTAACATGATACACTCTAGCTCCATTCATGTCATTGCAAATGGCAAGATTTCATTCTTTTTATGGCTGAGCACTATTCCATTATATGTATAGACTACCTTCTTTATCCATTCATTAGTCAATGGATATTTGAGCTCTTTCCATGATTTGGCTATGGTAGATAATGGTGTTCTAAATATCAGGGTGACTGTATCCCTTCGAGTCAGTATTTTTGTGTCCTTTGGGTAAGTAACTGGTACTGCAATTGCTGTGTTGTAGGGTAGTTGTGTTTTCAACTTTTTGAGGAACTTCCATGCTGTTTTCCAGAGTGGATGCACCAGCTTGCATTCCCACCAACAGTGTACGAGGATTCCCCTTTCTCTGCATCCTTGCCAACATCAGTTGTTTCCTGTGTTGTTAATTTTAGCCATTCTGATGGGTGTGAGGTCATATCTCTTTGGGGTTTTGATTTGTATTTTCCTGATGATGAGTGATGTTGAGCATCTTTTCTTGTGTTTGTCGGCCATATGTATGTCTTCTTGGAAAAATATCCATCATGTCTTCTGTCCATTTTCTAACTGGATTATTTGGGAATGGAGTTTGATAAGTTCTTTATAGATTGTGAATACTAACCCTTTACTGGATATGTCATTTGCAAATATCTTCTCCCATTCTGAAGGTTGCCTATTAGTTTTGTTGATTGTTTCCTTCCCTGTGCAAAAGCTTTTCATTTTGATGAGATCCCAATAGTTTATTTTTGCTTTTGTTTCCCTCGCCTCAGGAAACATATCTAGTAAGAATTTACTATGGCCAATGTCAAAGAGATTACTGCCTGTGCTCTTCTCTGGGATTTTGATGGTTTCCTGTCTCCCATTTAAGTTTTTCATCCAATTTGAATTTATTTTTGTGTACAGTGTAAGAAAGTGGTCCAGTTTCATTCTTTTGCATATTGTTGTACAGTTTTCTCAACACCATTTGTTGAAGAGACTTTTTTCCCATTGGATATTCTTTACTACTTTGTCAAAGATAAGTTGACCATATATTTGTATATTCATTTCTGGGATTTCTACTCTGTTTCATTGATCTATGTATCTGTTTTTGGGCCAGTACCGTACTATTTTGATCACTACAGCTTTGTAATATAATCTGAGATTTTTCTGTCTCTTTCAAGGCTATTCCCCTTACTTCATGAGACAGGGTTATGACAGTTACTGTGAAGTATTTTGGGGGATAATCACAGCATTTGGGTCATCTCAGGGTTAATGTCTGTTGATTGTGTTTTCTCTCAAGAATTTATCAGAATTTCCTGTTCTTTGTACACAGAACAATTTTGAATTGTCACTTAAGCATTTTTAATATTATACGATTCTGGGTCTTTAAAAAATCCTATTGAGATTTTTGAAACTGTCAATTGTGCCAAGTCAATTTAGGCTACATGTTTCAACTTGCCTTCATTTGGCTATAGTTCCTAAGTAAGTTCAGTTTCCAAAGCTTTAGCAGTTATTTGGATCTATCTACTGTGTGCACCTCCCAGGGGCCAGTCTGAGACCTATGGTATGCTGTATAGAATCATATTCAACACATGCACACCTTGAAAATGAGTCCAGAATTCACTGGCAACTTTATGTGATCCCATTTTAAAGTTCATTCTTCTCCCTGATCTCCTCTATATTCTCTATCTCACAAAAGTCTCACTTTTCAGTTATCTCACTAGAAATCCATGGAGTTTTTTCTTTCTGCTTTGTTGCAAACTTCCCATATCTGTCTGTCTTTGGGGCCAAGCAGCAAGAGGAGAAAGAGGGAGAGAGAGCAAGCAACAGTTTTTCCCACCAACCTTTCGGCAACAGTCTTACTAACAGTGGAGAAAGATTTTCCTTCCTCAGAGCTTTAGGTGTCTGCTTGCCTGCTGTTGCACCACTATCACAAATTTAAGCACTAGGATTGGAGCTTGTGTAGCAGGGCAGGCCAGGAGGTGGAAAATCCAGAGGATATCTGCCACTCTGTATGTCCCTTATGCATCCTTCTTCCCCTAACTCAGAACAGGAAAGATGGGATTTCCCTTGAACTTCTATCTGTGCATGGTACAGTTCCAGGAATAGGCTATGCTTGAGTCCAAGTGAGGACCTACAAAAGTGGGGGGAAAAGCCTGACAGCTCAGTGCCAGATTGTTCATTTGCCCAGTTCTCATTTCTTTCCCCAATCTTCTTGCCACCATTTACTTTTCAGATGCCCCAGTTAGCTGTTCCATTCAGTCTGTCGAAGGATTTGAGAACATTTAGTAGGGAGAGACAATACATTTACTCCATCTTAACAGGAACTAGAACTCTCTTTGGTTTTTGAAACACTGGAAATTATATTTTGTTCCTTTTTCTATTATTAAATATACATATTATATTCATATTTAGCTTTAAATTCATTCAAACTCAACATAGAAAAAAATTACTTGCAATGAACATACAATGAAGGTACAAATAACTCCCTAATAACCACATTAAAAGACGAAAAACTCCAAAAAAGAAAATCTCTTTAAGAAAGGAGAATTGAAAACACTTATTGTCAGAGACATATTTTTATTCATAGTTAAAATACGGAATAAAATAGGTTCTCTCTCTTCTAAGTTATGAGTAAGCCCACCCACAATACACCTCTTCTTTGAAATTCAGAGTAATTATTAAGTTAGAGAAGTGAGTAATTACTAAGTTAGAACAGTTATTTGAAGAACCAGTCAAATTAAAGCTTATCCTTAAATCTTTTCCCAATTAATCTCAGACATTCAAGGCACATAGAAAGAAATTCCCAGTGTAATTCTACTGGTAGCTATAATACTAATGATTTGAGTTTTATACAAAAGATCATTATTCCAAAATTTTTCATTTGTATATTATAAATAGACATTATATTTTTGAGGGAAATTTAAGTGAGCTCTTATACCCCGAAGGGCAAAATAACCCAAATGCAAACAAACAATGCTCAAAGACACTGACTTCATGCAAGTTTACTTTGAACTACTACCTAGATAAGTTCTTATCTGTTTGGGAGTCAGTAACCTTTCTAAAAATTAGATGACAGCTAGGTCCATCTCCCCCAAGGAAACACACACATACACACACACACACACACACACACACACACACACACACACACACACACTATTTTACATAAATTTTAAGAGGTTTCAAATACTCCTGAAGCCTGGATTAAAAACCTTTGACTAGATATGAATAATGAATAAATTTGCACTTTTCAACCCTTCTTTCTTGAATCCCAGACTTTCTTTTTCAGTTATCTATGAGAAAACTCTACCTATATGTACTGGAGTCCCTGCAAATTGAACTAGCATACCAAATTTGACACCACCTCATTTTTCTTTTCTCAGTTAATGGATTTACCATCTATATAGTCACCAAAACTAAAAACCTAGGAGTCATCTCAGAATCTCCTTCTCTCTCACAACTCACTTAAAATCAAAACTATCCCTGTGGGTTCTACCTTCTGAATTCAGCTTAAATCTATTTCCTCATCTTCATCCCCACTGCCAAAACCTGATCTGAAGCCCACATTACTTTCTACCTGATCTATTATATTCTTCATATCATTGCTAATTATATTTCTAAAACATGAATTTGAATATCAGATTCTTCTCTGCTGCCTAAAGCAGTGATTTGCAAAAAAATAAACTAAAATAATAAAATAAAATAAAATAAAATGTAAATCAGAAGACTCCTGTTTGTTTCTCAAGCAAAATATCTCATAGAAGCTTAACATATCAAATAAAAAAATGAGATAAAATTGGTACAAAATATTCTTTCCCAAACTTGCCATATTATGAAGCTCCACATGTGTGGGGAGCTTGTTAAAAGTAGCACTTATCAAGCGCCTGGGTGGCTCAGTTAGTTGGGTGTCTGCCTTAGGATCAGGTCATGATCCTGGAGTCTTGGGATCGAGTCCTGCATCAGGCTCCCTGCTCAGCAGGGAGTCTGCTTCTCCCTCTGCCCTTTACCCCACTCTCTCTGGCTCTCTCTCTTTCAAATGAGTGAGTAAATCTTAAAAAAACAAAACAAGTTGCACTTATCAAAATCTCTAAACTTATTCAGGCATAATTTCCATGGGCAGGGCATTAGAATCTGTATTGTTTACAGGCGTCAGGTGATTTTTTATAAACAGGCAAGTCTACACTGGTTGATTTAGTCATCAAATATAAATGCTTTAAAATGACACACAAAAAAGACATCACATCCCAGTTTATTTTTCTGACCTACTTCCTTTCATGCAGCGTATGTTTCGAGCGTACCAAACTAATCCCAGTTCTTTGGATTTGCCACACCGTTTTTGGTCAATATACCTTTGCACATCCAAATTTCTATTCCTGGAATTCCTTTCTTAACTTTACCCACCTGTTGCTTTTCTACCTGTCTTTGAAGAACCAGAGCAAAGGTCAATTTTTCTGTGGAACATTCCTTTATTCTTTATAGAACATAGTACATTATACATCTCAGTTTCTATCATCAGCTTGATGGCATGTACTGTATCTGATCTCTACTTCTGTCTTTCATAACACAATAACCAAGACATAATAACCACTCTATAAATGTATGTTAAATATTGAATGATTTAATTTATGAATTCATTAATAAATAAATTCATGGATAAATGAACAACCAAGGTCTGAAAATACACTTTTTAAAAAGAATGTAATTATTTACTGAAAGCAAGACATTGGGCTAACATTATTTTGATAGTAATTTACTATAAAATGATATAAATAATGTAATGCAGATACAGATGTGGGTCAACATTAGTGTATAACCCAGATGCAGTTAGTTAACCTCTGAAGTATTCTTACACAGGGATTCACATTCCTGTGGTAGAGAGTCATGAGAGGATATGTTCAAAGTTTTTCAAGTATTTATATCTAAATGTACAATGTAGGATTTTAAAATTAGCATAAGACATGAGTTTTCATAATATTAGAATACTTCAAGTTTATAGTTGTCTAGAAGATTGTGCAGAAATTTCCACCCTGGGGCACCTGGGTGGCTCAGTGGGTTAAGGCCTCTGCTTTTGGCTCAGGTCATAGTCTCAGGGTCCTGGGATCAAGCCCCGCATTGGGCTCTCTGCTCAGCGGGGAGTCTGCTTCCTCCTCTCTCTCTGCCTGCCTCTCTGTCTACTTGTGGTCTCTCTCTCTCTCTGTCAAATAAATAAATAAAATCTTTAAAAAAGAAAAAAAAAAGAAATTTCCAACCTGTATACAAGGATCTTGCAGTGTCATCCAACTAACAACTTCAGAGAAACTCTCTAGATCCAAGATGTTGGATTAATGCCAACCTTCTACCTTCAGCCTCAATATGGGAATCTGTTGTCTGATGCAGTTAAAAGCCTTCATGATCTTGCCTTCAGAACATTGGTGCACCCATTTCTTTTTTTTTTTTTAATTTTTATTAACATATAATGTATTATTTGGTGCACCCATTTCTAAGTGCAACTTTGATGCAAAGTGTTGTCTAAGTTTCCAAGAAAACATGATGAAGGCTTCAAAGAATATAGAAAACAGATTATATCTTTTTTTCTTTTTGCCTGTTAATGTTTTTAGGTGTGGCAAAATTCAGTCTGAGACTTGTTTTATTGTAATATATCACCTATTAATGGTGGGGCTATCAGAAAACACATCTATAACTCCTACCTATATTTTCTCCATAACTTTTTATTTTGAAAAAATTTGAACCTGCACAAAAGTTGTTTTTTCAAAAATTTCAAAAATTTGAATTCTGCACAAGAATAATATAATGAGCTGTCACATACTCTTCACCTGGACCAGTTATCAACATAAAGTGCTTTTACATTTGTGCACGATCTGTCTTTATGTGTGGTGTCTCCCCACCCTCATATGTATTGAGTACTTAACCAAGAGTGAGTTTTGTCTCCCCACCTCCCATAGGTATTTAGTACTTAACTTTGAAAGTGAGTTGCACATTTCATGACAATTCACTCCTAAATACTTCACCATGTATCTTCTAAGAACAAGTGCATACATAACCACAATGTAATGATCACATTCAAGATAGTCAACACTTAGATAATGCTTTTGTCTAATATACAGTCCATATCTATGCTTCCTCAGTTGTCCTTTATAGATCTTTATTTTCTAATCCAGAATCCAAAGATCACGAATTACAGTTGTTTGATATGTCTCTTTAGCTGCTTTAATTTAGAACAGTTCTCTAGCCATTTTCTCTTTTTGTTTTTAATAAAACTGATATTTTTGAGGAGCCCAGGCCAGTTGTTTTGCACACTGTCTATCACAATGACTAGTCTGATTATTTCTGCATGACTGGATTTAGGTGTAAAATTTTTGACAGAAAGACCACATAGACGCTGTTCCATCCTCCTTAGTTCATCACATCACGAAGTAATATTGTATCATTACTGGTAATTTCAAGTCTGATCACTTGGTTAACATGGTATCCACCAGATTTCTCTTACAGAGGTAACTTTCTTCCTTGTAATTAATAAGTCATATGTCAGGTGATTCATTTAGACGATATGAATGTCTTATTCCTCAAACCTTTGCCCTTTAATGACTCTTGATACTACTAATTAAAGCAATACCATAGTGGTCTTCCAATTCTATTACTCAATTCAATGTTGGTCTTCCAATTCTATTTTTCTTTTTATATATATTTTAGGTAGACTTTTTTACAAAAAAATGTTCCCCTCACTTTACCTTTTTAATGTCACTATGCATTCACGAATTCTTTTTTATTCAATGTGCTTCAGTAAATTGTTATTATTATTTTTTAATGGTCAGACTGTTTCCAAACTGATCCAGTAGATTTTTTCTTCAAGCTGTCCTCATATCTTTTTGATATTTTTCCTTTTGTACCTCAACAAGATACTCCTAGTTTATCTTATAGTTTCCCTCTCATACCTGCAATCAGCTGTTTCTTCAAGGAGTTATGATTCTTTTGAGAACAATAACATTTAAAACCAATATCTGGGCAGTAGATTTTCTTATTGCTCCCGGGATATCATTGTTTCTAAGACCTTTTACTGAATAAGGCTTTTGATTCATAAGCTCATACTGATAACTCTAATTCCAGTCCAATACATATAATTTTTTTCTTTGTTACCTAGTCTATATTCATATTTTCCTTTTCTCACTTTTAGAATCATTTCCAACCTAAATATCAATATATTTACTCATTTGCTCAATTTCAGAGTTTGCACAAAATAGTTTTATAATTACTACTATATAATACTGCTAATAAAAAAATAAGTTAAGTTTCTTGATTTTTTTGCAGTTTTTTTTTATGTCTATAGAATATATCCCAGTGAGGATATGTAGTCAGAGTAATACATTCGAATGTTACTTGGTTTAATTCCATGTGTAGTTTTGTTAATTTGATTAATAAGTACATCCATTTAGACTCTTGTTAATTAAGTTTCAGTTTTTGTGTATGTAAAATATATGGTTTGAAAATCAAAACTTTATATTAACAGAGTACTTGGAGAAGTCTCATTCTCTTCTTTATTGCTTTTACTCCATCGCCACCTACATTCTGTAATGTAATTTAGTTTCTGGTTTCTTTTTCTTGTGTCTCTTTTTGTAAAAATAAAAACACACACCCACACACCTCCCCCCCACACACCCCTCACCCTTTCTTTCTTAGACAAAATATACAGAATATAGTCCTTTGCAAATTGTTTTTGTTTTTGTTTCAGTTAATGACATATTCTGGAAATTACTTAATCTTAGTTCATTGAAATTTCCTTTATTTTTCTACCTTAGATGTGCCAGATTTTACTCAAGTAATCTCCCAAGTGTGGGCATTTCAGTTGCTTCCAAAATGTTGTGATTATAAATAAGGCCATCATGAATAAGTTTTTGCATATGTCTTTTCTCCAAAATTAAGTTGAGAAATGTCAAGAAGTGGGATTGTTGATTCAAAAGCTAGATACATATTTACTTTTGTTAGATATTGTTGAATTTTCCGCCATAAGATTTGTACCATTTGCATTCCCACTGGCAATATATTAGAGTGAACATTTCCTACAACCTTGTAAACAAGCTTACTGTTGAGCTTTTGTATTTTTGCCAAACTAATAAGTGAGAAATAGTATTAAGTAGAGCTTTGATTTACATTTCTCTTATTATGAGTAGAGTTTACCATATTTTTGTATGTTTAGGGCTAATGGGTGCATCTTTTTTATAAAATGTCTATTTGTGCCTTTTGTCCATCCTCCTTTTCTCTTGAGGTTTTGTTGGTATTTTCAATTTTGTATTGTGAGCCTGGCCCTTTATCTGATATATCACCTTCTCTTTATTATCTAATGCAATAAAATACCAATAGTATTATGAATTCCTTAATTTACTTAGGCAGATATACAGTAAGTTAATTTAGTGCTCCTAGTGCACTGTGATTTGAGTATTCTTACTCAAGTAAGAGGTGGGTAGCTCATGTGGATTTATTATGATAGCCTGAATTTAGGTCCTCAGTTGCTTATCTGAAACTCTTGGGGACAGGTATTTCTCATAGCTTGGAATTTTTTGAACTTGAGAAAAATAATGGCTACATATACTGTATACTATATGTTAAATATCATTTATCAGCCATTGGATAAGGGTCAACATCATGTTATTAAGTACATGAATATTTCTGAAACAAAACTTACAAATACTTACACTAGACGTGATAAATAGAAACCATAAATAGATTCACATCGGGTCAGGCATTAGTTCAGGTAATATCACGTTTTGCCACAAAATGCTTTATAAATGAAACTTTCAGTTTCTAGAGCTTTTTTGGATTTTGGAATAGTAGATAATAGACCTTGACCTGTGGTTCATTAAGCCAGTCATTTTTGTGCATTGTTTATTAGAAAAAGTTGTATATTTTTAAACTTTAAATTGTATATTATTCAACTTTATTATTAAAACTTTAAGAAAATCACTAAAAACTCAATATGTGAAGGGGATTAAGGAGTGCAGTTGTTGTGATGCGCACAGGGTGCTGTATGGAAGTGCTGAATCACTATATTGTACACTTGACACTAATGTAACACTGTAAGTTAACTAACTGGAATTTAAATAAAAACTTTAAAAATGTCTTTTTTTCAAAAAAGGACAATTATTTACACTAAGCTGACAATATCAAATAATTTCTTTAAACTTCATAAACCCTACCTAATCAATATGAATATGGAATTAGGTTCAAGGGTTGCTTGGGACTCTGCATAGTATTTTTTATTTTATTTTGGACACATTTAGTGTATTTTTCGAAAAGATACATAAACAACTTTTTTCTCAAGTTATATATTCATTTGGTTATTTTTGTATTATTGTTATCTCTTAAGATACATTTTATTCACTACTGTATCCCCAGTACCTAGCACAATGTCTGACAGGTTGTAAGTGCTTGATAATTATCTTGTAATAAATTCCTTTTTTTTTTTTTTTAAACTTTCGACTTCTTTTTTTTTTTTTAAGATTTTATTTATTTATTTGACAGAGAAAGAGATCACAAGCAGGCAGAGAGGCAAGCAGAGAGAGAGGGGGAAGCAGGCTCCCCGCTGAGCAGAGAGTCCGATGCGGGTCTCGATCCCAGGACCCTGAGATCATGATCTGAGCCGAAGGCAGAGGCTTTAACCCACTGAGCCACTCAGGCACTCCTCTTGTAATAAATTCTTGAATGAAAGGAGATCCACAGGAGGAGACATAATAAAAGGAAACAAATATAACTGTTCACCCATCTGCAATAAAAATACAAGTTGGAAACAATAATCCAAAGGGTAATGCTACCTACCTCTATCCAAATTCCGTTTCACCTAGAAATAAACTCATGTATATCTAGAGACAGTGAATACTGCTTTTGCAAAGAGGAAGAAGTTAGCTTTGTTTGAACAGGTGGAAGTTAGTTACCTCCAGATGCCATTACCTTATGTCCTCTTTCTTCCCCTCCAATTATCACCCCAAAAGTAGATTAGAGAAAAATTAAAATATGCAAATTCTGTCCCTATTTTCATTCTGTCCTCAGTTTGTTGAACTGCCTTTGTCTAATAATACTTTTTCTCTTTTTAAATATTTGCTGTATTTTTCACATTATAAAGCAATACATGTTTATGTCAGACCATTCAGAAAAATTATATTGGAAAATAGGGAAAAAATAGGAAGAAGGAAAAATAATCCACAAGTTCATTCCTCAAAGACAATTAAAAAAAGACAATTCATCATATTTTGGTATGTTTTCCTGTAGTCATTCTCCTAAGCATAATATTTTTAAATATACTATATAGAGATTTAAAATCTTGTTTTCTAACCCTTTACAATATAAATATATTCTAGGTTATTACAAAATTTTAATGAACATAATTTTAAACAAAGGCATAAGATTCCATCACATGGAAACACCAACAATTTCTTAATTTTGCCCGATTATCAGATATTTCAGTTGTTTCTGATGTTCAGATATTATGCTTTAACGAACAGATTGTAAATATTTTTTTTCTGTATTTGGCATTGTGTGCTTAGATAGTCTTCAGGTGTGAAATTACTGGGTCACATGGAATGAAGATATACAGGCAAGTTAGACACTCTTACAAAATCTTTCCATAAAACTATGGAATCCTGATAGATACCTAGCCCTATGAGATCATTTTAAATCCCAAGAAGTATCTGATAACATGAACCTGGAAACAAATCCAAAAATTCTATTACCCACTTGCAATATATGACTTTTGTCCTGAACTACTAATTATATTCTTTGACTTTGAAATTTAGATAATTTTTGTCAAGGAATGAAGGAGTCTGAATGCTTGTTTTTAACAATGTATTAACAAATTGCTAAGGAGAGATCTCCATCACGTTTGCATTTAGTAGTGTTTGAATGACTCCTTATTTCATGGATACAGTCATTGCACTATGTTTTTAGACACCTGTATTTCACTTTATGGACTTAATGCCCAAATGATTTGTACTCCCCCAAGGGGTTCTGAAAACACAGCAGCATTTTGACTTACTGCACATTTGCCATCTAGTGGTTTAAGTGAGAAATTGCAGATTTACACCCTTTGGGGGAAGAAGACACTTAGAGCTTCTTTTTCAAAACAAATCTATAGTGGTGGAAAGCACAAACTGTCGGTAATATTCAGTAGGAATGGATCGGATTGCTGTATATAGTAGTAGTGTGTACCCATGTTCAGTTAGAAAAGCCTACCTTAAAAGGAGGTAAGCCTCAAAGAAAATCATACTATTTTGATGATACAAAGAAAATCGTAGCTATTCCCCAGGAAATACTATCTCATTATCCTTATACCCAAGCACACGCTTTTCTCAGTGAAATTAAAGGGATATTAAAGGCATTAGAGGGATATTCAAGTGTAAAATGAATCATTAAGGACACCATGATCCTACATATGAAAGAAAGGTAGGTACTTCAGTTGCTTAGGTTTGGATATTGAGTGTTTATTATATGATTGTTTGAAAAAGAGCCCAGATCTTTTATTTACCCTCTTGTAAGATGTCTTTCTTTCCCTTCTTTGTAGTCTGAGGCAATCTCTAAATAGAATGTGTGGCTAAAAAAGCAAATTTGCCCAGATTTACTGTACCTTAGAATTAGATGTATCTGGTAACTTTCTACTCTTTAAGTTTTTCAAATTATCCCAACCTAATCAAATGATATATAATTCTGAGAACATGGGCCACAAAAATTATATGAGATGCTCTTCTTAAAGATATACATTGATGATGCTCAGATTTGGGAAGGGAGTATGTAAAGTAAGTAAAAGTAAGAGGGTAAGCAAAAGTAAAGAAAGTAAATAAAGGGATGGAATGGAGGGGTATTCTTTAAAAATAAGTTCCAAAAAAGGCTAAGAGGGGAGCTGATATTCAAATTTTTCAGGAATTTTCTTTGCCTTCAGATACATAGGACTCAGGAAAGATGAAGAAAATCTTAAAAGGTGGGTGAGTAAGAGGTAGTGAAATATTTTCAGTAGCAGCAGATTTCACAAACAATATTGAGTTTAAATCATTTCTGGGTAATCATTTACACATGCCATTTACATAAATTTACAAACTTACAAACGCACATGCACACATACCTTAAAATGTAGTAAATACAGAAGTCCTCACATCTGCATTTGAAAATCTTTTGTTACATGTATTCCAGAATTATTCCTTCACTCATCTATTCATTTGACAACCAACTACTAAGTGCACTTCAAAATAAAAACAAAATATACACCTGTGACTCAATAAATCCATCATTTAAAATTTACTCTTTGATTATACTCACAAAAGTATGACAAGATACGGTTGTCAGTTTATTTACTGCAACATTGTTTGAAATAACAAAGAATTATAAATAATCCACTGATGATAGTGAAGTTAAACTAAACTAATTAAAGATAAATCAAACTAAATCTAAGTGCTACAATGGAATAGTATATATCTGTTAAAAACAATGAAGCAAAGTTCTATATGCTAGTACACGAACTCTGCAAGTTGTAATAAGGGCAAGCAAGGCAATTAATACAATAATATATATTAATATATAAAGATTATATATTTTATTATATAAATTATATATATAAATATATATATTTATTATATATTTATTATTATATTTATTTATTTATTATATTTATATTTATTTATTATTTATTATATTTTTAATATATATTATATATAATATATTAATTATATATTTATTATATATATAATTATTATATAATTTTATATATAATTATATATAAAATTAATATATAAAAATTATATATTAATATATATTGTATAACATATATATGTACACACACACACACAACCCTACATATATAACTGTATGATGTCAGACGTTTCATTATGATAATTTCCTACTGCTGGTTGTTAGTGAAAAGTACAATTACAACTAAAACAGAGCCTTACTAAGATTATGAAATTCTTCAGGGCCATCCAAGCCCAGTGTATGAAAGCCTGATCTATGGTGTGAGTTTATCCAATCTGTACCATTTCTGAAAAAGGAGCAATAAAGAGAACTATCAAGTATTTATCCTTGCTTTTTCTGAATGAACCATATTTTAAGTTAATGATGTCTGGAAGTATGCTAACATTTTGTGTAGATGACCTAGGACTTCAGGATCTGTTTTTAGCACTTAAAAAGAGAACCTAACTCAGGGGCCGGAGTTTGTAGTCAAAAATCTTTTACATACGTTTGAACTTCCTCACTTGAGTACCTGATTCCATTATGTTGTTATACTGGGTATAATTGATATTCATTGAAGGAAATTGAGTACATAGCATTTACTGATTGCTTAGTTACATACAGTATGCTAAGTACTCATCAATCTTTGCAGCTCTGCCTTGAGATAAGTCCTACTAGTAGGTTTTTCACTTTACAAATGAGAAAACACATTTTGATGCCCTACCTAGTGGTGACCTCTCTGAGTAGCACATCTATGACCTGGACTCGTCTCTCTTCCTTACTTATATTTACTTATTTAACAGAAGAGTTTGCAGACACAGCATATATTCAATTATTCATTACTTGACCAATTTACATTATAGGTACTAGAGATCTTCATTCTCTTGGAACTTACAGATTTGTGGAACTGAGATATTAATCAAATAATTCATAGAGGCATATAACTTTAAACATGATAAATGTTATGAGGGGCACCTGGGTGGCTCAGTGGGTTAGAGCCTCTGCCTTCGGCTCAGGTCATGATCTCAGGGTCCTGGGATCGAGCCCCACATCGGGCTCTCTGCTCAGCGGGGAGCCTGCTTCCCCCTCTCTCTCTGCCTGCCTCTCTGCCTACTTGTGATCTCTCTCTCTCTCTCTCTCTCTCTGTCAAATAAATAAATAAAATCTTTAAAAAAAACATGATAAATGTTATGAAAATAAAGCAATGTGATTAGTGCTAGTCTGGTGGATTAGATAAGGCTTTCCTGAGGAAGTAAGGTTTAGCGAAATATATGAAAGGCAAATAGGAGTTAATCAAGCAAATTAAGGATGGGGACATTCCCCTCATGAGAATGGTGCAGGAGAGTGAGGTTCTTGTCTCATGGAGTCAAAGAATGAATCTTGTAGACAAAGGAGAATAAAGTGATAGAAGTTTATTAAGCAAGGATAGAGATAAAGCTCTCAGGAGTGAAAGGGGTCCCAATAGGGTTGCTACTGAGGGCTTTTAGTGATGGTCTTTTATAGAAAGCTAATCTGGGAACTGATTAAAAGTCTGTTTAACATCTCTTTTGATAGCACCATTGAATAAGGACTAGTGGTAACACCTTTAATGGCTTCATTCTTTTTTAGGATTGGTAATTCTTGGTTTGTCACAAGTAGCTGTTATAACAGGACTCCACCTCTGACACCTAGGACAGGATTTTCTGGTTTGTTCTTGTATCTCTGATTTCCCTTCATCTCCCACATTTTGAAATTTGTGAGCCTGATCCCACGGCCCCCTACCTATCTTTCCCTACTTAGTCCCACCTGTCCCTTACTCAAGAACAACTAGGGCAAAGGCTCAGTGGTGATTGGGAGCCTAGTTATCCAAGAAAGAAAGCCTGAGTGGCTAGAATTCCAGTATTACACTGCAAACAGTGAGTGAAGAGACTAGAGAGGGTCAAAAAGAAAATCATAGACTTAAAATGGTGTCACTTAGGCCAAGTCACCAAACCATGGTTTAATACTAAATCTAATTGCATTTTCAACCTCTTTCAGAAATGTAAGTCTTAACCTACTTAGTAGGAATTTTCTGATAAGCACCAAGGAGGAAATCTGTCACGTGGGCTGTCTGTCTTCTTGCCCCAAAGGAAGATGAAGTCATCTACAAGATAAGACCCCCTTCTCTTCCTTCTAACAGAAAGTGACCTTACCTGAAATAATCCTTTTTTTTTGTTAATAACTTTATTGCCCCACACACCTTCCTTTTTTTATTTTATAAAGATTTTATTTATTTATTTAAGAGAGAGAATGAGCAGAGAGAGAGAGAGAGAGAGAGAGAGAGGGAGAGAAGCCGACTCATAGCTGAGCAGGAAACCTGACTTGGGGTTAGATCCCAGGACCTGGCGATCATGAGCTGAGCAGAAAGTAGACACTCAACTGACTGTTCCACCCCCCCTTTTCTATTAAAACCTTTTTTAAAAAAAGATTTTATTTATTTATTTGACAGAGAGATAGAGAGCACAAGTATGCAGAGTGGCAGGCAGGGAGAAAGGGAGAAGCACGGAGCGCAACGTAAGACTAGACGTAGGGCTCAATCCCAGGATCCTGGAATCATGACCTGAGCCAAGGCAGCTGCTTAACTGACTGAGCCACCCAGGCCCACCATCTATTAAAACTATTTTTGCCCAGCTCTCCTCTACTTGCTAAAAGGGATGCTACTCCATTCATGAATCATTTAATAAAGCCAACTTGATCTTCAAAATACTTGATTGAATTATTTTTTTAAGTAGAGGTAGATGGAGACCAAAAACCATACACAACCTGGGAGAAATAAACAACAAAATTAAGCAATTAAACAAATAAAAATTGTTGTGTTAAGTGCCATAATGAGGTGAATGTTATGGAAATATGTAAGGGAAATCTCTAAAACATGTTTTGAGATTCAGGAAAGACTTCCCAGAAATGCCAGCTGCGAAGGAAGACCAGACATTAGCTAGAAGACCAGGAAGTAGAGGCGGTAGTTAATAGTGTACCGGGCAGGAGAAACTACAAAGGTGTGGAGATAAGAGATATCAAGGCAAATCTAAGGAACTGAGGGTGGCCTTATTAAAATGCAGATTTAGAACACTGACTCTGGCTGGCAGTGAGGAGGATCGAGGGGATAACAGTGGATGTAGGGAAAAGTTTACTGGAGTCATAATGGCTGAAGGAGATGAACAATGGGAGTGGCATCTGGGTAGGAAAAAAGGGATGATTATGTACATATCAAGCAGGAGGAGTGACTGCGTGGTGGATTATTGTAGAGAAAGGTGAAGAAGACAAAGAAACCAAGTTTCTTTTTTTTTTTAAAGATTTTATTTATTTGACAGAGAGAAACACAGTGAGAGAGGGAACACAAGCAGAGGGAATGGTAGCGGGAGAAGCAGGCTTCCTGCAGAGCAGAGAGCCCGATGCGGGGCTCGATCCCAGGCCCCCGGGATCTGACCTGGGCCGAAGGCAGACGCTTAACGACTGAGCCACCCAGGCGCCCCAGAAACCAAGTTTCTAACTGAGGTTACCAGGTGCACTAAAATGTCATTCAAGAGGGCACGTGATGTTAATGAACATCTGATATTAGATATATGACTGATGAATCACTGGCTTCTACCTCCGAAGCCAATAATACATTATATGTTAATGAATTGAATTTAAATGAAAAATATTTTAAAATAAACAAATAAAATGCCATTCAGAGTGTTATAATGAAGGAGGAACAAGATAGGAAGTACGAGGGGAAGGAATTTAATTTGGGGCATAGTAAGTGTTACAAATCGTTGGAGCATTCATGGGAACATGTCCAGTTGTGAGATGTGTATTTGCCTCTATAACAGGAGAGATATGCAGGCCAGAGTGAAAGATTAAGGCGTTATCAGTACATTGAAGGTATGGAAATGAGAGTATACAGTACAAAAAAGGGCTTAGAATAAAATTTTAAAAACAATAGCATTTAAAGGGTGGGGAGGAAATAAGGAGCCCCTGAAGACAAGTAATTAAGTAGCAAGAGAAGAAAAAAATAGAAAAATGTGATGCCATAGAATTTAAAGAAGACATTGCAAGAAGGAGGAAATGATCAACATTGACAAATGCAAAAGCAGTCTAATAAGTTAAATACAAAGAAGGATCCGTTAGGTATATAACAAAGAATTTCTAAGTGATCTTTGTGATGTGGGAAACCCAGGCAGAAGAAAAGGTCGATAAAATTAAATGTCCCTATAACCTGCAGCTCATTGACAAAGGCCTGAGGCAGGTAGAGTAAAATGTTCCTCCAGGAAGCTCCCAACTGTCCTAATGTTAATGCCTTGCTGGAGGGAAAAACAACCTTAGTTTAACAACAGTAAGGCCTCCAGTATCCGGTGCGTCTTCAGCATGTGAAAATCCTTTTGTAACTTCCCTTTTCTCTACTTCCCCAGCCCCAAAGTATATGATCGGTGGCTCCTCACAATCCCAGAGAAGCAGAGAACAGCAGGCAGCCGCAGCTCTTTGTGTCCACAGGTCCTGTCCCCGTGTTTTAATAAAGCCACCATTTTGCACCAAAGATGTCTCCAGAATTTTTTCTTGGTGGTGGGCTTTGGACCCCATCAAACCTCACCAAAACAATAAAAAAAAAAAACCCTACATCATTTGCATAAGAAATTTCACAGAAGTAACTAAAATCAGGTGCTAGTGGAGGTGAAATAGTTAAAACAGTAAGAAGAGATAACTCATTCATAAAGTTTGGTTGTAAAAATTAGGGACATGTGTAGTGAGTGCAGTACCTCCCTCCCTTCCTCTTGCTTGCTTGCTCGAAGAGACTTCAGAATATATAAATGGTGGTGGGAAGGAACCAGTATAGACAAGGTCAAAGATCAAGGAGAGAGGATGATAAATAAAGATAAGTTGCTAAGAATGAGGTAGTAAGTAGAAGGCAGATTATAGGTGAAAAGATTATTATTGCCAAGGATGCAGGTTACTATTTTGATGCTGAAATGTGGGGAGGAGAAAAATACACTGATAATACTCCAGAATTTATGGTAATACCTCAATGGAGTATCTTTCTTTCTCTTTTTTATGTTCAATTAGCAGACATATAATACATCATTAGCTTTGTTTTGTCTTTTTTAAGACTTATTTATTTATTGGACAGAGAGAGACAGTGAGAGAGGGAACACAAGCCGGGGAAGTGGGAGAGGGAGAAGCAGGCTTCCCGCAGAGCAGCGAGCCTGATGTGGGGCTCCATCTCAGGAGCCAAAGGCAGACACTTAACGACTGAGCCACCCAGGCGCCCCTACATCATTAGTTTTTAATGTAGTATTCAACAGTTAGTTGTGTATAACACCCAGTGCCCATCACCACACATGCCAGGGTGATGGGTATTAAGGAGGGCACGTGTGGTGATGGAGTAACTTTCTTCCATTTTCTCAATGAAGAAGAATTCATGTTCATCTGATCAAAGGGAGGGCAATTGGTAGTAACTCAGACTTTCGAGGAGAATGAAGAAGAGCTGCTGTGGAGAATGGAAAAGAGAGCAGATAAAGGAAAGGGAGTTTGATAGCATTGATGGCTCAGTTAAGTTGAAGACTGTAAATCCGCATGGGAAGCAGTTGGCATGGTAGTGTGATTTTTATCTCATGTTCGGCAGTCAAAAGATAGTACAGAGAATCTTAAGTTAGGTATGTTAAGTTAGTTATGTTATGTTAGTTATGTTAAGTTAGGTGTTGCATTGAACTACCCTAGAAAGAGACCAACACTCACACTATGTAATCCAAACCACACAGCCTGTGAGCAATACCTGTATGAGTATGGTAGCCCTGGCAAGACTGGCTTCTTGCTCAGTGAATGCAGTGAAAGGATAATGAAGAAAGGGGGCTGATAATATTGTAAAGATATAGAATGATAGTCTATGGAAATTAAGCTGGACAGTGAAGGAATTAATGGCAAGAAGGAGAAAGTAAAAAGCTAAAGTTACTGAGTATGCCTGTAAACTGAAGAATGGGGTAATGAACATATCTATGGTAGGTCTTACACCTCCCAAGAGGGCAATTCTGATATTCCCCCGAAGGCCCTAACACCATCCCTGGGTCTTATTTATTGTCTGGAACCACAGCATGGAATGGATGACCTGGCATGTTGAACTCAGTTGAGGTCTCAAATAAATTTGCTGGATACCAAGTAAGCTTGTAACACCTGATGAAAATGACATAAGTGTGGCCTCTGAAGGGCAATAAATAAACAAGCAAATGACCTTAAAATGCTTTTTAGCCTCATAGTTTTGAAATAAAGTATCTACGCTATTTGTTCTTTTGTTCTCTTATTTCCAAATGTGTAATTCCTATTGTTTCATAAGTGCTATAATTTGACAAATGCTTGATTTGTCAAACATATCTCCCAGATAAAATTTGAAGTCCAAGAGGTAAATATTGAACCTAATAGAAATAAATAAGTAAAAACAAAATATCTGAGTTGATTTGTCAGGAAGACAAATATAAAGCTATTAATAAAAATTTATGATTAATCATCATTTTCCAGCCAAACTGAAGGCAATTATATTCTTGCTGTATTGTGATTGATGAGTTAATTTATTTTCAGAATTCAAATTCTCAGTATGATGGGGAAGAGCTATAATAGATCTTGCATATATATAATTTAACATATTATTTTTTAAATTTATAGTCTAGAATGTTTTGAGTCTATGCCTAAATCATTTTGCAATTTTATTTCTTCTGTATTTCCGTTGTAGGCAAATAGACTCTCAATCAAAGGTTTCATAGTCTATTCCTTTAGGTTCAGTGGTTCTGGAGAGACTAAGATCAGATTCAGGCCCTCCTATCTTTACCTAAACCATATAAATTATATCTGTATATCTTTTTCCTTATTAATCCTAATTTGGAGCCTAACAAAATAGTAATTAAGAGTTAATGGTTTGGCATAAATCATTTATTTGAAGTCACAGAGACCCGAAAAGACAAATTGCAACTTCTCTAAAAAAGAAATTATTTAACCTTGTGTGTGTTTGTGTGTAGACAAAAGATAAAATTTATTTTCCCACCCTAAGTCTCTCTCAATCGCGACAATGCTATGAAAAGAAACATCAGAAGCTCTCTCTTAGAAGGTGAAATATTATTATTGGATTTGCTACTGAGGGGCCAGTAAGAAACCCTAAATAAACTTTTTTTGTAAAGTGTTTGACTTCAGTCCTATTGACAATGTTCTTCAGCGTGTGTTAGAGTAAGTTGAATGTGTGAATGAACAATAAAATTTCCTGAAACAGTAATTATCCTCATCTGTACCAAATGAATCAAAATGTCTGGTTGGGTGGAGGTTGGAAATAATCAGTTAACAACTTCAGGAGGTGAGTTTTGTATACACTGTTCACCAATTTGTGCTTGTGTGTATGTGGGTATAAGTTTAAAAAATGACGAGAAAACAGAAAACTATAATCTCAAGTTTTTCATTTTTGCAGCTATTTACTTGTATAACTTTCCATGAAATTTTTATTGTTACAATTTTTGCAGCTGAACAGTTTTCTTAAATTGGGGTTTTACAGAAGCATATGAATATAGAAGTCATTGACTATATACTAAAATTGAAGAAAAATTGTTCACTATATATAACAAACACCTTTCTTCCCTCTCTGTGACCCTAGAATATTTTCTTCTCTGATTTAAACTGCCACTTACATAGAAATATACCTATCTGATTGTTTTATATATACCTACACACACACACACACACACACACACACACACACACACACCCCGACACACTCTTTCCATTAACTTTAGTCTCCTCTGATTTTAAATTTTAGTTCTAAGGATATATGGCACTAATTCTTCTGGTTTGAAAGCGTAAACTAGTAGAAGGCAATTGTATTGGAAATTCTGGCTGGAAATTCTGACTTATTAAACAAATTTCTTGTTAGACATCTTTGGCTTGTTTATACTTTTGTCCATATGTTTGTATGGCATTGTGCTATCTCATAAAATATGCCAGTTTTATAGAAACATTAACTGTTCAGAAAGGATGGATCCAGATGGGTTATCTGGATAATGGCGTGAGTATTATCACCTTGGAAAAATGCCACCTCTCTGTGATAAACTCGCATTAGTAGTCTATGTGTTCGTAATAGACCTGTGGTGTGTCAATGACCGCATATATAATCTTTCTTCATCTGGTTGGGGGAACAACTATGAGCTTCATGGGCTCTTCAACACTCCTCTTCCTGGAATACTAAAAAGTGTGTGGCAAAACTGTGCCGAAATAATTTATAGTAAGAAAACATTATGACTTTGAGGAAAAGCTTAAACAGTATTTTCAACAAATCAGACAATAAAAGTAGAATGCTAGCAATAGCAGCACATGGTGAGCATAGCGATACTGCATCCTTAAGTGGCTTTTCATTTGGATGAGGAACAGGAGAGGAACGACCGCAGATGGACTTTATACAATTTATGAGTCTGAAAGATTAGCAGAAGCAGAAAGGGAGGTGAAGTCTGTTTCATTATGAAGCTGGAATACAATGGCACCGCTGACTTGCAAGCAATACTACTATTGAAGCCCATGTCTTCCTCACAGGCACTGTATCAAATCACTGAAAGCATTGGGTGGTTTGTTTTCCAATCTCTCCTAAATTGAATGACAGTTCATGATTATGTGGAAAGAGAAATGCCTTTCTTTCTTTTTTTTTTTAAGATTTTATTTATTTATTTATTTGACAGAAAGAGAGAGAGAGAGAGAGAGAGAGAGAAGGAACACAAGTAAGGGGAATGGGAGAGGGAGAAGCAGGCCTTCTGCCCAGCAGGGAGCCCTGTGTGGCTCCATCTGGGGCTCAATCCCAAGACCCTGGGATCATGACCTGAGTTGAAGGCAGACACTTAAGGACTGAGCCACCCAGGTGCCCCAATGGCTTTATTTCTTATCTTCTAAGGAGTTAGTTTGGTTAGTCTCTACTTTGGTAAGTAAATGTATCAAATTGTTTTGACCTTTTCAGATCAAATACAATGCATATCCAAATCAGTCCGAAAGCAGAATATAACAATAAACTTCAGTCAAGCTACTAACAAATGGTTAGTAACTGGTCTTACACTGGCTTCTTGACTTAATTGACCTTTCTACACCCATCTTAAATGAACTTTTTAATGTAGATGATTAAATTAGCCCTAACATGTCTAATACCTTCTAAGATTATCTTCTTGGAGCAAAATGCCACTGTACGTATTTGTATGAACTAAATAGGCTGCTTATATTTTCAATCACTACGACTTCTAAATAACTGTAAAATCTTTATTGAAAAATCTTAGAGGCACCTGGCTGACTCAGTCAGTAGAATATGAGACTCTTGACCTGGAGGTCCTGAGTTCAAGCCCCACGTTGGGTGTAGAGATAACTTAAAAAAATAAAATCCTATACATATATACATTTAAAAAATAAAAATAAAAAATATTAAAAAATGAAATCTTAGAGTATTCACATCTAAACACTATTCCCCATTTTGGCCAGTTTGGAATCTGTTCTTGTTTCTTTGAAAAACCTTCCTTTAAAATGCTCCTCATCTCCATACTAAAGAAAAACCGTTACCTCATTGAATAATATAATATATAAATATAATGATGTAAAAGTGTGTATGCTGTCATTTATAATAAAATTTTTATGAAATAATCTATATGTTTACTTTCCTGTGCCAAGCACTATTATGACAAAAAACAACAGTTAATGATAAAGTGATTATAAAATAATATGTATTAAATATTTTATATTAATTTTATTATTTATGCTAATAACTTACCTGACACAGTCAAGAAAAAAATTGCTGTGCAAGTGTAGAGGAAGGTTTCATAGAGAAAGTGAAATTTAAAGACTAAGTAGAGATTTATGAAGCATAGAAAGAGAATATCATTTTGATTACTTAAATACATTTGTCTTAAGAAACTGCAAAATGGTTAAATTTGAAGCTCGACTGCTTATAAAAGACATTTATTCTAAATTGATATGTGTGTTTACTACATAAATTCATGAACTGGTTCATCAGATAAAAATTAGGAGAACAATAAAGTGAAAATGATAAAACTGCTTGAAACAATGATTTATTTATTTATTTTTTATTGTGTTATGTTAGTCACCATACAGGACATCATTAGTTTTTGAGATAGTGTTCCATGATTCATTGTTTATATATAATACCCAGTGCTCCACGCAATACGGAGAAGTTAGTGGCATAAAAGTCAATTAAAAGAAAAAAAACAGTGACTTAAAAGATTACAACTTAATTGCTACTATAAGATAAAAAATAGAGTCATAGCCAAGTATCTCTGAACCTTTTAATTTTGCTGTAAAATTGTGTTGGGGGCAAAAGTGTTTTCAAACTAACCAAACATAAGAAGAGGGATGCCTGGGTGGCTCAGTCAGTTAAACATCTGCCTTTGGCTCAAGTCATGATACCAGGGTCCTAGGATTGAGTCCTCTGTTGGGCTCCTTGCTCAGTAGGGAGCCTGCTTCTCCCTCTGCCTGCTGCTCCCCATGCTTGTGTAGTCTCTCTCTCTGACAAATAAAAAAATAAAATCTTTAAAAAAAACCCATTAGATTAGTGACTCTCAACTATGGCTGCACATTAAAAAAATAAGTTGGGGGAAATTGGAGGGAAGATGAAACATGAGAGACGGTGGACTCTGAAAAACAAACTGAGGGTTTTGGAGGGGATGGAGGTAGGGGGTTGGGTGAGCCTGGTGGTGGGTATTGAGGAGGGCAGGTATTGCATGGAGCACTGGGTGTGGTGCAGGTGAACAATGAATCTTGGAACACTGAAAAAATTAAATTAAATTCAAAAAATAATCTGGTGGGCTTTTCAAAAAATAAGTACTGGGGCCCCATCAAGAGGTGAATTCTAACACATAGTCAAATTGAGAAACACTGGTCTACATGATCCAAGAGTGCTTCTATTTTCAATGGTCTAGAATTCTGTGCTAAGTTAATTTTTTAAATATTAGTAAAAGCTATTTATTGAATAGATTTTTTATTGGAACAGGTTCCTCAGATATGATCAAATCACTCAGATGAACTGGCAAAGGTGGCAATTGGTAATGTTTCTTAGAATGATATTTTCAGTTTCCTGTTTTACTAATCTATGGAATACCTTTTTTGCAGCTCTGCACCTATATTTGTACGAAAGTAAAATTTAATTATATATTCAGTGGCAAGAGCAGAAATTAACTGAGTAGATACTTTAAGTTTTCTCTTTTTTGTTAGTGTATGTTGTTCAACTGATTGATAGCATCAAAACTTTATCATTTTTGGGTAGCCTGGGTGGCTCAGTTGGTTAAGTGTCTGCCTTTGGCTCAGCTCATGATCCTTGGGTCCTGGGACCCAGCCCCGTGTTGGGTTCCCTGCTTAGCAGGGAGCCTGCTTCTCCCTTTCCCTCTGCTCCGCCCCCACCACAGCTGTCTCTGTCACTCTTTTTCTCAGATAAATAAGGTCTTTTTAAAAATTTATCATTTTCCATAGGATTTTTTCCTGAGGAACTGTTTGTGTCCTGGAAATTATTTGGAACAAAAATAGTCTCTTTTTCTGTGTAAACAACATGACTGCTTCTATATGGCAAACTAATAAGAGTTGTCAGCAGCATGATGCAAATATAACCTATGTTACCATTTAACTAACTACTCAGACATGAGGGTAGTGAGACAACTAAATAAACATTTTTTTAGGCTTGGAATATAGCTAGGTGTTCCCTGATGTATTGCATATAGTTCTTCTTCATATTCTTCATATAGTTCTTCTAAAAATATTCTTCATCCAGTTCTTCTAAAAAAAAACAATTTCAGGGATACAGATCTTCCCTTGTAAATGTTAATTCTCTTGACTCCCTTCTAATAGTATTTACTGGAATGAAAGGTAATGAATGCTTGGCAGTGGCTGGGCCCACACTCTCTCAGAGACGTTATGTATAACCAACACTAGACTCATTGCCAAGTATTTGGACACTTTTCAGTCAAGTTGATCTACTTGACAATATTCCTAATATTCATTCAGTTTTTAAAACAATGTAATTGATTGCTTTCTATGAGCAAAATGTGATTGATGTTATAAATCATGCCTGAATTTTTACACACCTAGATTGTAATAATCAGAAAGACCCAGGTTAAATTCCTACTTCTATTTACTTGCTCTTAGTCCTTGACTAATTTGCTTAAATTATTTGACTCTGTTTCCTCATCCATAGAACTAGAGATTAAAAATAACCACCTCACTAGGTTTCTGAAAGGATTTAGACAGAAAATATACGTGACCATACATAGCAGAGTTTCTAACACAAAGTAGACATTCAATGAATGTCACGTTTATTTTTCTTTTACAAAATCATCCACAATTTTAGGCTAGACAAATTTTATTCAACCATTTTGGTAAACCGTTTAACCAAGTTTTTAAAAAGTTAATGGTATTATCTACTTACTGGTAATTTTATATAAGTAAGTGTTACAGTCTATTTCAAAAAGAACATAAAAGAATAATTTCTTTACTAAAATACAGAAACTCTTAAAATTCAATGAGAAGAAAACAACACACTGGGGAAAAATGGACATGAATGAGCAATTCAAAGAAGAAAAAACATTTAAGGATAGTAATCATATAAAAATTGCTCTGCCTAACCAAAAATTAAATTACAATAATAATGAGGTGTCATAGAGTTACATCCTTGCCTATAGGGTAGGCAAAGTTGGCTAAAACTCATTGTTGGTAAGGATGCCAGGAAAAAACACTATCTATTTTGGAAGAAGTGTAAATGGGTCCAGCTTCTTTGGAGGGCATTTGGCAACATCACATCGTAAAATACCTATACCCTTTGATTCAGAAAATTCATTTTTAGACATACATTCTATAGAAACACTTATAATACACAGACATATATCTATGCAAGAGTATTCCTGCAGAATTGTTTGCAAGAACAAACCACATTGAGGGGCGCCCTGGTGTCTCAGTGGGTTAAAGCCTCTGCCTTCGGCTCGGGTCATGATCTCAGGGTCCTCGGATTGAGCCCCCGCTTCGGGCTCTCTGCTCAGCGGGGAGCCTGCTTCCCCTCTCTCTGCCTGCCTCTCTGCCTACTTGTGACCTCTCTCTCTATGTCAAATAAATAAACAAAATCTTAAAAAAAAAACTATTTTTGTAGTGAGTAAAATCATTATATTTAATAAAAAATACTCTGACAGGATTTTAATATTCTAATTTTCCTCTAACATGGTAACAGAATGTAGCATCCAATGCCTTTTATAAAAAGTACATTTCAAAAAGTCTGATAAGTAAATAACATTATTTTGGTACTTTTTGAGGAAAAGCATCAAATAATTCTTTCAGATTGCCATCTCTAGTTTTGAAATTTGGAGGCATATTCAGCAAAATGCTTATACAGTTGACTTTTGAACAACATGGGTTTGAATGTGTGGGTCCACTCATGTGTGGATTTTATTGTCCAATATTGTGAATGTATTTTCCTTGTAGATTTTCTAAATAACATACTCTTTTCTATAGCTTACTTTATTGCAAGAATACAGCACATGATACATATAATATACAAAATATGTGTTAAATAGCTGTTTCTGTTATCACTAAGTCTTCCAGGCAACTGTAGGCTATTAGTAGTTAAGTTCTGGGAGAGTCCAAAGTTCTATGGATTTTTATCTGCATGGGGGCTTGATGCCCCTAACCTTTGTGTTGTTCATGGGTCAACTCTACTTTTCTAATCTGCTTTGTTTATTTAAAACCAAGTGGTATTGCCAAAATTTAAATGAAATAAGATTACACTGGGGACATTAGAACACTGAAATTTCAGTTCACCCTTTATCAAACAGTTGGAAAGGTTAACACAAATGAAATACAATTAAATATTTAGTTCCTTGTGTTTTACTTCACAGTATGTGCTCATCTCCGTCTCATTCGGGTAGAAGAACAGTAGGGTTAGTTTTGTCTTCTGAAACAATACTGATCTAGAAAAAATGACCTACAATTCATTGTGGAAGTGTCAAAAACTAAAAATATGATCATGCAAAATTGTTTCTGAGGGCCACTGTTCTGAATAGAAAAGAATCCTAGGGTAACTTTGAATTTGATTTCCCATAAATATTTTCCCAGTTCACTTGATATTGGAAATGATTCAAGTGACATGGAGAAAAATAAACCATAAGTTAGTCTAGCTTTTAGCCCATCTCTGCTTCCATTTTAAGTAGTTGCTTACTGACTGGGATTTTAGGCAGAGAGATCTCTAAACAGGATTATTTTTGGAAAGATTCACCATCTGGGTCAAAATCTCTTCTCTTTCCCAATACCAAGGATTTGATTCCAATGCAATTTTGGAATAGACAATATTTATCTTTAATGTACTCAGTAGTGTTTTATGTCTTCCTATCCATCTCCATCTCACATTCAGTGTCTTGCCTCCTATGCTGTAATGTCCAGCCTTGTCATTCTGTCCTATCTTTTGCATCATTGAGAAGCAATATTTTTCTTAAAAAAATAACCCAAGTGTTTGATGTAGTTTGATTTCTAGGATAAAAGGGGGATACAGGGGAGAAGGGTAAGTATAACTCAGAAGCTAAAATTACTGAAGGGATCATTTCGTATACTGTGGGTGGAGTGTATTTTGTGCTCGCCAAATCAACAAGCGAAATAACTAAATGCCCTTATGTATAAATTAGGTCCTTGGTTTATTACAAGTTTAATTGGTATTTTATTTTTCAAACTTATTTTTATGTCCTTGGTTCTTTTTTTTTCTTTTTCTTTTTTTTTAAAGATTTTATTTATTTATTTGACAGAGAGACAGAGAGATCACAAGCAGGCAGAGAGGCAGGCAGAGAGAGAGGGGGAAGCAGGCTCCCCGCTGAGCAGAGAGCCCGATGCGGGG
>CM053612.1:28896692-28926852 GCA_028646535.1 Procyon lotor
ATTTTGTCTTAACGAATATTGAGACTTTTGATCCATAAGCAAGGCATATAATTCAGTTTAATATTATTTGCTCTAATTTCTGTTATTAATACTTTGCCATTTTCAGCGTAGAGGGCTTATATATAATTTTTTCAGTTGATCCCAAATTACATTGTTTTTTTACGACTTTAAATGACATTAACTTTTCACACTTAATTTGACATTTTTTTTAAAGATTTTATTTATTTATTTGAGAGAGAGGCACACACACAGTGAGAGAGGGAACACAAGCAGGGGGAGTGGGAGAGAGAGAAACAGGCTCCCCGGACATGGGGCTGGATACCAGGACTCTGGGATCATGACCCATGTGGAAGGCAGATACTTAACTGACTGAACCACCGAGGCGTCCCTTAATTTTACATTTGCTTATTGACCTGTGTGCTTCTTCCTTGCTAAATTCACCTGCTGGTTTTTACTGTGACTGGAGATACATAAGATGATCTATAGGACAATAAGATGATCTATAGGACAGTTTTGTTTCTTCCTTTCTAGTGATTTTTAATTTCTTTCTTCTGTGTGTGTGTGTGTGTGTGTGTGTGTGTGTGTGTGTGTGTGTATTTGTTTTGTTTTGTTTTGTTTTGTTTTGCTTTAGTATAATGGCCTGAATCTCCAGGATAATGCTTTGTTTCTAATCTTCAAAGGAAAACATTCACAATTATATCATCAAGTATGATACTTGGTTTTCTGTTGATTTTCTTAATCAAAATGAGGGTAATTTGCTGAAAATTTTTTTCCCAGGAATTTTGCTTGGGTGGCAGTCCTCTGTACCTTGTCAAGATTAATCTTCCAGTTTCGGTTATCACTCAGATATTAAACTACCCTCTTGCTTAGGTATTTTTCTCTTTTGTTTCTCTGATTTCTTTTTTATTGTAATATACTCTTGTTTTTATCGCTTTTCTTCTATTAACTTTGGATTTATTTCGGTCTTTTCATTTTTTAAAAAAAGATTTTATTTATTTATTTGACAGAGAGAGAGAGATCACAAGTAGGCAGAGAGGCAGGCAGAGAGAGAGGAGGAAGCAGGGTCCCTGTTGAGCAGAGACCCCGATGCGGGGCTCGATCCCAGGACCCTGAGATCATGACCTGAGCTGAAGGCAGAGGCTTTAACCCACTGAGCCACCCAGGTGCTCCGAAAAATCTAGTTTATTAAGGTAGGAGTTTAGGTCAGGGATTAGCAAACTTTTTTTGTAAAGAAATGGAGAAAATACTTTAGACTTTTCAGGCCATATGATCTCTATCACAACTACTCAACTCTGCTAGTGTAGCACAAAAGTAGCCACAGGCAGTGTATGGACATGACTATGTCCCAGTAAAAGTTTATTTACAAAAATAGGTGGTAGTGCAGATAAGGCATGAAGGCTATAATTGCTTACCCCTGATTTAGGTCATGGTTTTGAGAATCATTCTTTTTTTTTCTAGTGTTAAGTATTGAAACCTACATATTCCTTTATAAGCACTTTAGTTATATCCCACAAACTTTGGTATTTGATGTTTTAACAATTATTCAGTACAATTTTTTTCTATTTTCTCCTGTGATTTCTTCTTTGACTTGTGGATAACTTAGAAGTGTATTGTTTAATTTTCTAATATGCAAGGTTTTCTCAGATATCCTATTGTTATTGATGTCTAAGATAATTCCTTTGGGGTCATAGAACAAATGTAAGTTCTTTCAAATGTTTTAAACTTCTGAAGACTTGTTTTATGGCCCAGAATATGTTCTATTTTGTTTAATGTAACATATGCCCTTGCCCTTGACAATAATGTATATTCTGCAATTGTTGGGCGTAATTATTTATAAATATCAATTTCATCAAGGTGATTATAATATAATTCCTATCATCTATGTGTTTCTTGAGTTTTTGTCTGATTGTTCTACCTATTGCTGTGAAAGAATGTTAACATCTTCAACTATATGCTCATATTTACTTATTTATCACTCTAAGTTTGTCAAATGTAGCTTAATATATTTTTATTTGTTATTAGGAATATACATATTTATGATTATCTTATCTTTTCAATGAATTGATCTTTTATGATTATAAAATGTCCTTTATGGGAATGCCTGGGTAGCTCAGTTGGCTAAGTGTCTGATTCCTGGTTTCGGCTCAGGTCATGATCTCAGGGCTTGTAAGATCAAGACCCACATTGTTCTTTACCCCTATTAATACTCTTTTTTTCTTGAACTCTGTTATATCTGATTTTAATGTAGTCTCTTCGGATTTCTTATGCTTACTGTTTATATAGAATATCTTTTTAAATTTCCATGCATAAAAAAATCAATCAATAAATTTCCATGCAATAAACATTTTACAAAATAAAATGAAGCTCCTTCTTGGTAGATTTACAGAGCTAAGAAGCCAGTGATTCAGTGGTGTTGCCTATGTCTGGAGGAGGCACTAGGGTTTTTTGGAAAGCTTTTACTTAACAGCCTATAGGTTGTTACTCAGCTCTGTTTTCAGCCCTGTGAGCAATTCTACTCTGTGGTTAATTAAGGAGAGAAAGAATTAGAAAACAAGAGAAGGGAAGAAAGGGAGAGAGAAAGAGGGAGTGGGACAGAGGGAGAAGAAAAGGGAGACCGAGATCCGTAAGTGCCAGTCCTGCACTTTGGGGAAAACTCAGCGAAGCAGGTTGCCTGGGGATAAGTCTGTATAATTCTATCAACCAAGACTTCCTTGGTAATTTACCAGCCGTCAGTACTAATGTATTTTGGTATATGCTTTTTCATCTATTTACTTTCAACCACCTGTGACATTATATTGAAAGTACATGTCTTGTGAACAGAATATTACATTGGGATTCTTTAATCCTACTGACAATCTCTGCATTTCCTTTGTTTTTCTTTTCTGTCTTTTGTGTTAAATTGTTAGCAAGCAGACCAGTCAGGTAGTTACCGCCGTGATCCAGGCGACTGGTGAAAGTGACTAAAATTAGGTGGAATTGGAGAAAGGGATCAGATTTTCTCTATATATTTTGTGATAGAATTGGTAATTCTTACATATGGAATAAATATGCTCTGGAAATTCTACCTGAAAAGTGCAGAGTTCCTGTCTGGTATGTAATAGGCACTCAAGAGCTCTTATTAGTTTCCTCTTTTATACATCCCTAATATACATCCTTAGATCCAGTCAGACTAGTCCCCTCATTGTTCCCTCAAACACACTATATTCGCTTATGCCTTTATGTGCCTTTGCTTGTGTTCAATTCCTATTTTTTCCATTAAGTTGTCTACCCTACAAAATCATTAATAAATAATAACTTCTTAATACTTACTTAAAAATAATAATATAAACTCCATAACATTCTAAGAGGAGCTTTCCTAACAAAAGAATCCCAATATGTTTGAAAAGTAAGAAGCTAAGATGGAAACAAAGTCCATTAAATCTAAAATTATAGGTTGAGTGGAGGTGGGAGGTGGTGAGCAGAGCACAAAGCTCTGTTTCTAAGAGAGAGAAATAAATCTCATGTTTAAGATACTAGATAATCTTGGACTCTGATTACCAACTTATCAACCCTTAGGGAAATCTATTACCCCATTCCTCAAGCACAGGCTATAAAGTAACAACAGACTGTACGACCATCCCCGTCCCCACAAAATGTGAATTCTTCTCAATGACTATTGTAGATGTTCCTATGGAGGGTAATGGACAAAGGAGATTCTCCCATAGACTTGAAACAGGGCATGAAGAACGATGGAAATCCTTCTAAATTACAGGTGCAGCACTGTCTGATGAATTTAATTTGTGAGGATAGTGAGCCCTTAGTATTCCTATCCAACGGCTTGAGATATACACTATGAATCAGTATATTGTTTACTATTTATTCTCTTCTCTGAATGGGAATATTTATTAGTTATCCCAGTCTTTTCCACCATTGTATATTGCATGCATTGGGAATGGATAAATTATCATTTTTAGTATATGTCACCACACTATGATGTAGCTACCTCTGGACTTGATGGCAAGGACAGTATATAACTCTGAGGTACTGGACTTGGTCTAGATTTAACAACTGGATAAAATATTGAACAGTTTTCTTTGGATGGGGGTTGTCAGTGTGCTTACTGTACATTTTAAGCTAAGTTTATAAAAAGGGTGTAGGTATTTATGTTGGATAGACAAGAAGACAGTTCTTAGTGGATAATGTGGTTGCCTTCAAAGCATTCATTTCCTATACCCAATGGTTTAACAACACCCACCTAGCTTCTCTGACTGGCCGAACCCCATGGGGTAACTCTACTTCTTTTGTCAAAGGTGGTCAAGTTGTAACGAATTTAAAACTTCTGTTATGTATGTTTTGGAAAAAAAGCTCTTTCTTCCCTAGACATAAATACAAAAAAAAAAAAAATAGTCCAATTTGCTACTGGTAGTTTTCATGTGATTCCATGCATTTGAAGATAGTAGGTTTTGTATCCTTCCTACTTCTTCTCTCAGTTAAAATGACTATCTCCTTTAAAATCCTGGTAACTCTTTCTGGAACAATCTAGATTGTTTACGAAGTGTGCAATACTCCATGCGTTGTCTAATTAAGGCCTTGTGGAACAGGACTGTCCACAGAGAAAGTAGTCTCTGATGGAAAGGGATTGGGTTAGGATCTCAAATCTCATAGCTATTATAGCATCAGGCCATACCTTTCTGGGAGCATATGCAGCACAGTGTGGATAATTCAGGCAAATATACTTTACCTCTACCCATGGCTTTGTCTTCAAAGTTCTATCTGGCATAAGCCTAATCCTGATCAACTGACCTGGACTACATGTGAGTTCAAAGTTTCCTTTTGCCCTCTAACTGAGGGCTTAGATGAGAGGTAGTCTAAAACCAGCTCCTTGATCTTTTTCCCCATAGCCCTTTCCCTTGTCTTGAAACAGTGTCATAGAATACTGACAACAAGTGGATGCTTGGAAAAGCATGTGAGCTCCTGCTTAAAAATACTGCAGCTTACTTAAATGATTTCTTTTCTCTGGTGCTCCAGTTCTGCTTTACCAGCCAAAGACAGAGGAAGTGCTTCTCAGATAGAAAGCAGATTTAAGTCGATCTTTTTCTATCAAGAACAATGATATTTAATGGGGAAATAGCATTAGGAATTTCAAAACAGTCAAGAAACAAGGCAGTTTCTCTTTCATTCCCTCACTTGCTAAAATCACAGGATCCCTTGGCCTCTCTCTCTTTCTTTCTCAGGTCTAATTACACTTTCTCTGCTCTAGTTAAACACTGTCATTGTCATTTCAGTCCCCAGTTTACATGCATTACGCACTCAATGCCTGATCTACTCTCTTGAGTTACAAACTCCAAATTCCAAAACAGAGAATGTAACTGGGCCAGACAAGACTTGGGATAATTCCTCCTGGCTGAGATGTCAGGTCTTGTCTAAGTATCTTTCCCTATAGAGGCCACCCCTTGTGGGTGAGGAAGAGTTATCAAAAGACAAACTGAATTATTGTAGCTGTGTAGCTCTGATCTTTGTCAGTTGTCAGAGTGGCTTCTTTTTGCAAAACAAATGAAGATGGTGAGAGGAATGAGAATCTGCAATTATTAGAAGAGCCTACTAAAGAAAGATCACAACACATAAAATCATCCTGAGTTTGATTTGCTTATCAAAATAACCCGACAGGAGAACGCATTCTCTTAAGACTAGAATGTAGCGGGGCACCTGGGTGGCTCAGTGGGTTAAAGCCTCTGTCTTTGGCTCGGGTCATGATCTCAGGGTCCTGGGATCGAGCCCCACATCGGGGTCTCTGCTCGGCGGGGAGCCTGCTTCCCCCTCTCTCTCTGCCTGCCTCTCTGCCTACTTGTGATCTCTCTCTCTCTCTGTCAAATAAATAAATAAAATCTTAGAAAAAAAAAAAAAAAGAATGTAGCTCCAGAAAATTTTGATAGGAAACAAGGGGCAAGCAAATATCTAAATTATATACTATTACCAAGAAAGGTTTTGGTTTAGATGGGTTCTGATTTTACCTATTCTCATACTTCCACATCATTAATATATCTGTGGCTTTTAAATCTATATATTTTTAAAAGATTATTTATTTATTTATTTATTTGACAGAGAGAGAGAGATCCCAAGTAGGCAGAGAGGCAGGCAGAGAGAGAGGGGGAAGCAGGCTCCCTGCTGAGCAGAGAGCCAGATGCGGGGCTCGATCCCAGGACCCTGAGATCATGACCTGAGTCAAAGGCAGAGGCTTTAACCCGCTGAGCCACCCAGGCGCCCCCTAAATCTGTATTTCTAACAAACTTCTCTCATGAGATAATCTGCCTTTGCATCTATAAACACCGATGGTTTAAACTATTTGAAAAGAAGAGAACGTAAGTTATTGACTTGTCTGTTGCCAGCATCTAACTTTCTGTCTGGGTCATAGCAATCATTTGCTGAATGAATGAATGAATTGAAAGCCTGATTAGCTTGGAAAGCAATCTGAGGATGCAGTGAAAAGGAGGAAAAGAAATCAGAGAAAGACAAAGATGGTGGTGAGGGAGGTTTGAAGCTATTATTTGGCCAAAGGTGGCTCTCGGGAGTAAGATGAAGAGAACTGGTTTGAAAAGGTGTGAAACAAGACGAAACCAGAGAGGAAGAGAAACCATGAGAGACTCTTATCTCAGGAAACAATCTGAGGGTTGCTGGAGGGAAGGAGTTTGGAAAGGATGGGGTGGCAGGGTGATGGGCATTGGGAAGGGTATGTGCTATGATGAGTGCTGTGAATTGTGTAAGACTGATGAATCATAGACCTATACCCCTGAAACAAATAATACATTATATGTTAATAAAAAAAAAGAAATGAAAAAGTGTGTGGCTTTTCAGAAACTATTTTTAGCTAAATGGATTCAACAACTAAGGTTCTGATGCCTTGTCATTTCAGTTAGCCTTTAGTGTCTTATTATTTCCATTCAGGCACTTTGCTCCAGGATGGATATCTACTTTCCAGCAAAAGGTGGGCTTGTGTGTTTGGTTGCTTATGCTCAAATGTATTCCAAAAAAATAGTTATAAATATAGTTCATATTTAGTCATCTTGGATTTACTTTTCTTTAAAATTACTCATTTAAGGGCACCTGGGTGGCTTAGTCATTGAGCGTCTGCCTTTGGCTCCAGTCATGGTCCCAGGGTCCTGGGATCGCATCCGGCTCCCTGCTCGGCAGGAAGCCTGCTTCTCCCACTACCATTCCCTCTGCTTATGTTCCCTCTCTCGCTGTGTTTCTCTCTGTCAAATAAATAAAATCTTTAAAAAAAATACTCATTTAAAAAAATCAGTATAGATTATTTAGCAACTCATTACATACAGGTGATATTCATGGTAAAATAAGTTTTAATGAGGCCAATTTATAATCACTGCTTCACCAAATTTTGGCTTTCCTTTTCTTAACATTTTAATTTATTCTTAAATGCATATAAACTACCCATAGTACATTTGAATGCAAAGATTCTGAAATTATAGGTAAAACTAAAGTCCTTTTGGACCACTTGAATTTTGTTTCTGCCGTGGTAATAACCACTTTCTATCATTTACGCTGTGATTACTAGCTCTCCACTGCTTACCCTGCCTGCGCTGGTAGAAAGTATCTTCCAGCCAGGCCCCACTCTCTCTTGATAATCCATAATTTCCTCCTCCTGCAATCTGCCTTTAGCAATCTGTGTAGAACAGGCTCCTCACACTAGCCTGACCTTGCTATGCGTTTTCCTATTTCTGCCTGTACTATCCTTTTTCTTTTTTTTAAGACTTACTTATTTTTTTTTTTATTTTTTTGAGAGAGAGAGAAAGAGAGAGAGTGTGAGAGAGCTCTATGCAGGGCTCGATCTCACAATCCCTCCCACAATCTGGAGATCACCTGAACAGAAACCAAAGGTCCCATATTTATCCCATTGCGCCGCTCAGGAGACCCTGTCTGTACACTCTTTTAGCCTGTCATTGCCTCCTTCCCTCTCTCTGCCTAGTGGACTCCAATTTTTCTTTACCTGCTGTGATCAAATGTCACCCCACATTTGAAGTCTTTCCTGCATCTGCGAATGGTTTTTATATATTAAAAGGTTCTTGGAGAAATTAATCCCATGAGATTTGGAGCTAGATTTTGTGGGTATGACTCTGGGTTTTGTCTCTTACAAGCTGTATGAGACCTTAGACCAAGTCTCTCATTTGTAAAATGAATGTAATATTAACACCTTCGTAATGCTTCATAATGCTGTTAGTAGGATTAAATGAGTTATGAATGCATGTGAAGATCATCAACACTTGGCAAATGTTAGTTATGATTAATATTGTACCATCCTTAATTAAAATGCTTTCCACATTTTATTATAAGTTTTTTCTGCCTGCCTACCTTCTCTAATTCTCAAGGGCTTGCAGTCATGTTATTGGTAACTTTGCTTTACTCCTGTTTCATCCTGCCCCTACCGTAAACTCCAAAGCCTATGCACTAAGCAAGATGCCTGCCACTTGGTGGGCACTCCATAGAGAAGAATGCACAGGATGGCAGCCAAGTTCCTTACTAACAGAAATCTTCAACCTGGGCTATAAGACAACATGCTTTCAGGGGATTCTTTATTCTAGCTCTCAGCCTCCAGGCTCTCTCGCTCTCTCTTTTCCTTGAGGCTAAATAAAAAGAGAGGCTTTGGCTTTTCTATTCTTGAGATGCAGCAAATGGTCTCCAACCCACGGCATAGCTCAGAAAGAGGTTTCTTTGGCCCCCTACTTCTCATCATTCCTTGTGTCTCATTTTCTCATTCCCTACAATTCCACCTTATTGATCACTTTTTACCATAGGAGGGCTTCTTAGAGAAGCAGTCTTCTAAGCAATTTTGACAGAGTGCTTCAGACTTCTGGCCCCAATTGATCCGAGATTAAAGTTCTGTGCTTTCATTCTTTCTTTCCCTCGCTAAAATTTTGAAAACAATTGAATCAAACAAAACAGATTTTCTGTTGGATTTCACCTCAGTTAACTTGTATCAAGCTTTGTAGCTCTTAACCCAAGGGAACGACATTTTAAAGAATTCTCTTATTGGTGCATTTCAGTTGAATAAATTCTGTTCTCTAAGAATTTTAAAAAGTAACAGTGCACCTCCAAGAATATAATTAAGATAAAAAGATATATTGAATTAAAAGCTACTGTTAAGTGATATAAGCAAATAGATTCATAACCTACATTACTACTTGATTCCTTAGAAAAATGAACACATTACCCTAGCATTGGGTGAAGCCATTGGAAAATTCTTCTGGGAATGCACTGGGATATTCGTGGGGAATGTTCAGAGAATGGACTTGGTCAGTATTTAATGAAATGCGAGTTACTATAAAGTTACTATAAAATTAGCTTAGCTTGTGGGAATGTTTTAGAATGAACCTCCTTTTATAATGGTCAGTAATTAAAAGAGTACACTTTATTAAAAGAGCCCAGCGACGTTTTAAACTATATCATACACAAACTCCAAATCCGGCACACTACTATTGCTCTTTTATTTTCTACATCGGTACTTACTTGTTTTAGTATTTCTATTTAGTGTAAAAGATTGTGTGATGAGAATCCTGGAAGATCTGATAAAGCACTTAATATCAGAAACAAAATGAGAAGCAGAAGTATTGTTTTTGTTTCAGAGCAAACCCCTGGCAGTTTTGAGTGTTGCTAGTGGTTCTCATTTAAGCTTTTTCAGGAACATACTGTTTCTGACCTTTCTCAACGCTCCTGACTTCTAGGAGAATGAAATGTTGATCTCAGGAACTACTGAGACTATCTTAGGATTCCGGGCTGCTCTTGAAAGTAGCTGTGCAAAACTTTTTAGCAGGTAAAAACAAAAAAATCACTATACTGAGCTGGGAGGCAGGTCTGAATTTTACCTGCTGAATTAATGTCATGTCACTTAATTTCACCATAAAATGGGGATAACAAAAGACTTTACTCTTCTCGCAGGATTGCACTCTCAAGTGAGGAGACATGTATAAAAATAGCAAAAAATAGTTTATGAAATATTACTTTTATTATTTATATTATCATTTCAAACCATGCCATTATTACTCTTTTTTAAAGATTATAGGGTTGGCATGCGTCCAATACTATAAGTAGGTTCTTATGGGAAATTTTTATAAGTAGGGACTTAAGAGTTGGTGTATATTGACCTAAACCAACTTTGGCATTCAGCATGTGACAGGTTCTTTTTGTAACTATTGGTAGTGTCCTATACTTACAAGTAGGTTGGGCTTTTATATCTCCTCCCCTGAAAATTTACTGGATGTACCAATTCTCTAGGCTTTCCAACTGCTACTGTATGGAAAGATTCACCTGAAGACAGACGCAATGATTTTCCGACTACAGGATTCAAGAGTAACAGGACTCCAGACCTCAAGCACTACACAAATGGTCTTATGCTGCCTTGTTTATTATATTCATATATGTGGTTCATGCAAGGGCAATGGGACTTGTACAAATCTACATATCAGCTACTGAATTGGAACACCGTGCATTTCACCAGTTGAAAAACATTTATATCTTTATGCTTAATTATTAAATCCTTTCCTGTAGCTTTCACTTACGATATTTAAAGTACCAAGTGATCAAGTCTCAAGTATGGACCTCTAATTAGGATACCCCTAAGATGTAGAATAGAGGTTTTGCACATTTATATATTACATGGCACAATGTATGTAATATAAAATCCAAAATGCTAACTACAAAATGAATGTCATTTTGTCACTAGATAAATAAGACTGTATTCCCCTCCAAGTACTATTATCAAGGTCTCATATATGTTTTTCTTTTTTAAAAAAAGTACTTTAAAATATTACTTAATATCTGTATGATATGGCAGATGTTAAGTAAACTTACTGCGGAATTCATTTTATAATATATGTAAATCGAACCATTGTGCTGTACATGTTAAACTTACACAGTGCTGTAGGTCAGTTGTATCTCAATAAAACTGGAGAAAAATGGGGGCACCTGGGTGGCTCGGTAGTTAAGCATTTGCCTTCAGCTCAGGTCATGATTCTGGGGTCCTGGGACTGAGTCCCACAACCCATGGGGCTCCCTGCTCAGCGAGAAACCTGCTTCTCCTTCTCCCTCTCCCTCTGCTGCTCTCCCTGCATGTATTCTCTTTCTGTCAAATAAATAAATAAAATCTTGGGGTATCTGGGTGTCTCAGTGGGTTAAAGCCTCTGCCTTTGGCTCAGGTCATGATCTCAGGGTCTTGGGATGGATCCTGCATTGGGCTCTCTGCTCAGCGGGGAGCCTGCATCCCCCTCTCTCTGTGCATGCCTCTCTGCCTACTTGTGATCTCTCTCTCTGTCAAATAAATAAATAAATAAAATCTTTAGAAAATAAATAAACAAATAAATAAAAATCTTTAAAAAATGAGAAAAATAATACTTAAGACATTTTAAGACAGAAACATCCATTTTATTAAATATTTTCTGAGTACTTACTATGTGCCCAGCACTATGCTAGGTTCTGGGATGATAAAAACAAGGCAAAATTTAGGTTACAGTCTAATAAGGAAGCAGGTGTTGAACAAATAAGCATTGAAACTATGGTGTGATATTTGCTATAAAAAAGAAAATAAAATGCTAGAAGATCCTTTAAAATATCATCCTAAATGCATAAGCTAACCTTACACCTAAAGGAGCTGGAGAAAGAACGACATTATTTAGAAAAAGCTTATGGAAAGAGGTAGAAATAATTTATCTTATGACTTAGAATTGCAGATACTGAGTCATCATAGTTAATTTCTTTTGCTTCTAATGTTTTTACTTTAAAAATGAAGATAAAGAGCAGAAATACTTCTAACTAGAAAAATAACTTTATGTTTTATTGGATGGCCTGGCTGACTGAAACTATAAAGCAGGTGAACAACTGAATGTCACAGGAATTAAGGACACTTTCACTGAGTCAATAATACATTACTTCCGGTCCCCTGAGGAAATCAACTTGCTACAAGGACAATTCAAGACACACCAACATTTTTCCGTGGCCACTGAGGAAAACAATCACAACACAGAGAATAGAGTTTAAGGTTTTAAACTAATTTCTTCTGATTTTTTTCACTGTAGTATTTTGTACATTTCAGCAGAAAACATCAGTCGACTTCAAGTGGAAAATAATCTGAAAGGCAATTTCTGGTTGTGTGGAGTGAATTCTGATCATGCTGAGACCTGATCGATTTACTCATTTAATTTTTTTATAATTGATTTGAATTTCCTTTTGTTATCACTTAGTATTATAAGTGTGATGCTTTTCACTGCAGTCCTAGAACTCTGCTATTTTTTTTTAAAGATTTTATTTATTTATTTGACAGGGAGAGAGAGAGATCACAGGTAGGCAGAGAGGAAGGCAGAGAGAGAGAGAGAGAGAGAGAGAGAGAGAAGCAGGCTCCCTGCTGAGCAGAGAGCCCAATGTGGGGCTCGATCCCAGGACTCTGAGATCATGACCTGAGCCGAAGACAGAGGCATTAACCCGCTGATCCACCCAGGTGCCCCTCTGCTATTTTTTTTTAAAAGATTTTATTTATTTACTTGCCAAAGAGACAGAGAGAGAGGGAGAGAGAAGGAGAGAGCAGGAGGAATAGCAGACAGAGGGAGAAGCAGGCTCTCCACTGAGCAGGGAGCCCCACCTGGGGCTCGATCCCAGGACCCTGGGATCATGACCTGAGATGAATCCAGATGCTTAACCAAATGAACCACCCAGGTGCCCCAGAACTCTATTAACTTTTATATGCATCTTTATAGAATACATATAGTATACTCTATTAAATGTACATCATTTGAATATTTTTGTGTTTAGTCATTGAAATACAGTACAAAAAACATAGAGTTTACTAATGAAAAGAAAGTCATTAGATGATGTCTATCCATATTTCTTTTTCATAAGATGGTCAATGAATGAATAATGCAATTCTCTATAAACTACATTCATGTTTTTCTTATGGCCTTTAATTACTAAAATGCCTTTTCATACACTTTGATTCATTTGACCTTTAAAGATCTTAGCAAACAATATTGAAATTAGCAAATGCGTACAAAGGAAAAGCTAGCAATTATGTTCTGTTTGAATCCAAACCCCTTCTTACCATTTTTTCTCTCAACCAGTATTTTAAAGTCCCAGATGAATAAGAATGCATTGAAAATTACCGTAGAATTTGAAATATTTAAGATACCAATGCAGACATACATGGACACAGATAAAAAAAATGGCATGCACACACGCACACCAAGCACGTCATTTCTTGGTATATTTCCCCGATTCCTAAGATAACACCACTGCAACACTGATATCAACAGTTTCAATATCTCTGTATTTTGACAGGTCTGATGATTCAGCAAACTCAAAACGCTCAGAGAATCTGTATAACTCCTTTATCTTTTTGCTCTCTTGATATATTGAATAATATTTATTGAGTGTCATGTACCAGGAACTGTTCCAGATATTGGGGTTACAATAGTAAACAATGCAAGCACAATTTTTTCCCTCATGGAATTTATGGATTTTTTAAATCCCACAGAACCGCAGATAGATAAATCAATACACAGATACATAGATGAATAGGTAGATAGATGAATGACGAATAGATATAAATACAGATGTAGATATAGCTGTAGTTGGATACACATACACCCACACAAAGGTGTTAATTGGTATTTATTCTATTGTGTGATATTTCCTGTATCCACAGAATTGGTAATAAAAATCACTGAGCTGGAGCGTCTAGGTGGTTCAGTGGATTAAGCATCTGCCTGAAGCATCTGGCTTTGATCTCAGGGTCCTGATATGGAGTCCTGCCTCAGGCTCTCTCCCTCTGACCCTCCCCTCCCCCCACTCGTGCCACGGGGTGCATTCTCTCTCTCTCTCTCTCTCAAGTGAATAAATAAAATCTTTTTTAAAAAAATCACTGAGCCAAAGCAAAAGTTGCAAACTACCCTCATAGTTTAAAGAAAATGCCTTCTTTGGCCACTAATTTGAGAACAGGCTGTGAAACTGTTTCTATCCTCTTTCTCAACCTACCGGAGAGGATTAGATATGGAAAATTTTTTTGTGGGAGCCTGTGTAGGGTGTTTGTTAAATGAGAGAAAGAATACTCTTTTCTCTTCCTTGGTCTTCTCTTTCTATGCCAAGTAAAGGGGAAATTCCAAAAGGACTTTTGAAAACTGGAAATGTCTTTCAAAAAGGAAACGCCAGCATCATGTTCCTTGGCTTAGATGCTTGATGAGATGAGAGCAGCAGGTGGGCCTGCTGTTCTCATTAGAAACATGCAAGGAGACAGATTTCTTGAAATTGCTCTTGAAGTTTGGAAGCCCACAGGAAAATAGAAATGGTGTCCATTTGTGATCTAGAGATTTCTTAAGACATGGGCCTTGCTAAAATAGCCCATGCCAGCAGTGTGTGAAGCAACCATGATATAATGAGCTGGAGCAGAAAAATATAGTGAATAAGAGCCTCCATTCCGGTTTGCCCTCACTTTTAGAATCCTGGAAGTAAGGACCTCAGTGGCTCTCATGATTCCTAACAAAAGCATATGAAGATTAGAGGTGATCCTGGTGACTCCTGGGGCAAAGCAATTGAAAGTCCAATTGAGACGAGGAGCTGGGGCCTGATAGAGGGGTAGACTTTAGATGTAGAGAATGAGCAAAAAAAAAACTCTATTTACATGTTACGTTTTCAGTTATATTGAAAAGACTTGTTGGGGCGCCTGGGTGGCTCAGTGGGTTAAAGCCGCTGCCTTTAGCTCAGGTCGTGATTTCAGGGTCCAGGGATCGAGCCCCGCATCCGGCTCTCTGCTCAGCGGGGAGCCTGCTTCCCCATCTCTCTCTGTCTGCTTCTCTGTCTACTTGTTGCCGGGGTCCAGCCCAGACAGTCCAGGGGTTCCCTGAAGGATGGACGGTGTCGGTGAAAGGAGTGAGAGAGCCGGAGGATTCTTGCAATCACCAGGCAGGCATCTCTGCCTCATTGGTGTTTGACTCTTTATTTATAGGCAGCAGGTTACATGGAAAAAACGGCCAATGATTTTCTCAGATAAGGGGGCTTAGATCAACAAAAGTTTTTTGTAGAACCTATAGTTTTTTCTAAGACCGAGGCAGAGATAGGCTTATCTCATTTTGAACAGCAAGACCCTTACCCACAATTTTTATGACTCCGTTTCTATATATTGGAAAAAGATTTAGTCACGTATATCTTTTGCACATTAACCAAAAGAAGAGGGGATGACATTTGAGTTTATTATAGAATGGCCCAAGCTGTTTGTGGAAGCCCTTTATTACTGCTGGGTGAGCAGACACCTGGGAGCCTCGTCTTGTGTATCCTTTAGCAAAGCCTGAAGTAAAACTCCATTGTCTTTATATAACCATTCCTACCTTATCTTATGTGTACTCTCCATTGTAAGGGAATGCAGGTGTTGGTGTGCATGATGAAATGTGAATCCCTGGGGGGATCTAAGGATGGCTGTAGATTATTAAAGGTCTGTGTAAGTGTTGGCCTTTAAGTATCTTATCATCTTATCTGCAATAGTTTGGTGGACAAACATTGGAAGGGAGCCTCGCAGTTATCTGCTCTAACGGTTTTATGGCGGGGGCATGGTTTGGTTGTTTTATGCAGTTTCTGTAAGGAAATGTCGGTCTGGTTTAGAAGCAGGTTAAGTGGGTCAGAGCCTCAACTTGAGCAAAAGGCTTAGGCCAAAAAGAAAAAGGAATTCGAGTAACACAAAGAGATATAGGAGGAGATACCGATCCCTGTTCATATGATAGGAGCCTTGCAAACCTGTCATGTCCTCGCCGCGACCGTGTCAAACGGCGAGGTTTCTGCGGCTCTCGGCAACTTGTGATCTCTCTCTCTCTCTGTCAAATAAACAAATAATCTTTAAAAAAAAAAAAAAAAAAGACTTGTTAACCCCTTAGAAAAATTCCACCTTGCTTATTTACATTTCAAGTTCCTTTTCCACTCAATCAATGGATATTTACTGAATACAGACTATGTTCCAGGCACTATTCTAAGTGTTGGAGATAGCTCAGTGAACAGGACAGATAGAAGGAGAAAGTCAACGCTATTGGCACTGGGATTCCAAGTTGTACTGACTACAGTGTTTGACACAAAGTGAAAGCCCAATATATGTTGTAATGAATGAATAAGTGAGGGTAAACTAGATGACCTCTGAGTTCATTTCCGGTTCTGATAATTTGTGTTTCCCTTACTGTCTCAGACTAGTTGTATATAGCTTACTTAACTACCTTATTAATTTTAATATATTTGCATTTTAAGTGCTATGTGCCAAATAATGCTAAAGTCTGTCATATATTTGCATATACTATCTCATTTAATCTTCATAGTAGCACTAAGAAGTATATTTTATTTTCTCATTTTACAGATGGCATGTTTTACCCAATTAGTGGGGAATTTGAAGGCCAGGTATTGGGGCACCTCGGTGGCTCAGTCACTAATCATCTACCTTCAGCTCAGGTTGTGATCGCAGTGTCCTGGGATCGAGCCCCACATTGGGCTCCCTGCTCAGCGGGAAGCCTGCTTCTCCCTCATCCACTCCCCCTGCTTGTGTTCCCTCTCTCACTGTCTCTCTCTCTCTGTCAAATAAACAAAATATTAAAAAAAAAAAGGAAGGCCAGGTATTTTGCTCCAAAGCCCACAATTTTTCTGCTAGATCACAGTTTCTCCTATTCTTATTGGACTGTATCCTACTACAAAGTGTTAGAGCATCATATATTTAAAATTTATAGTGAAAACTTAGTTTGTATAGCACTTAACAGTTTTCAAACTATCATATGTATCACCTCCCTTGGCATAGAAATATTGTTTTTTCTTATTTATACTCAGTATAGGTGGGAAAGATCCCACCTTTGTACTGTTTTATAGGATAAGAAACTGAAATTTATAAAACTTAAATGATGTAATTAATATAACTAATAAGTGGCAATCTGACATTTGAGCTCATTATCTTCCAGTGCCTTCAATATACCGCAATGTAGTATGCTACTTTTAATGTACTACAATGTTTCAGTGGGCTGTGGAAGATGCTTTTTCTTCCCCAGTCTCCCTCAAATTCCATTTTAAAACTTAACTCTTCTAGAAAGTGTTTCCTGGTAATACCACTTGACCTGAAATCATGTGTATTCTCCATGTATTTTCTGTACTTCTGTGTTGCATGCAGTAACAATGGCTGGTATTTATTAAGAGGCTACTAACTACCACATGATCTGGCAATTCCACTTCTGGGTATATATCTGAAGGAAACAAAAACACTAACTTGAAGGGATATCTGCACCCCCACGTTCATTGCAGCATTATCTATAATAGCAAAGAGATAAAAGCAACCTAAGTGGCCATCAACAGATGAATGGAGAAAGAAAATGTGGTGTATACGTATACAATGGGATGTTATTCAGCCACGAAAAATGAGGAAATTCTACCATTTGTGACAGCATGGGTGGACCCTGAGGGCGTTATGCCAAGTGAAATAAATCGGAGAAAGAAAAATACTGTAAGATCTCACTTATAGGTGGAATCTAAAAACAAAAAAAACAGGGCACCTGGGTGGCTCTGTCGGTTAAACAGCTGCCTTCGGCTCAGGTCATGATCCCAGGGTCCTGGGATTGAGCCCCACATCGGGTACCATGCTCAGTGGAGAGCCTGCTTCTCCCTCTCCCTCTGCCTGCCTCTCGGCCTATTTGTGTTCTCTCTCTGTCAAATAAATTTTAAAAATCTTAAAAAAATAAAAACAAAACAAAACAAAAAGTTAAAATAATTAAACCTAACTCAGATACAGAATTCAGATTTGTAGTTGCTTAGGGTAAGGGCAAAGTTGGTGAAGATTATCAAAAGGTACAAACTTACAATTATAAAGTAAATAAGTCCCAAGGATGTAATGTATAGCATGGTGACTACAGTTAATAATACTCTTGTATATTTGAAAATTGTTAAGAAAGGAGAACCTAGGGGCGCCTGGGTGGCTCAGTCGTTAAGCGTCTGCCTTCGGCTCAGGTCAAGATCCCAGAGTCCTGGGATCGAGCCCCACATTGGGCTCCCTGCTCGGTGGGGAAGCCTGCTTCTCCCGCTACCATTCCCTCTGCTTGTGTTCCCTCTCTCGCTGTGTTTCTCTCTGTCAAATAAATAAAATCTTTAAAAAAAAAGAAAAAAAGAAAGAACCTAAAAGTCCTCATCATAAGAAAAAATTTCTTTATGTGTGGTGATCTATATGAACTAAACTTATTGTAGTGATCATTTTGCAGTACATACAAATAACATATTATGTCAGACATCTGAAAGTAATATAGTATTATGTGTCAATTACATCTCAATTAAAAAAGAAAATGAAGAAGACATTGAATACCTACAGACCTTCTTACAATACAGATGGGTGGGCTCTACCCTAGGAATTTCTGATTTAATAGGTCTGGGATGAGGCTCTAAAATTTGCATTTCAATCAAAATCTCAGATGATATTGATGTGGTTGTTCCAGGGACCACACTTTGAGAACCACTGCTCTACAAAATTACTGTGCTCCATGAATATTTTGAAAACCTTTCTTTTTTTTTTGAAAACCTTTCTGAAAGCATCCAATTACTTACATTTTTCATTTCTTATGGATTATTACAGAAGAGAAAATGGCCCTACATCATAGTCATCTCCTGACTACTTTGATTAGAAATCTCAGGTCTCTGTACCATTTGTTATTACTAATAATGATCAAATTTTAATAAATGCTAGTTTTGAAAACTTATCAAACCATTATGTAGCAGATGGTCTCATTTTATTATATTATAATTAATTGACTAGGTAGTATTATTGTCCCCACTTTACAAATATGAAAACAAAACTGCACAATAGTAAGAAGTAGGGCCAAGATTCACACAAAGGTCTGCCTGACACCAGATTATGAGGTATATATGAGGTATAATTATGAGCTGTAATTTCCTATCAGATAGTAATTTGTGGAGACCAGAAATACTATTCTGGTGTTTGCCACAGAGTTCAATTGAAGAGAAATAATTAATCAATTAATATATTTATTGAGGATTTTTAAAAGCACCTACTATGTGCAGGGTGATGTTTTCAGCACCACGCATGCACTGATTCACTGAGAGCTCGAGGAAACCTCTTGAGGTAGATTCCATTGCAGTTCCAGTTTTATAGATGAGGACACTGAGAATTTACTTGACTTGTCCAATTGTTACGAAGTAGTAGACAGAAAAGCTAGATCATCAATGCACACAGTCTGGCTCCAGAGGATCTTTATTCCCACCCAGTTCACAGTTCGCTCCCTGTGACTACAGTACCTGGACACTCTCTGTGACTTATTTTACTTTGCTTTCAATAAGACACTGTTTGATGTTTTAGTCAATCTTTTTTCATGTCTCACTCCTAATAGGCAGGCCGCAACTCAAGTCTATCTGTACTAAGTAAGGTTCATTATGGCATTCTACAAATGGAGGGGGTTTAGCAAATAATTTGAAAGAGAATGGTAGCTCCTTAAGCATGGAGCCTACAATTTAGCAACTCCCTTTCCTTTCTCTTTTTCTTTGAACCCCGCATGGCAGGAAATATTGGACATTAATATGAAAAAATATCATGAGGTTTTTATTATATATTAAGTTTGCTTTTCCAAACTGATGTGGAGATTGTTTTCCAGGAATGAGAATTGCTTTGAGCTGAGAAGCCATAACCTTTCCATCCAATAACCCTGGTCATCAAAGCACTGATTCTCAAGTTTGTGCTAGAGAGGAAGGTGACACTCTATAACCAGAGATTAGAAGAAAACAAGGGCATCCACAGAGGGGGTTAGGCCTACTTCTAGTCCCTCTCTATGTTACACATGCATGTTATTCCATGTTACATATGCATACTTGACAGAGGGGAATCACTTAAGCAAACACGATTCCTCCATTCCCCTGATTTCAAACATTCAATGGCTCCCCTCTACTTGTGACAGCGTTTTTCAAATCTGGCTTAAATCAAAATAACCTGGAAAACTTGAAAAAAAATATAATTTCCAAGGCCACAGATACTGTGTATTTATCAGGCTCCCTAAGGGATTTTGATGCTCATTCAAAGCTGAAAAACACTGGCCTGTTAGAATCAAGGGCAGTCCTTTCAGCTTTGCATTCGAAACTTTCCTTCACATTGCTCTGTTCTGGCATTTCCAGCCTTTTCTTCTGATAAGTCTATATTTGAATCATCTCTATATTTCCAAAACCTTTAGTACATGCTTTGCACAGAACATCAAGTATGTTTATAAATTGACCTTGCTATTTTAGTGTTCTAGTCCACTAAGCTAAGTAGCCATCAAGGTGTTGTGGGAAGTGATATTTTTCTGTGTCCTTTCCTTACTCTGCTACTTCTCCTTTCTTCCCCATCAGATGTATTGCTGCCTGAAAAATGAAATATCAAGGTGACATTCAGCTTGTACTTAGTCATTGAACTTCAGAGAATGGTCACAGTAGAGTGGAGAGGTAGAAGGCAGAAATATCCCTCATGTCCAGAATAACAACCCCTAAGGCAGAGCAAAAATCCTAATCCAGTCACCTCCTCCATCATTTCACATTAATGTTTACAGTTCTGAGGTTTAAAATACTGATTCTTTGTGGTTTCAAAAAGTCTCCAATTTCTCCGCATTCCCAATTCCACCTTAGATTCAAAATGAGAGGTGTAGAGTCAGCTACCATGTTCTCTCTCTTCAGTCTAGAAGAATGCCAGTGTTCCTAACTCACACCAAATGGTTCCATTATTCTTGTTTGCCTGTCTGTTGAGGTCTTATTGCCCCATGCACCCTTGAAGAATAATGTCAGCGTCTATAAAATCACTTAACAGCTTCCTACTCTCTGTGTCTTGCAAAAATTCACTACGGAAACAGGAATTCTGCCAATATGAAAACAAAAATAACCCAACATTTACTTTAATATTTGACAAGTCAAGTTGACACGATATGAATATGAATTAGCTAGACCAAAGCATCTGCTTGTATGTGTGTGTACGTACGTGTGCTTATGTATGTGTGTACATTCATTGCACTAGTGTGTGTGCCTGTGCATGTGCAGAGACCAGAGACCAGAGGATGCTGAAATCCAGCCTGAGCTCCACGCATACTTTGGTGCAGTGGTGGATATGCTAAGAGGAAGAGGTGCCTTTTTTCTTGCCCAAAGGTAACATCTGATCACCAAACCATGTGCCCAAGGGGCCACCTCTTTTCTGATTTAACCATTAATAGAGGGTAGCTTTTTCTAATGTTCACAGAAACCCATATAGACTAGCAGTGCCTGTTGAAAATATATGTTCATATGTGTGTATGAATGTGTGTGTGTGTGTGTGTGTGTGTGTGTGTGTGTGTGTAAAAGAGAGAGGGAGAAAGATGATTAAATCATGCATTTGTAGACTTGGAGGGCTGGCATTCAAAGTGTTTCCACCTACTGTGGTAGGAATACAAGTAAGGTTCTTCTTCCTTTCATGATATTAAGCCCCTATGCAAATATCCCCTCCCCACACACAAATACTGCTGATAATTATCATCATTGACCCAAGGGAATGGAAAGTCTCCCTCACACTGCTGGTGGGGTAAAGATGAAGGAGCATTGGGATAATAGTTGGGGGTTTTGAAGTTTCTCTTACCCAGCTCTAACACTCAGCTGTGTGACTGTGGGTGAATTCTAGAACCTATCGATATCAGTATTCTCATGCATCTACATGAATTCCTCAGGACCTATTTTGCTGTGCTTGTACAACTCCATCTATGCACATGTACGTGCATATGTATTTATCTTCAAAGAAAGGGGAAGAGTGGCTTGCTTGGTATTTTAACAACATTCCTTTTCCATCCGCCCAACAACAACAACAACAACAAAAAACAAAAACAAAAACAAAAAACATTCCTTTTCCTTGCTTGGGCTCTTCTATCCCCCTCCATAATAAAACCATTTGCTGTCTGGTAACTTTTCCTCTCTGATCTATCTTAGGAAAAAAGGCTGCTCATTTTTTCTCTCTCTCTCTCTTTTTTTAAAGATTTTATTTATTTATTTGACAGAGATCACAAATAGGCAGAGAGGCAGGCAGAGAGAGAGAGGGAAGCAGGCTCCCCGCAGAGCAGAGAGCCCGAGGTGGGGCTCGATCCCAGGACCCTGAGATCATGACCTGAGCTGAAGGCAGAGGCTTTAACCCACTGAGCCACCTAGGCACCCCTTTTACTCTCTTTTTTATCCCCAAATATGTTTATTTTATTTTTTCGTTGTTACAAGATTAATTGTTCATGTACCACACACAGTGCTCCAGGCAATACATGCCCTCCTCAATACCCACCACCAGGCTCGCCCAACCCCCCACCCTCTCCCCTCCAAAATTTTTTCTCTTTTTTTTAACCAACTCCTTACTGGTTTTCACTACATGGAAATGGGTGTGAGTTGATTAAAAACAACAAATAGTAGGAAGGTTAAAAAACTGGAAATCTCAGAAAATGCCAGTTGAGACTTGGAAAATTCAAGAAGTTTTATCTGGCTTCCTTTCCTCCTTCATTTCTATAAATAGTCATTGAGAGACAACAAGATGGCAGTCATTGCTCTAAGCTCTGGAACTATGGCAAGGAACAAATTAGACAAAAATCATTGCTATTATGCAGTTTACATTCTTTTTGGTAGAAACAATATATAGAATATATATCATACATACATATATACATATACGTATAAATGATACATATATAATATCTGATATATAATATGTATTATCTGATATATTGTATATTACCTGATGTGTAATATTTGATATGTTATCTCATGTGTATATAATATCTGGTATAGAGTATAAATATAAAAATAATGTTTGATATATATTATATAAAATAGCGGTAAGTGTTATAGAGACAAATGAAGCAGGAAATGGGAATACGGTATGTGTATGCATAGAAGAAGTTGTAGTTTTATTTTTTTTAATTTTTTTATTTTTTGAAGTTGTAGTTTTAAATAGAGTGATCTGGAAATGCCTCACTGAAAAGGTGACATCTGAGCCAAAATATGAAGGAGTGAATCATGTGGTTATCTGAGAAGGGCAATCTAACACAATGGACTTGAGCCGGAAGCATGACTGGCATGTTCTAGTAACAGCAAGGAAATCAGTGTGGCTGGAGCTGAGTGACCAGTGGAAAGTCAGAGAGTTAAGGCAGGAGCCTGCTGTGTGGGACCTTATGAATCACCACAAGGGCTTCGGATTTTACTCTGAGTGAGAATGGAAACTACCAGAGGACTTCGAACAGATGAGTGATATGATTACAATTGTATTTTTGAAAAGGTTACAATAGATGCTGTGCTGAGAAGGGACTGAAGGGGAAAGGATTTAAGTACAAAGTTCAGTTAAAAAGCTCTTGCTATGGCTGAGGTGAGAGAATGATGGCAACCTGGGTCAGAGCAGTAGCAGCAGACAGTAACAGAGTGATCAAATTTTCTGTATATTTGGAGGCATGACCACAAGAGTTACCTGTGGTTTGGATGTGCCTGAAAGAGGAAGAATGGCATCCAGGATGACTCTAGGGTTTCAGGCTTGATAGCTAAAAGTATGCAGTGTCATTTACTGATACGGGGAAAGCAAGGGGGGAGAGGCAGGCATCTTGATGGGAAGATCAAGGATTCCGTTTGGACACGTTAGGCTCAAGATGCCTATTAGACGTCTCGGTGAAGATGTCAAGTTGGTAATTTGACATGTAAGTCTGTATTTCAGGAGAGATATCTGAGTGATTTAGAGAGACAATTTGAGAATCATCAGGAGGTGGGTGGGGGGTAAGTGAAATAGGTGACAGGAATTCAGGAGGGCACTTATCATCATGAGCACTGGGTGTTGTATGGAAGTATTGAATCATTCATTGTATACTGGCAACTAATACTGTATGTTAACTAACTGGAATGAAACTAAAAATAAAAGAATAAATATAAAAATTTAAGAATCATCAGAAAATAAGTAACAATGAAAATCATTAGACTGATTTGATCACCAAGAGAGCAACTGGAGATAAAGAAGTCTAAGCAAGGACTGAGTCCTGGGATACCTACTACGTGAACAGCAAGGGAACAGAAGAAGAGATAAGACCATAGGAAAGTGTGAAGTTCTGGAGGCCAAGTCAAGTAATGGTTTTAAGAAAGGAATGATCAACTGTATCAAGAGTTGAGTATAGATAAGTTAATAGTTATCCAGGGATAACTGGATTTGGCAATGTAGAGATACTGTGAATGTAGAAGACAGTGCATTCAGGTCAGTGGTAAGTATGAAAATGTGTAGTTTAATAATTATTACAGCACGAACAGCTGTGTAACCCATGTAAATCAAGAAAGAGAACAATTCAGCACCCTGGAAATCCCATGTAGACCCTTGCTGATCAAAAACCTTTCCCTGCCCCTTAGAGCTAACCACCATCTTGACATTCTTGATTGCTTCCTAGGTAATCTTTATATCACAGAAGTCACATGAGTACCTACCCCTAAACAACAACTGTTTAGTTTTGCCAGATTTTGACATTTACATAACTGTAATCACACTGTATACAGTTGTGTCTTGCTTTTTTCATTGTTTTTGGATTAATTCATTTTGGAGTTTTTAGTTGTACTTGCTTTATTTTTACTGTCGTATGGATATACTGTAACTTCTCTATTGATTCTCTATTGATATTTGGGCTTTTCTAGTTTATTCCCTGCACCAACATCAGATTTCAGGTTTTTTTTCCTTTTGCTTCAGGTCTTTTCCCAAAGCCTCAGTTGACTGCTTTGCTTGCTAGCAAGACAGCTCACAAGCCCATAGGAGCTAATTTTCCATGGTCAGTTCTCAACCAATGAGGGACTGCAGTCTATTGGAGGCACAACTTTGAGGTGAATTCTGTGTACTTCCTCATAACACAAGTGAGCCCCGGTTACCAAGAACACTACTCAGTTTAATAAAGCAAACTATTAGTTTTCCCTTTTTCCTCGTCTCTTTCTTGCTTCTTCAAGTTGATTTCTGGAGATCACCTACAAAATAAACTACCTGAATTCAAATCTTGTCTTAGGATCTGCAACTAAAAGGAGAAACCATTTTTTTTTTTTTAAAGATTTTATTTATTTGAGAAGGAGAGAAAGAGTGTGTGCACAAGCAGGAGGAGAGGTAGAGGGCAAGGGAGAAGCAGATTCCTCACTGAGCAGGGATCCCGATGTGAGGTTCCATCCCAGGACCCTGGGATTATGACCGAGCCAAAGTCAGAAGCTTAACTGACTGAGCCACCCAGGCGCCCCTAGACAAAGCTTTTATAAACACTACAACTGTGAATATTCTTATGCATACCTCTTCAGATACATGTGTATGGATCACACTAGAGCAGGACTCAGCGAACATTTTCTGTGGAGGGCTAGGTAATCAATATTTTAGGCTTTGCTGGCCACATATGATCTCTGTCACATAATTATTCTTTTTTTTTTTTTTAAAGATTTTATTTATTTGACAGAGAGAAACACAGCGAGAGAAGGAACACAAGCAGAGGGAATGGTAGCGGGAGAAGCAGGCTTCCTGCCGAGCAGAGAGCCTGATGCGGGGCTCGATCCCAGGACCCTGGGATCTGTCCTGGGCCGAAGGCAGACGCTTAACGACTGAGCCACCCAGGCGCCCCACATAATTCTTCTTTTTATCATTGACTTGTTTTCATAAGCATTTAAAATATAAAAGGCATTCTTATCTCTTTGGGCAGATTTGACCCAAGGACAATAGTTTACCAACCACTGCTATAGGATATAATTTTGTGAATGAAATCACGAGGTCAAAGTGTAATCGCAAATCACAGGGCTCAGCTTTCTTATATACTGTCAAACATTTCTCCAAAGTGGTTGTAACTCTCAGTAGCAGAGCATAAGAGTAGTTATTCTATAAACTTGTCTACATATTTTATTTGACAGAATTTTTAATTTCAATGTAGTATTATCACAATGTGGCTTTATTTTGTATTTCTTTAATGAATAGTCAGGTTGAGAAATTTTTCATATGCTTGATGGCTAATTGTTTCTCTGTTCAACTAGTATTTGTTCGTTTTCTGGTTTTCTTCTGGCGTACCTATCTTTTTCTCTTTGATTTATAGGAGTTCTTTTTTGTTCCAAAAAAAAAAAATCCTTTTATTCATTTGTTTGTGCTGTAAATATCTTCCCTCATTTCATGACTTGCACTTTCATTCCATTAATGGTATATTTTGATAAAAAGGTTCTTATATTGAGGCAAGATTTATCTATAGTTTATTTTATAGTTAGTGAACTCTATGTTCAAGAAGTTGCTCCCTATCTCGAGGTCATAAAGATATTCTTCTATGTGATCTTGCAGATATTTACTTTTTTTCTACCACATTTCATTCTAAAATCCAACTGCAAGAGTTTCTTTCTTTCCTTTTTTTTTTTTTTTTGGTATAATGTGAGGTAGAGATCCAATTTCATTTTCTTTTCATTTGGATATCAATTATCCTAGCAACGTTTGTTTAAAACATTATTCTTGCTCCACTCCTGAGCTGTGGCAACTGTGTTATAACTTACTTGTCTATTTTTTGTGTGTCTGAATCTGAGTTCTTTTCTGTTCCACTATGCTATTTGATGACCCTGCACAAATAAAATACGGTGCATAGAAATTTTAAAGTCAAACTCAGTTCCCACAAACACTAGGATTTTGATGATGATTGCATTAGATCTAGGGGTTAAATTTTGGAGAAATATCAGTTTATAATATTGAGCATTCTAATATAGGGATATGGTATATTTATTTTACCATATCCATATGGTATATTTATATTTAATGTCTTTCAATAATGTTTGTAGATTCCCATATAGATTTATTTCTTGATTTTGACAGTATTAATGCTATTGTGGGTTTTATCTTTTCAAATTTAATTTTTGATTTGCTTATTGAAAGATACAGAAATAAAATTGATATATATTAACATTCTGTTCAGAGACTTTACTAAATTTGTATTATATTTTATTGTGATAAAATACACATAATACAAAATTCACTATTTTAACTTTTTTAAAGTGTGCAATTTGTGGTTTTTAGTATATTCACAAAGTTGTGCAACCATCAAAACTATTTAGCTCAAAACCTTTTCATCATCCCAAAAGGAAACCCTGTAACTATTAGATTCCACACCCCCCCCCCCAAACACATACTCTCTATAACAACTAATCTGGTTTTGGTCTCTATTAATTTGCCAATTATGGGCACTTATAAATGGAATCATAGAATATGTAGCTTTTCATGTCTGGTTTTGTTTGTTTAACATAATACTTTATTTTTTTAAAGTTTTATTTATTTATTTGACAGAGAGATAGAGAGAGCACAAGTAGGCAAAGAGGCAAGCAGGGAGAGAGGGAGAAGCAGGCTCCCCACTGAGCAGATGTGGGGCTTGTGGAGCTCAATCCCAGGACCCTGGGATCAGGACCTGAGCCAAAGGCTTAACCCACTGAACCACTCAGGTGCCCCTAGTATAACACTTTAAAGATTCATCCATGTCATAGCATGGATCATTCTTTCATTTCTTTTTGTGGCTGAATAATATTCCATTTGTGTATATACAACATTCTCTATATCCATTCATTATTTGATTGACTTGAGGGCGATTTCCATTTTTTGAATATCATAGATAATGGTGCTATGAACATTCATATATAAGGGTTCCATGGATGTATGTTTTCATATTTTATGGGTATGTAGAAAAAACTGAACTTACTGGGTCTTATGATAACTCTAACTTTCTAAGGAACTGCAAACTGTTTTCCAAAGTGCATCATTTTACATTCTTATCAGCAACATATGAGAACTCCAATTTTTCCACGTCCTTGGCAGCAGTTGTTATCATCCAATTTTTTCATTATAGCCATTCTGGTGGATGTGCAGTGTTGTCTCATGTGGGTTTGCTTTATATTTCTTTCATGACTCATAATATTTAGCATCTTTTCATATTACTTGGTGGTTATCTGTATATATTTTTTGGGGAAGTAACTATTCATGTTGCCTATTTTTAAAAATTTTTTTAAAAAGATTTATCTGAAAGAGAGAGAGTGAGACAGAGAGGATGAAAGCAGGATGAAGAGCAGAGGGAGAAGCAGACTCCCCACTAGACAGGTAGCCTGATGCAGGACCTGATCCCAGGACTCCAGGATCATGGCCTGAGCTGAAGAGAGCCACTCAACTGACTGAGCCACCTATGCTCAGCCAATTTGCCCTTTTTAAATTGGGTTGTTTGACTTTTTTTGTTGAGCTCTGAGAGTTCTTTATATATTCTGGATACTAGATCCTCATCTGGTATATGATTTGCAACTATTTTCTCCCTTTCTGTGTGTTCTCTTTTTGCTGTCTTGATAGGGTCTTCTGAAGCATAAGTTTCTTATTTTGATGAGGTCTTTTTTTTTTTCTTTTTAAAGATTCCATTCATTTATTTGAGAGAGGAGAGAGATCACAAGTAGTCAGAGAGAGAGGAGGAAGCAGGCTCCCTGCTGAGCAGAGAGCCCGATGCGGGGCTCGATCCCAGGACCCTGAGATCATGACCCGAGCTGAAGGCAGAGGCTTTAACCTACTGAGCCACCCAGGCGCCCCTTGATGAAGTCTTACTTAACTACTTTGTTTTGTTACTTGTGCTTTTGGTGTCTTATCTAGGAAACCGTAGCTAAATCCAAGCCATGAAGGTTTACCTCTATAATTACCTCTAATAGTTTTATATTTTTAGTTCTTACACATAGGTCTTTTTTAAAAAAAGATTTTATTTATTTATTTGAGAGAGATAGAATGAACACAAGCAGGGGGGAGAAGTAGAGGGAGAAGCAGGCTCCCTGCTGAGCTGGGAGCCCAATGTGGGGCTCAATCCCAGGACCCTGGGACCATGATCTGAGCTAAAGGCAGATACTTAACCGACTGAGCCACCTAGGCACCCCACACATAGGTCTTTGAGTTAATTTTTATATATCATGTGAGTTAGAGTTCCACTTTCATTTGATTGCATGAGGATATCCTGTTGTTTCAACAGTGTTCTTTAAAAAAAACTATTCTTTTCCCCATGGAAGTGCCTTAGCACCCTTGTCAAAATCAATTGCCATAAATGCGTGGGTTTATTTCTGGACTCTCATTCAATTCTACTGAACTATAAGTCTGTTCTTATGCCAGTACAAGATGGTCTTGATTAGTGTAGCTTTGTACTAAGTTTTAACATTCAGTAGTGTGAGTCCTTCCTATGTTATTTTTTGTTCAAGATAGTTTTGGGTATATGGAGCCTCCTACATTTTCATATACATTTTAGAAGAATCTTATCAATTTTTCCTAAAAGGCTACTGGGATTTTGACGATTGTACTGATTCTGTAAATCAGTTTGCCAGTGGTGGTTGGGGTGGAGATTTGTTTTTAACAATATTAAGTCTTCCAATCTCATGAACGCGAAGTGTCTTTCTATTTATTTAGGTTTTTAAAAATTTCTTTCAAGGATGTATTGTGAATTTCAGTATTCAAGTCTTGTATTTCTTTTGTTAAATTTATTTCCTACTAGATTTTATTATTTTGATGCCATTGTAAATGTAATTGTTTCTAAATTTTATTCTTGCATTGTACATTATTGGTATACAGAAATACAATTGAATTTTGAATATTGATCATATGTCTTCCAACCTTGCTGAACTTCTTTATTAGCTCTCGTATTTTTCTTGTGGATTCTTGGAATTGTGTATACATTAGATATTGTCATTTGCAAACATAATTTTACTTCTTCTCAATCTGGATGTTTTTATGTCATTTTCTTGCCTAATTGCCTTTTCTTGAACATCCAGTACAACAATGAATAGTGAATGTGAGAATGAACATCCTCATCTTCTTCCTAAACCTTAGGAAGAAAACATTTTATCTTTCATCATTAAGTATGATGCTAACTGCGTGTTATTCATAGATGCCTTTAGCAGGTTAAGGTTATTCCTTTGTGTTGTTTTTTTCATAGAAGTGGATTTTGTCAAATGTTTTTTTCTGAGTCTATTGAAATAATCATATGTATTATGAGATATTATAGTAATTAAATTTTGCATGTTGAAATCATCTTGCATTCTTAGGATAATTCCCTATTGATCATTTTGTATAACCCTTTTTTATATAATGTTGGGTTTGGTTGAATTTTGATGAGATTATTTTTGTCTATATTCATAATTTATAATG
>CM053612.1:28926952-28967957 GCA_028646535.1 Procyon lotor
AAGATATCTGAACTTTTCTTTGTAAGAACTTTTTTGATTACCAATTAAATCATTTGACTTGTTATAAGTATATTCAGATTTTCTATTTCTTCCTAAGTTAGCTTCAGAAGTTTGTATTCTGGGGCACCTGGGTGGCTTAGTGGGTTAAAGCCTCTGCCTTTGGCTCAGGTCATGATCTCAGGGTCCTGGGATCAAGCCCCTCATCGAGCTCTCTGATCAGCAGGGAGCCTCCTTCCTCCTCTCTCTCTGCCTGCCTCTCTGCCTACTTGTGATCTCTCACTCTCTGTCAAATGGATGAATAAAATCTTTTAAAAAAAGTTTGTATCCTTCTATGAATATGCATTTCATCTAAGTTATCTAATTTTTTGATGTAGGCATTCATAGTATTCTGGAATAATATTTTTTAAATTTAATTTAATTTTTTCAGTGTTTCAAGATTCATTGATCATGCACCACACCCAGTGCTCCATGCAATACGTGCCCTCCTTAATACTATTTATGTTTTTTTAAGGTTGATAATATTGTGCTATGCTTCATTCCCAGCTTTAATAATTTGAGTCTTTTTAATTTTTTTCTTGGTTGGTCTAGCTGAGGGTTGTCTACTTTGTTGAGTTTGCAAAAAGCCAACTTTTAGTTTTATTGATTTTCCTCCATTGTTTAATTTACTCTATTTCACTTATTTATGCAAAAACAACTTCTTTACTCCTTTTTGCTTGCTGATTGGATTTGCTTGCTGATGTTGATGTCTTTTCTAGTTTCTTAAGGTGTAAGCTTAGGTTACTGATTTGAGATCTATCTTATTTAATATAGGCATTTATAGATATAAATTTCCAAGTATAACTTTAACTGAATTGCATATAAATTGTAGCATGTTATGTTTTTGATTTCTCTTTTTACTTCTTCTTTGACTCATTGCTTATTTAACTATGCTTTAATTTCCACATATTTGTGAATTTCTCAAATTTATTTCTGGAAATAATTTCTAACTTTAATCCACTGGTCAAGCAACAAGTTTCGTATGATTTTAGACCTCTTAATTGTATTGAGACTTGTTTTATGGCCTAGCATATGGTTTTTCCTAAAGAAAAGTTCCATGTGCACTTGAGAAGAATGTGCATTTTGTTGTAGTCAAGTAAAGTGTTCCATAGATGTCTGTTAGAGCTAATTGGTTCATAAGTTTGTTAAAATCTTCTATCTCCTTCCCAGCACATCTTCTGTCTAGTTGTCTTATCCATTAAGGAAAGTGGGGTTTTTAAGACCTATAGTGTTCTTTCCATTACTGAGTGTGGGAATTGAAGACTCCAACTATAATTTTTGAATTGTCTATTCTCCCTTCAATTTTGTCCATTTTTGCTTCATGTATTTTGGGGCTCTGTTGTTAAATGTTATAATTGTTATATCTTCTTGATGAATTGACTTTTTTATCATTACAAAATATGCTTTTTTTCCCCTCTAATAACAATTTTTGTCTTAAAGTCTTTTGGTTACTAGTTTCATGGCATATCTGTTGCCATTTCTTTACTTTCAATCTATTTATGTGTTTGAATCCAAAGTGAGTCATTTGTAGACCACATATAGTTAGATTATTTTTATATAATCTGAACATCTCTTCCTTCCTTCTAATATTTACTAATAAGTTTATATTCACTTCTGTTGTTCTGCTCTTTGTTTTCTATTATCTTATGTGATTCTTTTGCATATAATTGTATATATAATTATATTTTTATGTATACTGGGTGTTTATAGTAAATATACTGTGTATGTACATTTATAAAACACACAGTACATATTTTATATACTGTGACAAACCTGAAAATCAGATTCTCCTTCCTTCCCAGGGTTTGTTGTTGCTACTGTTTGTTTAATGACTTTTCTACACTGTCTATAAATTCTGAATCTTTTTCAAGTGTGGACTCTGAAATCTCTTTCCAGTTAATTTAATAGTTAATGATCAGCAGAAATTTCCTTACATGCCTGGAACAAATAATCCTCTCAGTCCTTTCTGAGGGGCTCTGTGTGCATGTTGAGGCATGCCTTGGAAACTCAGCTAAGCATTTTACTAGTTTACTTCATCCTTCACTACTTGCTTTTATACAGCCATTTTTCATTGATGTCACTTTTTCCTTTCTTTTAAATGTATTATTGATTGAGGATTTGGCATGCATCCTTCACATTGCGTGCATGATCTTATACACTCCCAATATCTTTATAACGTAGGCAGTATTATCCTCGGTGTATAATGATAAAGCTAGGTGTCAGCTACATCTTTTGAGTGGCTGATCCATGTCTTAAGTTCACATAAGACTTCAAGTTTGTCCCCTTGACTAGAATCCTGTGTTAATGTTTTCTGAAATAGAAAATCAATTATTAGCATCGTTCTTTCATTTTAGATCAGGTGAAGTATTTTAATCTTCTCACAGTGAGAAACCTCCCATCTAAATACTGTTTGTATGGATCCCTGAGGGGTAGGAAATTATTTTTGCAAAGTAACAAGACATTCGATTTCCCTCAAGTGCCATAGTATTAGGCCCTTTACACTTTCTTATATTCAAAATGTCTAGTCATAACTGCCTTCTCCTTAATGGCTATAGCTTTAACTTTCCGTTATTATATCTTGGAGGATATTTTTATTTCCTCTAAACTCACCAATTTTTCTCCTCCTGTATTCTCTTTTCTTTAAGGGCCTTGACCCCCGTGGATATGTGTGAAAACGTTCCTTAGGGATTTCTCTCCTGGAGACTATTTTATGTAAATCTTGACTGGTGGTTCAAATAATGACTCTGACCCTCCATTCCATTAAGGATATCTATGTCACAGCCAAGATGCATATTCATTTTTGTGATTTGGAGGAAGTTATGTAACATTATTGTGTTAGTTTAAGTCCTCCAAGAAGCACTCTCAGATGCAATTAAGTGTAAAATAAAATTAGTGGATTCTGTGAAAGATAAATAGGGAGGAAGCAGGAGTAGGCAGAGCAAGAGTACAGACTGTGAAACAGGCATGCACAGAGAAGCTTCAGACTATGACACTTACTGAAGGAGAGTAGAATGAAGTAGGATTTGGTAGATGAAGTGTCAGAGAGCAGCGGAGTTATAACACAGTTTTGTCAGGTTTATGGGGAGTCTGCAAACCAAACTGTCCATAATGGAATCTCATGACCCACAGGAATATGCCTGAAATAGAATCATTGTCATGTTCAGTTAGTGGCCATGAACAGTCCAGGGAAAGTGTGATCTTGGCACTAACGTGGTGGTAAATACAGACAAGCAGCAGCTGGGGCAATCACTCAACTATGTTCCCCACAGTGGACTATATGATGTGTATTCATGTATTCATGGTTGCCACAATCCTGCACACATTGTCATTTGTTTCTATAAAGCATTAGGATTTATTAAACAGATTAAAGGTAGACAAAAACAATAAAGAATTTCTAACAACAACAATGGATTGCCAAAAGGCCTAAATTATTAAATGTTATGATAATTAAAATAAACACTGAGTCTACATAATTATAAAGTACACTTCAATATAGCAAAAGAATATCACTTGAACCCTTCCATACCTATAAAAAAATAAACTTAGCAGTGACTTGAAATTTTATTCTAAGGCTTAAAAAAATTGGTTTTCAAAAAAAGAGAAAATATAAATGAAGAGATTCCATTATTAAGAGATTGGAGAAGCAAATATTAAAATTGTGTCTATAGCCATGGGGAAAAAACGGTTTCACTGTTTATACTAACCGGACATTTTCCTAAAAGACAGCAGAAATATGAACAGCATTTTTCACTGAACTAGAACAAATAGTCCTAAAATTTGTGTGAAACCACACCCCAATAACCAAAGCAATCTTGAAAAAGAAGAATGAAACTAGAAGTATCAAAATCCTAGATTTCAAGATATACTACAAAGTTGTAGTAATCAAAACAATATGATACAGGCAGAGATCTAGACACATAGATCAAGAGAACAAAATAGAACACCCAGAAATAAATCCATAATTATATGGTCAATTAATCTTCAATAAAGGAGGAAAGAATTTGCAATGGGAAGACAGTCTTTTCTACAAACGGCATTGGGAAAACTGGACAGCAACATGCAAAAGGATGAAACCAGACCACTTTAACACTATACACAAAAATAAACTCAAAATGGATTAAGGGCCTAAATGTGAGACTTGAAATAAAAATCCTAGAAGAGAACAGAAAATATTTGCAAATGATATATCCAATCAAGAGTTAGTATCTAAAATATATAAATAATCTATACAGCTCAGCATCCAAAAACCAAATAATCCAATTTAAAATGGGCAGGAGACATGACCAGACATTTTTCCAAAGAAGACATCCAGATGGCCAACAAACACATGAAAAGATGCTCAACATCACTCATCATCAGGGAAATGCAAACTAAAACTACAATGAGATACCACCTCATACCTGTCAGAATGGCTAAAATCAACAACACAAGAAACAACAAGTATTGGAGAGGATGTGGGGGAAAAAAGGAACCCTCGTGCACTATTGATAGGAATGCAAATGGTACAGACACATTGGAAAACAGTATGGAGGTTCCTCAAAAAGTTAAAAATAGAACTACTTTACAACCCAGCAGTTGCACTACTAGGCATTTACCCAAAGGATACAAAAATGCTGATTCATAGGGGCACATGCACTCTAAAGTTTATAGTGGCATTATCAACAGTAGCCAAACTGTGGAACCCCAAACATTCATTGACTGATGAATGGATAAAGAAGATGTGGCACACACACACACACCCACACAATGTAGTACTCCATTGTATATATACATTGTATATGATACAGGCAGGGAACCTTGTCATTTGCAACAACATGGATGGCTCTAGAGGGTATAATACTAAGTGAAATAAGTCAGTCAGAGAAGGACAAGTCCCATATGATTTCACTCATATGTGAAAATTTTTTAAAGATTTATTTACTTAAGGGGGGAGGGAGGACAGAGGGAGAGGGAGAGAGAGAATCTCAAGCAGACTCCCAACTGAGAGAGAATCTCAAGCAGACTCCCAACTGAGCATGGAGCCTAATGTGGGGCTTGATCCCATGACACTAAGATCACAACCTGAGCCAAAATCAAGAATTGGATGCTTAACTGACTGAGCCATTCAGGAGCCCCACACTCATATGTGAAATTTAAGAAACAAAATAAATGAACAAAGATACAAAGGGACAGACAAGCAAACAAAAAACCCAGACTCAAGTATAGAGAACAAACTGATGGTTACCAGAGGTGAGGTGGTTGGGGAGATGGGTTAAACAGGTGAAGGGGATTAAGAGTACACTTACTTACCATGATGAGCCCCGAGTAATGTATAGAATTGTTGAATCACTATATTGGACACCTGAAATTAATATAATAATGTATATTAAGTATACTGGGATTAAAAATAAAAATAAAAGCAGAAATAGCAACCAGAGGAGAAATAGACACATTTTATTTCATCAAAATTAAAATCTTTTTTACTTCAATGGATACTATCAAGAAAGTGAAAAGACAACCCCCAGAATGGGAGAAAATATTTGCAAATCACAGATCTGATAAGGACTTGCATCTAGAATATATAAAGAATGCTCAGTTTTCAATAATATAAAGAAAAATAACCCAATTTAAAAATGGGAAGGAATATGAGCAGAATTTTCTCTAAAGATATACAGAGCCAATATATACAGAGCAATATAAAAAGTTCCTCAGCATCATTAATCATCAAGGAAATGCAAATCAGAGCCCAAAGAGACACCACTTCACACCCATTATGATGGATATAATCAAAACACAATAACAAGTGTTGGTGAGATGTGGAGTATACATTTACTCATACTAATACATTGCTCTTATACATTGTTCATACTAATGGAAATAAGAGTGATTACTGTGGAAAACAGTCTGTTAACTTTTCAAATAATTAAGTATAGAGTTACTTTATGATGCATCAATTACACACTTCCAAAAGAAATGAAAATATATGTTCACACAAAAAGTTGTACATAAATGCTCATAGCAGTGTTATTTGTAATAGCCAAAAAGTTAAAACAATCCAAATTTCAGTCAACTAATAAAAGGATAAATAAAATATGGTAAAATCAATACAATGGAATGTTATTTAGTCTTAAGGAATAAAGTCATGATATATGTTATGTGTAGATGACCCTTGGAAACTGTATCCTAAGAGAAGGAAGTCAATCACAGAAGGCCATGAATTTAAATGTCCAGAGTAGTCATGTCTATAGAGACAGAAAGTAGATGAGCTGTCTCATAGGGATGGAGGAATATAGAAATGGAGAGTGATGGCTAAAGGTATGGGATTTCTTTTGGGGATGATGAAAATATCCTAAAATTTATTGTGGTTGGTGATGGTTCCACAACTCTGTGAATATAATAAAGACCAGTGAGCTATATATGTTAAGTGGGTGAATTTTATACCATAAATTTTATTTTCAATAAAACTCTTGAAAGATGGTGCCAATAATAAACTGATTTGTGATTACAGATGATCCTAAGTATAATCTTTATAAATACAATACAAAGATGTCAATAAGGTACTTATTAATCTGCATAATAGAATCTGCTTTACTTAAGTGCTGAGAGGTGAGTTCAAATGATTACCAAGTATAATTTGTCCATATGGACATTTCAACTCTAAAATGCAATTACATTTAGAAAAGCCATTAGCAATATAAAACAAGTTTCAATTAGCTCAATGTTCAGTAATCATCCTAGAAAAGCAATATGTTATTAAAGTAAAAAGAATCTTTGTTGCATGCACAAAGTAGAAATCTTTCAATAAAATAAAACAAAAAAAATGTAACAGTAGGGTGCCTCGGTGGCTCAGTTAAGCAGCTGACTCTTGATTTCAGCTCAAGTCGTGATTTTAGGGTCGTGAGATTGAGCCCTGTGCCTGGCTCTGTGCTGAGTGTGGAGCCTGTTTGAGATTCTCTCTCTCCCTTTCCCTCTGTCCCTCCCCTGCATGTCCTTTCTCTCTCTCAAAACAAAAACAAAAACAAAACAAAAACAAAACCAAAAAAAAAACAAAAAAACCCCAAAACAAAACAAAACAAACAAACCATAACAGCAATTAAAGCTTCTACACTAGAGCAAGTAATGTTTAAGTGAGAACATTTACTTCCATGATAACACAGATACCAAAACCAATTTTAAAGTACATTTTTCTGAAAGTCAAGGTTGTATTTTCTCTTTTATCCTTTTAACATTTTATTTCATTTTTGTATTGAGGAACAGAAAATTGTGAATCTATAGTGATATGTGGAAGCCTTTAAGAGCTTGTGACAAATTCTCTGTTTTGCCTTTTCCTGCTATAGCTACCAGTAAAATTTATTATGGTGGAGTCTTCATCACCCTGCACTCTTGTATGGAAATGACATAAAGCAGAGAACCCTGTGAACATAAAATGGGTAAGTAGTGAGACAAGAAATGCACCTTGTTCTTTTTAAGCCACTGACAATTGGGTGTTGTTTGTTCTTTATAAAGACAGATAGAAATGTTGGTACCAGAGGTAGGGCACCATAACTAAAAAAAAAAAAAAATTCCCTATGATAAATAACATTGGTTTTGAAGTTCAGTAATGTTTAGAAAACTATATGAGGCTGGAAAGATGAGGATATATTGACAAAACTTTTGCCAAATGGGTCTTCTGTCATATACTGGAAAGCAACTCATATACCTAATGAACTTGCAGCTTCAGAAGAGATTGGAAAGCAGAATGTTATTAGCAGGAGTTAGTTGCTTTTGGCAACATTTGACAAGAAAAAAACGAGTTCAGAAAAAAAGAAGAGAGAGAGCAGGGACATCACAATGTAGGAAAAAGTAACTGCTTCTTGGAAGATAAACAATAAGGATAAAATTAAGAGAGGCTTTGAAAGACCCAAGTTCAAGTGAAACTGATCCTTGAAGTGGAGAGCCAATTAAGAGTAAGTCTCCAGGGGCGCCTGGGTGGCTCAGTCGTTAAGCGTCTGCCTTCGGCCCAGGTCATGATCCCAGGGTTCTGGGATAGAGCCCCACATCGGGCTCTCTGCTTGGCAGGAAGCCTGCTTCTCCCGCTACCATTCCCTCTGCTTGTGTCCCCTCTCTTGCTGTGTTTCTCTCTGTCAAATAAATAAAAAATATTTAAAAAAAAAAAAAAAGAGTAAGTCTCCACACCTATTGTTAAACTCTACAAATGGATATAGGTATTTCAAAGCAAAGGTCAATTAAGACTATTATGTTCAATAAATCTTTTACATTGGGAGTAAAGACTCAGGGAAAAACATCTAAGAGAGTAGCTCTCATTCTGAACCTCTTTGGAGTAAGTAATTGGCCATTACTTTGAGATATACAAATGGAAGTATTTCTTGACTGGATTTTTGTTGTTGTTGTTGTTTTGGGTGTTGACATGATAAGCAAAATAAGTCAGAGAAAGACAAATATCATATGATTTTATTCACATGTGGAATTTAAGAAACAAAACAGATTAACATAGGGGAAGGGAAGGAAAAATAAAATAAGTTAAAAACAGAGAGGGAGACAAATGCTAAGAGACTCTTAACACTCAGAAATAAACTGAGGGCCGCTAGAAGGGAGGTGGGTGGGGGAGATGGGGTAACTGGGTGCTGGGCATTAAGGAGGGCATGTGATATAATGAGCACTGGGTGTTGTATGCAACTGATGAATCACTACATTCTACCTCTGAAACTAATAATATGCTATATTTTAATTAAATTGAATTTAAATTAAAAAATTAAAAATGGAAGTATTAAATCCAATAAATAAAATATTTCTAGAAAATATTTCTTGAATAAAACTGTTAAGGTTTTTGGCACAAGAAACTGACCATAATAGATAAGAAGACTATTAAGTTTTTGAGAGAGTTATATGGCTTATTGAAGTATGCATGCCACCGTGATTGTTAAGATTTAAAAGGAACCCTGAATTCCCAGCAATTTATGAAGACTAACCTGGTTAAGAAAACCGTTCCATTCTTATGGAGCCTATAGAGCATGCCACCCTATTCACATATGGCAAATTCTGTAGAGTATAACCAGTGACAATAGGGAAAAATGGGTTGGGAGGCTTTTCCCAGAGATCAGGATCATCCCCATTATATCTTGCTTTGGATAATGAAATGAAAATATTTCAAGTTTGTAGTTTTAGGGGTTAATCAAATGGAAACACATGAAATTGCTCAATGAATATTTATTATTTCACACCCATGGATATAAAAGACAATTTCTAGGCTTCTGATAATTAACCCCTGGGGAGAAATAGCTGTTTAGAGGTTGCTTTTTTTTTACCAAAGAATTTTTTAATTTTTATTTTTGTATTTCTTCAAAGACAATTCTAGAGCATATTTAAGTTCACAGCAAAATTAAGAGGAAGATGAGGAGATTTCCTATATACCTCCTTCCCCTACATTTGCATAGCCTCCCTATTATCACTATCCCCCACTAGGGATAGTTTGTTAAAACTGATAAACATAATCACCCTAAGTCTATAGTTTACATTAGGATTCAATCTTAGTGTTATATATTTTATGGGTCTAGAGAAATGTATAATGACATGCATCTATCATTATAGTATCATATATAGTATTTCCACTGCCCCAGAAGTCCTTTGTATTCTGCCTATTCATTTTCCTCACCCCCAACAATCCCTGGAAACCACAAATCTTTTCCCTGAATTCATAGTTCTGCCTTTCAGAATGTCGTATAGTTGGAATCATACAACATAGACTTTTCAGATTGGCTTCCTCACTTAGTAATGTGCATTTGAATTCCCCCACATTTTCATGGCTTAATAGCTCATTTCTTTTCAGTGCTGAATAATATTCCACTTTCTGAATATACCCCAGTTTATTTAACCATTTACTTACTGAAAGACATCTTAGTTGCTTCCAAATTTGGGGGATTATAAATAAAACTGCTATAAACATCCACGTGCAGGTTTTTGTATAGAAATAAGTTTTTAACTCCTTTGGGTAAATACCAAGCAGCATGACTGCTGGATGGTATGGAAAGTTTATTTGTTTGTTTTAGAGGGAATGATATGGAAAGTTTATTAGTTTGCTTTTTTAAAGGGAATGGTATGGAAATTTTGTTAGTTTGTTTTTTTAGAGGGGGGAGGGGCAGAGAGAGAGAATCTTAAGCAGGTTCCATGCTCAGCATGGAGCCTAACATGGGGCTTAATCTCTCACCACCATGAGATCATGACCTGGGCTAATATCAAGGGTCAGCTGCTTAACTGATGGAATCACCCAGGTGCCCCAAGAGTATGTTTAGTTTTTAAGAAATCACACAACTGTCTTCCAAAGTGACTGTGTCATTTTGCATTTCCATAAGAAATAAATGAGAGCTCTTGTTGCTCCACATTGTCATCACCATTTGGTGTTATCAGAATCCCAGATTTTAACCATATTAAAAGGTGTGTAGTGATACATTGTTTTAATTTGCAATTCCCTGATATCATATGATGTGAAACATCTTTTCATATGCTTATTTTCCATCTGTATATTTTCTTTGGTGAGGTATCTGTTCATGTCTGGCATATTTTAAATTTTTTTTTATTTTAAGAGTTTTTTTGTATATTTTGGATAACGGTCTTTTACCTGAGGTCTGTTGCAAATATTTTCTCCCAGTATTCATCTGGTCTTCTCTTTCTCTTGACATTGTCTTTCACATAGCAAAAGGTTTTAATTTTAATGAAGTCCAACTTATCAAATAATTCTTTCATGGGTCATGTTTTTGGTGTTATATCAAAAAGTCATTGCCATACCCAAGGTCACCTAGGCTTTTCTCTATGTTATCATCTTGGAATTTTATAGTTTTATGTTTTACACTTAGGTCTCTGTCCATTTTGAGTTAATTTTTGTGAAGTGTATAGGGTCTGTGTCTAGATTATTTTGCATGTAGATGTTCAGTTATTCCAGCACCATTTGTTGAAAAGACTATTTTTCTCCATTGTATTATCTTTGCTATTTTGTCAAAGATTAATTGATTATATTTATGTGGATATATTTCTGGGCTTTTTATTCTGTTCCATTTATCTTTTGTCTGTTCTTTTAGCAATACCATATTGTTTTGGTTACTATAGCTTTAGAGTAAGTTTTGAAGTTGTGTCAGTCCCCCAACTTTTTTTTTGGCAATATTGTGTTGGGTCTTTTGGGTCTTTGTCTCTCCATGTAAAGTTTAAAATCAGTTTGTCTATATCCACAAAATAACTTGCTGAGATTTTGATTTGGATTGCATTCACTCTATAAATCAGTTTAGGAAGAACTGATACCTTGACAATATTGAGTCTTCCTATCTATGAGCATGGGGTATCTCTCCATTTATTTAGTTATTTGATTTAATCGATCAGAGTTTAAAATTTTCCTCAGATAGTCTATTACAAATTTTGTTAGATTTATACTTAAGTATTTCATTTTGGGGTGCTAATATATAGTATTTTGTTTTTACTTTCAAATTCAACTTATTCGTTGCTGATATATAGGAAAGCAGCTGACTTTTGTATATTACCTTGTATCTTACTTCCTTGCTATAGTTGCTTTTTAGTTCCAGAATATTTGTTGATTCTTGCAGATTTTCTACATAGACAATCATGTCATCTGTGAATAAAGATGATTTTTTATCTTCCTTCCCAATCTGTGTACCTTTTGTATTTCCTTTTCTTGTCTTATTGCATTAGCTAGTGTTTTTAGTATAATGTTAAAAAGGAGTGGGTAGAGCCTTGATCCTGATCTTAGTGGGGATGCTTTGAGACCTCAGAGATTTTAATAAAAATATACTTCTGACAAAGTACAGATAGTTAATTCAATTCTAACCAGTAGAAATTCTAAGTTTTCTTAGAATTAATGGCTTTTCCTTTCATGGAGTTTTCTTGATTCCAAATCCTATAAATAGTACTTGCATTTCAAGTAAACGTGGGTAGGTACTTTGGACTAATTATCCCACTTAAAACAACTAGGTTAGTTGATTAAATTAAAAACAAAAATCATCTGCTCAGAGATATTTGGAAGTTAACAAGATAGCATAAAATTACTGTGCTAAAATTTGGGATAGTATGGAAGCTTTAGAAGTGGCTGGACATATGGGGCCATTTTACTTTTATGGCAAGATTGGCAAATTATGACCTACAGGCCATATCCAGCCCACTTCCTATTTTTGCATATAATGTTTGATTAGAACATAGACCCACCTATTTATTTATGTATTGCCTGTGGTTACTTTCATGCTATAAAAGTGATGTTATGTGAGTACATCAGAGGCCTTATGGTTTGCAAAACTTAAAATACTTACTAATTGTTCATTAGGGTATTGGGTGATTCCAGATGATGCAACGGAGTCTGAGAGGCTGAGTAGAACTTTAAAATACTTTTCATGGTTAGAGAGATAAACTTTAAAGTCAAGAACCCACTGAAGGGTAGGCAGAACATCTTATTTCTAAAATTGGGTTGAGATGATCTCAAATTGCTAGTGTCAATAGGTCCCCAGCAGAAGCAAATGCAAATTTCTCCTGGTGAAAGACTGTTTCCTCAAACAATTGTTCAAATACAACGGCCAGAGAAAAATAAAGAATAATCAGGTGCAAAAGAAGAAAAGGGTACATGAATAAAAATCAGCAAAAATAATACATAATAGAAACAGACCAAAATGAGGTCTGGAGACACACTTCAAAATCCCTCTGCGACTTGATATTAGAGGAGATACTTAATATCAATAAATCATCAGATTTCCTTAAAAGTTTTTTTAAGCCAACTACTTGGATGGTTGGCATATGGGTATTAAAAAGAGTGCTTTTTTGGTAGCATTTTAATACACTGAATCATCGTTTATGTCATGTCTATTCATCTCTCTCTGTCCTGTTCCTGTATTCTCAAAGGCACAGAATGTATATACTGTACAAACTGATTGATGCAAACCAGGAATGCTGCTCTTTCTAAACCACTTATTGAAACGCCATCAATATCTTGTCTCCAAAAGACAATGGTTTTTGTAACTTCTAATGTCTAACCAAATAGCTTAAATTTCTGATGGACTGATAAGATCAATCATTCATTTTTATTTATTTTTTCCCCAAATACGTTTATTTTATTTTTTCAGTGTTACAAGATTAATTGTTCATGCACCACACCTAGTGCTCCATGCAATACGTGCCCTCCTCAATCATTCATTTTTAAATAGGCAATCAAAACAAAAGCTTATTCACATGATACAAGTGCAGCTACATAAAGTTAAGGTATTAATGGAAGCTGGAGCATAAATACAATTTCCTAAAAGAAACATCATTTCTGTTTGACAAGAGAAAAATGAGACTGTTTAAAATCACAGTGTAGAACCAAATTGTTTTAAAGTGGTCCAAACTACTTTTAAATTTATTAAAGGCAAGTGGAAAGTGAACAGAACCAAATATAGCTCTCAAAAAGATGCTAATATCGGGAACTTGGCATAGATGGGTATCTGGCAGGTGTCAGCCAAAGCCTTAGCCACTCAGCAAGGTAGGGTAGTCCCAGCAGGTGAACCCAAGTTCAGGGGCATCAGCCTTAAGTCAGTAATGCTATCCCCGATTAAGGGAGACATTTTGCAAGCATGCAGCATATCATTGCAAATTTTCTGTATTCTACGTGTTCTGTCTCTCAGCTGGCACAGCAATAGCTCTGACCTTTTAAGTCATTCTTTATTGAGCCAGAAAAATGAAAGGCCAGTCAAATCTTTGAGGAGGAATGGAGAGGAAGGCAAAAGCTTTTCAGGTGTCGCTGCCTCCCTTCTCTGACAACAGACATCTTTTCAGCCCTAATGAACAATTTGGGCAATTTCTAAATCTATAAAAAGCAGGTAGTTGCCAAGCACTTTTCCTCTTTCTCTGATATATGTTAAGATTTTGCCTATTTAAAGAAGATTTGGAATATAAAAATGAAAACTAATTGTTATGCTCTCAACTACTAAATCATCTTAGACTAATGCTGAATGTCCTGACAATTTGATCCTGGCCTATAATTTTAAATATATCCTGCACTAGTTTGGGGACTTCTTCTCAAATTGTATTTTTTTAAGTCTCTTCTGAAGGAGAGATCTGAGTTCTCCTGGTTATTGACTTCAGTAGTAACCTCTTTATGTTTTAAGGATCCTTTTGCTTCTTACTTGGAATGGTAAATACCACGATCATGCTGGTATCACTTTACGGATCATATCACTTCAGTGTGCTTTGATTTCGGGGTTTCAGTGCACCTTCTGATTGATTAATTTTTAACCATGTTGCTGTTCCTTTTCATCATGATGGAGAGAATTTTATACCCATAACACAGGTACTACTGTCACATGTGAGAGACAGTAGAGTGGTTAAGTGCTTGGATTCTAGAATGAAACTTCTTAGCTTCAGAACTCAGTATCACCACTTATTAACTGTGTTATCATCTCAGGATCTCTTTTGGTCAGTTGCTGGGTAGTTAGTTTCCAGTTTTTTACCACCAAGAAACAAATCTACTTGGAACATTGATTTGATATGCTACTTGGAGCATAAGATTTGATTTCCATTTATCTTGGTTATATATCTAATAGAAGTTCTGGGTCCTATTGTAAGCATATGTTTGACCTTTAAGTAACTGCCAAACTCTTTTCAAAAGTGGCTGTACATTTTACAACCTCACTATCAAGATATTAAAGTTCTAGTTTCTCTGGATCATCACCAACAATTGTTACTATTGGTCTTTCATTGTAGATGTTTTAATGGCTTTGTAGTGATATCTAATTGTGGTGTTAATTTGCATTTCCTGAGAAATTACAGGTGTTTTTTCATGTGCTTGATAGAAGTAGTTTGTATATCTTCTTTGGTATACTGATATGCCTATTCAAATAACTTGCCGATTTGTAATTTTTGTATTTCTTCTTACTTAGTTGTAAGAATTATTTATATATTCTAGATGTGAGACTTTTATTTGTTATATCAGGGCTTAGCAATTTTTTTCTGTAAAAGGTCAGAGGGTAAATATTTTTGGCCTTATTGGCCCTATGGTTCCTACAGCAACAACTCACCTTTGCCACTGTAGCATATAAGCAGCCATAGAAAATATGTTAGCATAATATAACTGTTTTCTAATAAAATTTTAGTCATATAAAAATAAACTGGCATGGGGTACCTCGGTGGCTCAGTTGGTTAAATATCCAACTATTGATTTTGGCTCAGGTCATGATCTCAGGGTCATGAGATTGATCCCTGTGTTGAGCTCCCTGCTGAGCGTGAAGCCTGCTTAAGATTAATTAAATAAATGAATATTTAAAAAAAAATAAAAATAAGCCAGCCCATGGGCTGTAGTTTAGTTTACTCACCCTTAAGTTACATGACTTGTAAATGCATTCCTGAGTGAGATGGTTGGAAGCTATGCAAATATTGTTTCTCTTTTTGGTTTCACCAACTAATTTTAACATATCCCTGTGGATCTTCCTTCCAGCAATTATTACTATACTGTTCTAATGGTGATTTTTCTATTTTCTGCGTTTCTTCTGTATTCGTTACTTGGAATTCTTCTACAAAAATGATTTGTTCCTTCTCTTTTATTTATTTAATAATTTATTCATATGAGTATGATTTCATGTGTAGTTGTTTCATTTCATGGTTATAAATTGATAGTCTTAACACTCATTTTGTTTTTTCAAATTATTTCGTTTGGGAGCTCTTTCAGAGCTGTGTCCCTTTGGTTCCTGGATCCTTTTGAGATGCCCCCATCCTTTGTGTTCTGAGCACTTCCTCACTTCCAGGAACTCTAAGACTCAGGCCCATATTGCATTTTTCCTACTTTAGCCCTTGAATCAGCCATTTCATCAATGAGCCCTGTTCTTTGTTTTTGTCGTTGTTCTTGTTGTTGTTTATTGGAAAATGATATTTAGAAACAAAGATGTGTTTTAGGCATACTCCTGCAATTTTACTGTATTTTCTACCCTTTAGTGGACAGAACTATATATTTAGATCAGACTAACCCATGTGTACAAACACATTGCTATATTTATCTACCTATGTCCTTTTATGTATATATGTATGTATGTGTTTTTACGTATAATAAAATACACATGCATTCCACTGATATCTCTGGCTCTAATATGGTACTACATACTCTAGCTCTTTCTGCTTGTAATTTGATTCCTTTTTTAAAAAAGATTTTACTTATTTATTTGACAAAGAGAGAGAGCCAGGGGGAGTGGCAGAGGAGATGGAGAAGCAGGCTCCCCACTGAGCAGGGAGCCCAATGTGGGGCTTAATAGACCCCAGTACCCTGGGATCATGACCTGAGCCAAAGGCAGAAACTTAATCAAATGAGCCACCCAGGCACCCATATTTGTAGATTCTTTAGCTGACAGTGAGAAATTCAGCCTTCACTATCTACAATATATTTATTTACATATTCAAATCATACATGTGTAAAGTAGTTTCATAATTGCCCATGCAGACCATCTCTGAGAAACAACCAACTAAAGTATAAGATTCATGTACACTTTACGTTGGCTAATTGAATTTAAATAAAAAAATGACTCATGTACACATCTTTTTGTTTAAATTTAGCCTTACATTATTCAAACAAAAAACTATTTGCAAAGACACTTAGGTCAGCTCCTTTTTCCCATTCATTTCAATGAAATTATGTCATGCATTTGTAATACAGGTAGACTCATTTGTCATAATCTGCGTTCCATCCTCTGACATTCTGGTTGATTTTTTATTATTATTTTTTTTTTTTAGGGTTGCACACATCAAAGTTTACTCTTTGTGGTGTATGGTTCCTGATTTCCCTTGATTGCTTCATTTTCTGAGTTTATGCCACATTTTCCCGTTTTTCTGCATGTCAAGTAGTTTTTGATAAAAAAAAATTGGCTATTGTAGATTACACGCTGCAGTGACACTGGAATTTGTTTATCTGAAGGTTTCTATTTACTTAGGCTACCAAGCACTGAACTTGCATGGACTCAGGATTCAAAATCTTTCTTCCAGTGATGTACAACAACTGGCATCATTGCTTAGATTTTTTGACTTCTAGCTGCTGGATGTGTGGCCCTCTTTGTGTAATTTTGTGGTTAAAAAAAAAAAAACAGGCAGATTTGTTCCAAGATTTTGGCTCACTTTGTGTTCTTCTGCTTCTAGACATTTCCTCCTAAATTTTCAGTTGTTCTTCCAGCCTTGATTTTTTTCCCTTCTTACATGAGAAGTCATTAAGGCCTCCACTTTATGTCATTTAAGCTGTGAATGTGTGTGTAAAAGAATGTATTATGTCAAAATCACAGCAAAGCCCCAAATCTGATCATGAAGAGTTCTTTTTTTTTTTTTTTTTGAAGAGTTCTGTATATGAAGATAAGTTCCCACTGGCTAGATTCTGCCTGATTTTTAAACAGATTCCCTAGGGTTATCTATAAGTGTATATGCCCAATTGAAGATTAGTCTAGAGATGTGGGCAAATTTTGTATTCACAGTTTGGACATCAGCCTTTTTACAGCTCTCTCCCCATTAAAATTTCCACCTTAAATTTCTAGCTGTTCTGCTAATGGCAGCTCTGTAATCTGCTACCCATAGCCAGTAGCAAAGTTTTCCACTACCAGAGTTTGGGAACTGAATAGTGTTTCCACGAAAAGAATGTACAGACTTGAAGATCCTTATGCGGTGGTCTTTGTCCAATATTTTCAAGTCATTTGTCTTAAAATAATCTTTGTCCAATTGTTACAGTTATTATCTGCATGAGAAATTATATGATGGCTTATCCTGCCATTACTGGAAGTTTCCTTGTCTTTATTTTCTCTTACAAATACTAAAAAAACAAACAAACAAAAAAACAAACAAACAAAAAAACCCTCTTATATTTTCTTCTATATTTGCCTTATTCTAATCCTCTTCATTCTTTCTTGCAGATCTAGGTTTTTATACGGCATAATTTCTTCTCAGCTCTATTCACTTTTAGAACCTTGTTTTGCTGTGCTACTAGAGATGAATTTCCTCAGATTTTGTTGCTGTTGCTGTCTTTATCTTTATTTTTGAAGAATATTTTCACTGGATTTTCATTTTTGGTAGGCAAAATAATGCCTTCCCAAAGACATCTATAATCTAATGCTTGAAACTTGTGAATAGTTACCTTATATAGTAAAAAAAGACTTCAGATATGATTATGTTAAGGATCTTGATGGGAGATTATACTGGATTATCCATGTGGGCCAAATGGAATCATAAGAGACTTTATAAAAGGAAGGTAGGAAAGTGAGAAAGAGATTGGAAAATGCTATATTGCTGGCTTTGAAGATAGAGAAAAAGACCATGGAACAATGTATGCAAGATGCTTTTGGAAGCTGGAGAAAGCAAGGAAATAAAACCTCTCCTAGAACCTCCAGAAGCTGTGCAGCCTGGATGGCACCTTGATTTTAGTCCAGTAAAACTCATTTTTGGACTCTTGACTTCCAGAACTGTATGATAATAAATTTATGTTATTTTAGCCACCGAATTTGTTTTATTTATTTATTTTTATTTAGTTTATTTTTTAGTTAAATTCAATTAACCAACATATGGTGGATTAGTTTCAGATGTGTTCAATAACTTATCAGTTGCATATAATGCCCAGTGCTCATCACATCACATGCCATACTTAATGCTCATCACCCAGTTACCCCATTCCCCTACCCACCTCTCTTAGCCACTAAATTTGTGATAATATGTTACAACAGCAATAGGAGATTAAGACACAGGTTAACTTTCTTATTTCACATTAAAGATGTTGTCTTCTGTTCTCTACTGGCAATGAAGAAAAGTCAGATACTCTTCTTATCACTGTTTCCCTGTATGTATTGTGTCTTTTTTGTCCTGGCTGTTAACGGTTTTTCCTTTATCTATTTTAGCAGCTTCATTATGATTTGCTTAATGCAGCATTTTTGGCATTTATGCTGCCTAGAGTTTGCTGAGCTTTTTGGATTTGGGAGTGATTTTTTCAATTAATTTTTTAGCCATCATTTTTCAAACACCGTTTCCTCCCTCTTCTGCCTTTTCCTCATTGTCTCATTGTATGATAGACCATATAAAATTGTCTTACATATTGCTGAGGCTCCATTCATTTTCTTCCTCTCTCAGGGCTTCAGTTGGGATAATTTTACTGCTTTCAACTTCCCTGATCCTTTCTTCTGCATTGTCAAATCTACTATTAATTTAAACAATTTATAAATTTATATTTATATTACATATAAATATACATAATTATATATTATACAATATTACATATAAATATACATAATTAGATATACAAATATAAATTTATACAATTTATACATCTAATGATTTTTTATTTTATATTTTTCAGTTCTCAGATTTTCATTTGCTTCTATTTGAAGACTCCACATCACTTTACAGTTCATCATGTTGTTTTTTATGTTCACATTTTCTTACAAATACATTAGCATATTTATACTAGCTATTTTAATGCTTTGGTCTGCAAATTTCAACATCTGGATTATCTGTGTATCTGATTTCCTTCTCTATTATCTAGTTTGGGAGGGGTCACATTTCCCTGCTTCTTTATATGTCTAGATATTTTGTTTATATACTGAGAATTTTAGGGTATTTGTTCTATTTGACTCTAGATTCTGTTACTTTCCCCAAAGAATATGAAATTCGATCATAGTAGGTAGTAAAATTACTAGCAAATCATGTTGGTCATCTGAATACTTGGTTTTAGGCTTTCTAGGGCAGGACTAATTTAGTTTTGCCCTTCTTTGTTAGGCATAGTACATAGTCCTGGGATATGGCAAAGTGTAAGCCCTTCTGAGTTTCTAATGGAAACCCTGGCTGTTTATCAAACTCTTCTGACTTGAATTCCTAATTATGTTTCTCCAACTATTGGCAACTGCAAAAATATCTACTCAGTTCCTTGTACCTTTCCAGGAGCTGCTTTCTACAGGGTTGCTTAGAGTCTCACTCTATGTATACAGTGTTAGCAGAGTACATAAGGATAATATGTATATAAATTTTGGGTCACCTCCATCTGTGGGTCCCTCCATCCCAGAATTCTTCCCATCAATTTTCAAATACTCTGGAAGCTTTAATTATCAATGCTGTTGCACTCTGCTGGACCTATATCCTTTATTTTCAATGCAAACTGAGAATTGCATACATGGAAAGAGACCAGTTAGAAGTAAATTTCATGTAGGAAATACTAAATACTGGAATACTGATAAACAAAATAGACAACAAAAAAATCAATAGAATTAATGAAATCAAAAGTTTATTCTTTGAAAAAGCAACGAAGTTGAAAAACTTTAGACTAAAGAAAAACCAAGTCTCAAGCTGCTAAAGTCAGAAATGAACACGAGGGCATTAATACCTAAGCTTACTGAAATAAAAAAAAGTATTACAAAAGAAAACTATGAACATTTGTATGCCAGAAAACAAGATAACATAAATGAAATGGACAAATTTCTAGAAACATGCAAACTACCAAACCAATCAAGAAGAAAGAAAAATCTGAATAAAACTATAAAAAGTAAAGAGTTCATAGGAGAAATAAAAGATCTCACAAGGAAAAGTCCAAGAGCAGATAACTGCACTATCAAACATTTAGAGAAGTATAACAGTTATGGAGATCCTATATATAGCTGGCGACTATAATAAATAACACTGTATTGCATACTTGAAATTTGCTAAGAGGATAGATTTTACGTATTCTCACACATACTCACATACACACACACAAAAGTAACTACGTGAAATGATGGAAATGTTAATTAGCTTGATTGTGGTAATCATTTCACAATGTGTATACATATATCAAAACTTTGCATTACACACTTCAAGTAATCTCTACACCCAACAGGGGGCACGACCTCACAACCCTCAAGATCAAAAGGCACATGCTCCACTGACTGACCTAGCCAGGCACCTTCATTGCACACTTTAAATTTATACAATTTTATTTGTTAATTATCTGTTTATAAAGCTCTTTCAAAATATAGAAGAGGAGGGAATGATTTATAACATTCTATGAGGCCAACATTACTCTGATAACAAAGCCAGGCAAAGACATAATAAGAAAATGTAGAACACATTCTTTATGTATGTAGATGGAAAAATCCTCAACAAAATACTAGCAAACGGAATCTAGAATGTATCCAAAAGATTATCCACAATGACCAAGTGGAATTTTTGCCAGGAATGCAAAGGTGGTTCAATATATGAAAATTGATCAAATGTAATACACTGCATTAACACAATGAAGGAAAAAATACATAATCATCTTGATTGACTCAGGAAAGCATCTGACAAAAAACACCCTTTCATAATAAAAACAGTCAACAATCTAAGAATAAAAATAAGCTTTCTCAACCAATAAAGACAGTATATGGAAAAAACCACAACTAACATCATATTCAATGGTGAAAGATTGAAAGCTTACCCTTCAGATTAGGAACAAAACAAAAACTCACACTTTCATCACTTCTATTCAATACTGTACTGAAGTTCTAGACAGAGGAATTAAGCAAAAAAAAAAAAAAAAAAAGAAATAAAAGGCATCCAAAATGGAAAAGAAGTAAAACTGTCTCTATTTGCAGTTTACATGATCTTATGTATAGAAAATCCTAAAGAATCCACAATAAACTATTAAAACCAATAATTGAATTCAACAAATTCTCAGGACATACAAAAATCAGTTGTATTTTTAAATAGTAGTAATGGGCAGTCTGAAAAATATTAAGAGAACATTCTATTTATAATAGAATCCAAAAGATTAAAATGCCTAAAATTAAACTTAACCATGGAAGTGAAAGACATGTTAACTTAAAACTGTAAATCATTGCTGGAAAAATTTAAAGATCTAAATAAAGGGGAAGACATTCCATGTTCATGGGCTGGAAAACTAAATGCTGTTAGAATAACAATACTTCTCAAACTAACTTACAGATTCAGTGTAATCCCTATGAAATGCAGATAATCTTTTTACAGAAACAGAAAAGCTGAACCTAAAATTCATATGGAATTACTAGGCACCCCAGCTAGCTAAATTAATCTTGAAAAAGAACAAAATTGGAGGTATGTCCTGGCTTCAAAATATACTCAAAGTTACAGTAATTAAATGAGGGTAGTACTGGCATAAGGATAGGCCTATTCACAAATGAAAGAGAACTGAAAATCTGAAAATAAATCCGTCCATCAATGAGCAATTGATTTTTGATGAAGGTGCCAAGACCATCCAATGGGGGAAGTATGGTCCTTACAACAAACAGTGCTGGAACAACTAGACAGATACATTCAAAAGCCTTTTAAACCTTACTTCACAACTTGTACAAAAATTAACTCAACATGAATCAAATATCTAAATATAAGAGTTAAAACTACACAATTCTTGCAAGAAAATATAGGGATCAATCTTCTTGATTTGGACTTGAAAAATGTTTCCTTAGATATGATCTGCAAACCACAAGCAACAAAAGAAAAAAAATGAATTAAACTTTATCAAAATTAAACCTTTTATGCATCAAATGACACTTTCAAGAGAGTATATATCTATATATAAGCAACTCAACAACAAAGAGACAACTCGATTTACAAAATGCAAAAGACATGAATAGACATTTCTCCAAAGAAGATATATAAGTGGATAACAAACATGTGAAAAGGTGCTCAACATTATTAGTCATTAGGGAAATGCAAATCAAAATCAGAATGATATACCACTTCATACCAACTAGAATGTATATAATCAAAACCACAGAAAATAATAAATGTTGATGAGGATCTAGAGGAATTGGCTGTCATGTGTTGGTGGTAGGAATATAAATTGGCATAGTTGCTGTGAAAACGTTTGGTGGTTCCTCAAAAAATTAACAAAATCACCACATGGCCCATTACACTCAGTAGAATTGAAAGTAGATACTCAAGTTAATATTTGTACAAACATGTTATGTAGTTACACTATTCACAATAGCTAAAAGGTGGAAACAACCCAAATGTCCAGCAACTGATGAATGGATAAATAAAACTTAGTATATCATAAAAAGAATAAGGAATGAAATTCTGATACATGCTATAACATAGAAGAGCCATGGAAACACTGTGTAAAAGAAGCTAGACACAAAGGCTGCATATGAATCCATTTATCTGAAATATACAATATCAGCAAATTCCTAAAAAAGAAAAAACAGATTCGTAGTAGCCAGCAGCTGGGGAGACGAGGAAATAGAGAACAACTACTTAATGGATAAGAGCCTTCCTTTTGGGGTGATCAAAATGTTCTGGAAATAGGTAGTGGTTATTGTTGCACAGCATTATGCATTTGCTAAATGTCACTGAACTGTTCACCTTAAAGTGGTTTATATGGTAAACGTTGTTATGTATAGTTTGCCACAGTAATAAAACTTAAGGCAAAAAATAGTAGATCTCATTTAATATGCTTGTGGTCTTTAAATATTCATATTCCAGAGCTCGTATTCGTTACTGATGGTAGAGCTGGTCTTACAGCTAACACTGCCATTATTGAAAGTGGGACATGACTAATACCACTGTAATCTGTGTTTGTTACCCCTTGTATGCACCTACATTTCAAGTGCATTTGGTTATGGACGATACATTTCCTCACCAATTCTTTATGACTACTTTTCATCCAGATCCTAGTCTCTGATGCAATATCTCTTTTGGGGGTCACCAACTGTGCTGGCACTCCTCTTGAGGCTGTTGCCCTCCTCAATATAACTTGGCAATGGGTGCTTTCTGTTGGCAGGCCAATTTTAAAGATATAACCATTTCACAATATCTTAGGATGTTTGAGTGTACCATTTTACTTAATTTAAGCCTGTGAGGCTAATATAACCCCTATTTTGTTGTTCTCTTAACTTTCAAGTTTTTGCTGAAACTCTGAGCCCATAGGAAAAGTCATATTTAGCACCCCTGTTTTGTTCATTAAAAACCCTTCTTGATGCTTCTTTTCTCCCCAAATTTTGCTTTCTTCTTATTATGCATAGGCATAATAGCCTGGAAATGGATAGCCATTTCGATTTTGCTCAGCTTCTCTCATCTTAACATTTTCACACTCATCATTCTACTTAGCAGCCTAAGGAACTTCCTTAAGATCTTCTTTTCTCATCAGATCACAAAATATTATAATAACAATTTTATCTTATATAAATATTTTTTTCTTTGACAATTTTCTCACCACTTTTTTAATAGAAAAGAATAGCTTCTGGGGCACGTGGGTGGCTCAGTTGGTTAAGTGTCCAGCTGGCGATTTAAGCTCAGGTCATGATCTCACGGGTCCTGATGGAGCCCTGCATCGGGGCTCCTGCACAGCAGGGAGTCTGCTTAAAATTCTCTCCCTCTGCCCCTCCCCACACTTACACTCTCTCTCAAATAAATAAATCTTTTTAAGAGAGGAAAAGGAAAAATAAGAAGGCTGGCTGTTCCTTTAGAAACAATATGTCCCATTTTCTCTGGTGATTGGCTGCTTTTATTTCATAAATGCAGGCATACCTCATTTTGCGTTTAGCAGATATTGTACTTTTTTTAAAAATTGAAGGTTTGTGGCAACCTGGCATCAAGCAAGCCTATCGGGATCATTTTTCCAACAGCATTTGCTCACTTTGTGTGTCTGTCACATTTTAGTAATTCTCGCAATATTTCAAACTTTTCCATTAGTATTATATTTGCTATAGTGATCTGTGATCAGTGAATATAACTCACTGAAAGCTCAATTTTTTTTAAATTAAGGTAATGTGCGTTGATTTTTAGACATAATGCTATTGCACACTTAATAGATTATGGTAAGTGTAAACATAACTTTTATATGCACTAGAAAACAAAAAAGTCATTTGACTCACATTCTTGCAATATTTGTCGTTTATTGCAATATTCTGGAATTGAACTCACACTAATTCTGAGGTATGCCTGCACCTTCTGTGACAAGTAAAAAACAACTGATAAATTTATCCTGTGTACCATACAATAACTACTGTCATTCTAGGAGTAGAGCTTATTTTTAATACTCTAAAAAGTCTTTATTTCTCTCCTGTGCTAATATCACCTAATACCAAATTGCCGTAAAAGACTTCTTAAACATTGCTGTTTGTTTTGTGCTTTGGAGAAAGAATCAGGATGACAACTGACAATGTGATTTACTTCACGCTGCATTGGAAATTCACTAATTGAGCCAACATGGAGTGTGCTGTTACTCTCAATAAGTGCCATTATCCAAGCTAAATTACATTACCTATGAAGTCTGAATAAGAACCAAACATTGTCTAGGAGTTCTTTGGAACTGTTTTCTAATGCAAAACAAACAAACAAACAAATAGGGTTTCTTCCATTCAACGTCAGTTACTTCTTTTGGACCAAGTTATCACAGTCAACCTCAGGATCTTCTTTGCATTTCTGAAACATGATTTGTAGAATTCTTTGTGTCTCTGGAATAAACCGCTTAATTTGGTTCAAAAGAGAGAGAAGTCTGCAAAATCATTAATGACCTATTGTGTAATTACGTACACTATTACAATGTAATGGATGTGATGAATAGAGAAAGCTATAACCTTAGATATCCCATACAACACATTCTCATTTTAATGGAAATAGTAAAATTTATGGAGGTTGACAGCAAATCTGTCCTTCCCTGCACACACACTCGAGCCAAGTAAAAGAGGACAAAAGTAGCGGCAGTTTCAAGTGACTGAATGTGCTTTAGGCATTTTCCTGATCTTTAAATATACTGTCAGTCAAATAAATCTTTAAGCTTCTTGACTGGACTGTACAATAAGCTTTGGTTTCATTTGAAGATTTTTCCAGATTCCTTCCACCACCATGAACTGCTGTATAGTACGCCAACAACACAAAAGATAAAATGACACATTTCAGAGAGTGTGGAGGGTTGAATATTGTTCAGCCTTGGATCGTCTTATGTAATGGTGCATCAGTATTATCTGAGGATCTTTAAAAACTATACATGCTGGCACCTGGGTGGCTCAGTTGGTTAAGTGACTGCCTTCAGCTTGGGTCGTGATCCCAGGGTCCTGGGATCGAGTCCCATGTCAGGCTTCTTGCTCGGCTGGGAGCCTGCTTCTCCCTCTCTTTCTGCCTGCTACTCTGCCTGCTTGTGCTCTCTGTCTCTCTCTATGTCAAATAAATAAATAAAATCTTAAAAACAAAACAAAACAAAACTATACATGCCTATGCTTATCCTTGGTGTTACGATTCATTTCGGCCAGGGAGGAGGGAGAGAGCTGGGTGAAGATACTACCACTTTAGTACAAACTCTTTATGTTTGATGTGATAAAACAGACTTAGGGAAGGGATGTTATAAAGCAAAGGTCACACCAGTGAGGAACAGGGGTAACGCTCCTGACTATAATTTCTAGGCCTGTGCCTCTCAATTTTTTTCATACCATATCCTTTTCTGAAAAACATTAGAAATTTAAATTATCATTTATTAATTGATTTCTCAAAATGAGTTAAATACTGTGAAGACTAATTCATCAATGAGTGTAATTTTAATGGGAAAACTATTGTGATACTGAAACATATTTTTTATTGCTTTGAAAATATAATATGAATCTCCATTTAGGCTCTTTTCTTCTTGCTGCAAGCTTTACTAACCTAGATAATGTAAAAAGATTATTTTGAAGATAAACCTTAGTAATGCACATTTCTCTCTCTCTCTCTCTCTTCCTCATTTTCTCCTAACAAAATTACAGAGGATGAATTAATTATACTTCTCAGTTTATGGTAAATATTCATTATTGGTCCAGTCAAAGCCTTTTTCAAGTTATTTGTATATATTTATTCTTTTTTATTATCACTCATAATTCTTACTGTTGCCTGTACGCAACTACTGATTGAAGTATATGTTTTATGTGAATATGTTCAGGTATCTTTTAATTTTGTTTTTACTGCCTAAAATTCTTCATTTTCTTTTTTTTAAAGATTTTATTTATTTGACAGAGAGAAACACAGCGAGAGAGGGAACGCAAGCAGAGGGAACGGTAGCGGGAGAAGCAGGCTTCCCACAGAGCAGGGAGCCCGATGCGGGGCTCGATCCCAGGACCCTGGGATCCTGACCTGGGCCGAAGGCAGACGCTCAACGACTGAGCCACCCAGGCGCCCCTAAAATTCTTCATTTTGAATCAATCAGCTTTATCAAATTTTTTGCCTTGTAATTTACACTTTTGAGGTTGTATTTAAGAAGACCCCTCCTACTAGGTTACAAAGATATTATTTAAGATATTTTTGTGCTAAATACAAAGTTAGTTTTGATATTAGGATCTTTAATAGATGCACCTGTACATTACCTGTTAAACGGAAATTTAGCTTCATTTAGCTTAATGAGCCAGTTTCCCCAAACCCATCTATTAAAAAATAAATCTTTTCTACACTGATTCATAGTGTTTCCTTTAAGTTTGTGCACAAACCTCCCCCCCCAATACACACACAATCACTTCACATCATATCACATTAGTCTGCCTCAGAGTGTTCAATTCTTCTCCAATGGTGTCTTTTCTCCCTTTGGTTAATACCACTTTGTTTTTCGGCATGTCTTTCTTCATTAGCCTTAATTTTGATTGAAGAGAAATAATCAATAATGAAGATTAATAATCTTAAAGAGTGAGGTAAAAATCTTTATCCTTCATATAAATTTTGTTTTAAGTTTATCATGTTCCTCAGAAAACAAAACTCCAGCTGAAATTGTGGAGGGTATTTCCTTCAATTTGTAGATCAATTTATAAATATTGTGATCCTTATAATATCAACGCATCCCATCCAAGACCATGGATTACCTCTTTTTTAAAATTTAGATCATTTTCTGTATCTTTTATTACTATTTTAAAGCTTTTGTCAGAGAGGTTTTTTTCATAATATTTTTAATTCCTAAATACTGCTTTTATTATGATTATAATATTTTATTCAAATTGTATTATCTACTTGCTTATTTCTGGTTTAAAAATGTTATATATTTTGTAGGATCCTCTGAAAATTAACAACCTTTGCTTCACCCCTTTATTAGTTCTAACAATTCCTCATTAATTCTATGTTATTTTCAGATTTATTTCCATAATGTGCAAGCACTGCTTTTCTCAAGGGAGACGATAGGCTTGTTGCCTATCCGTCAATCTTTCTCATTCCTGAAGCAGAACGCTGTATTTGTAGATAGGAAGGAGCCAGCTCAAAAATGCTTAGCAAGGACTTTCATATCGAGAACAATGGAGAGCTACTGAAATGCCTTTGGCAAATAATCGACATAATTTGATTTATAATCTAATATTGGAATTATCCCCATTTAGAGGTAATATACATAATGTGGGCCTGTAGCAACTCTCCTTTCCACAATAATTTCTCAATTGAGAATGTAAGGATTATGGCATGACATTTGGTCTAGGCCCATTTAACAGAATGATTAAACAATATAGAAATGTTATTATGCCATAAAACAAGATGAATGGCTACAGAGTGTTTCCAGGTTTAGTTAATTCAGTAGCTTATCAACTTCAGTGTCTATATTAGCTTCTCTGCAATTTTCTTGTTTCTTGTTTCTAAATTTATAGGACGTGTGAAGCCCACATGATATTATCTGAAGGCAGAAAGTTTCTCTTCAATAAATGTCTTTTATATCATAGAAGGAAATCACTTGAGAAGTTTTTTTGGAGACATTGCCTTATATCACATTATCTAGTGTTGGATCACTTGCCCATTTACAGAATGACCTATCAAGAATGACTATGACTGTCTTAGACTAATGAGACTTCAGTCCCTGGGGATAGGGAGGAAACGAGGTCATCTCTTCTGAATATAAAAATCAGAACCCTATCAGTAGTAAAGAAAGGAGGTGAGGGTGGATTTTGGGTAGGCAACTTAGAGTGTGTGCTATGCTATACCACAGCCAAAAACCCTATATAGTATGGCCCATCCCTATTCTGTCCTGATCTACTCCCTCACCCATCTATACTGGTAATCACTATTCTATTTCAGAGTCTTTACACTGGCTGATTCTTTTGCCTAGGATGTGGAGGAAAAAGACTGTGGGTAAGTAGCCAAGTAACTGTGGGTAAGTAACTGTCTGCCAAATACCATTGTCATATCCTTTATTTTATCATCCAAACAAGTTAACTGAAGTAAGAATGGGAAATTCAAGGTGGGGGCCACTTTATCTTGCCCTTCTTAAAGCTCCTCACTAATGATCTTGTTCACATTCTCTCTCATGCTTATCTAATATAGTGGTAGAATATTTTATATATATTTTAATGCATTCTCACATAGTAACTCAGCTGATTCTTATGCAAGATCCATAAGGTAGACAGAAGAGCCCAGAGAGGTCGAATGACCTATCTAGAGTCATCCAAATGACTTTTGGATCAAAAATTATTTCACACAACTGTGACTCCTTAGGCATCGGTCTATAGTTTCCTTTAATTGATAATTCACTATTAACTATGATCATTTTTTCATTTGAGAAACATTATATTAGATAATAACAAGGTATAATTTAGACAAAAGAGCTGAAAGAAACTGTAGAAAGAGAATGAATTTAGTTCAGAAGGAAATATAAGCCAAATCATGCCCAGTCTGAGTACTTAGGCAGTAGGAAATCTGAGCCCACAGTCCAGTTAAGCCAGCCATTTGCATAAACCTCAGCAGGAAACTCCAGAATGGCTTTGCACCTGCTCCAAAATACTGGCAAATGAAGTGCTTTGAAACAGCAAACCAGGGTGCACTGGAATTAGGCTTCAGAGGATCACTCATGCCTAGCCGGTTCGCAGGATAATGGCAGTAAGCCCAGATGGTCTGCATACTGTGTTGCTTATATCATACAAGATGGCTGTGGACTCTGACATTCAAATATCCATTGCAATACCAATTTCCATTGTCAGTTCCCCCACAAAAAGAAGAAAGCTGACAAAAACAGAGCCATCCCCCTCCTAACTAAAATCTAACTAAATTCAGATTGAAATGACCATTATCATTATCATTATCATGAATTATGTGTTTTTGTTTACTTGATTATTGCTTGATGTATCATAATATGTTTATATGATCAGACCTGAGAAGTCATTTTAATTCAAACACACGATCTGAATAGAAACTAATTTTCTTTGTTTAAATGTGTGCTTAAATGTTTATGTCTGTTTGTGTAGGTGTTTTGTATTTTATACTTTCTATGTAGAAAATAATTTTTACTGTTTTATTTTTTCATCAAAATGAAAGCATGTCTAATAGTACATTTATAGGGCTATAAGTGAGCTTAATTAGAAAGAGGCAATCAACATTATGTCTTATGTTCAGCTTCTTATGTGCTTACCAGTGTACTATCCATTAGCTCCCTCAAGCCTCATACCCAAATCCTATTTCCATCCCTATACTTATTGTCTACATTATATCTGTGTTAAAATATAGCTTACTGTTTTCCTTTACCATTGTAGTAAATGCTTTGAATGGTCTGTTTTATTATTTAAAAGAATTCTTTTTTTTTCTAAAATTCAATTATTGGAAACTAATATTTTGAGGAATGGACTATTTAAAATGAAAATATTCAATGGAAGAGAAGAGAGTCTATAATAGACCCGGGACTGATTTTGACTTTAAGTAAGTTATTAAATTGCTCTAAGTTCCAGTTTACTCATAAATAATATGAAGATTTTAATACTTCTTTAAGAGATTTTAATGATTGAATACTTAATGAAGTATAAAGGAACACTTCTAAATTCACCTTATGAGGCCACAATTACCCTCATATTAAAACCCAGTCAAGGACACTACAGGAAAAGGAAACTACAAGCCAATATGCCTGAAGAGCATAGATGCAAACATCCTCAACAAAAATATTAACAGACTGAATTCAACAATATATTAAAAAGACCATTCACTATAATTAACTGGGATTTATTCCAGAAATGCAAGATGGTTTGACATCTCTATTGTGATACACCACATTAACAAAATAAAGGATAAAAATCACATGACTGTCTTAATAGATGCAGAGAAAGTATTTGACAAAATTCAACATCCAATCATGATAAAAACTGTCAACAAAGTGGATATAGAGAGAATGTACCTCAACATAATAAAGTCTGTATATGCCAAACCTATAGCTGACATCATATTCAATGGTAAAAAGTTGAAAGCTTTTCCTCTAAGATCAGGAACAGGGCAAGTATGCTCACTCTCACCACTTTCATTCCTATAGTGCTGACAGTCCTAGCCAGAGAAATTTGGTAAGAAAAAATAAATAAATAACATTCAAATAAAAACAGAAGAAACAAATGTCTCTATTTGCAGATGACATAATACTATGCATAGAAAACGTTAAAGATTCCACCAAAATATGGATAGAATAAATAAACAAATTCAATTGAATCATAGGATACAAAATCAATATACAAATGTCAGCTGAATTTTGTACACTAATAATGAACTATCAGAAAGAGAAATTAAGAAACAATCCCATTTACAATAGCATCAAAATAATAAAATACCTAGGGACAAACTTAATCAAGGAGGTGAAAGATCTTATGCTGAAAACTACTGATGAGATTGAACTATTGAAATATTGAAATGAACAAAAGAAAATGAAGAGGTCACAAAAATTGGAAAGTTATTTCATGTTCATGGATTGGAGGAATTAATAGTGCCAAAATGTCCAACTACTCAAAGCAGCATACAGATTCAGCGCAATCCCTATCAAAATGCCAATGGCAGTTTTCACAGAAATAGAACAAAAAATCCTAAAATTTATATGGAGCCACAAAACACCCAAAATAGCCAAAGCAATCTTGAGAAAGAACATAGCTTTTTATGTTTCCTAGAAACATAGAAAGAGGCATCATGTTTCCTGATTTCAAATTGTATTATAAAATTACAGTAATCAAAACACTATGGTATTTTCAAAAAAAAGCAGATGCAGAGATAAATGGAATAGAATAGAGACCCCATAAATAAACTCATGCATATATGGTCAATTAATTTATGGCACTGAAGCCAAATATATATAATGGGAAAAGAATAGTCACTTCAATAATTATTGTTGGGAAAACTGGGCAGCCATATACAAAAGAATGAAACTGGATCCTTATCTTATACCATACACAAAAATCAACTGAAAATGGATTAAAGACTAAAACATATCTAAAACGATGAAACTCCTAGAAAAAAGAAAATGTAGTGGGTAACCTCTTTGACATCAGTCTTGGCAAAATAAAAAACTTCTTCACAGCAGGGAAAACCATCAGCACCATGAAAAGGAATGGGAGAAAATATTTGCAAGTCACATATCTGATAAAGGGTTAATATCCAAATTATATAAAGAACTCATAACTCAAAAAACAAACAGTATAAAAAATTTAGACAAATTACCAATAAATAAAAGAAAAAAGCAGACTAACATCTTAGGAGAATAAGGGGCAGAGGCTTTAAACAGATAATTTATATAAAAGAAAAGAGAAATGACAGAAGTCAGTAGTCAGACTTTATTGGTAATTAGGGAATCTGTTGTATCCTGAATTCTAATCCATGCAGGGAGAGGCAGGAAGAGGGAGAGGCAGACTCCCCGCTGAGCAGGGAGTCCAATGTGGGGCTGGATCCCAGGACCCCAGGATCATGACTTGAGCCAAAGGCAGAGGCTTAACTGACTGAGCCATCCAAGTGCCCCAATAAATCTTTTTTTAGAAAAAAAAGCAACTGGGGTGCCTGTTTGGCTCAGTGGGTTAAGCCTCTGCCTTCAGCTCAGGTCATGATCCCGAGGTCCTGGGATGAGCCCCACTTCGGGCTCCCTGCTCACCGGGGAGCCTGTTTTCCCCTCTCCCTCTGCCTGCCTCTCTGCCTACTTGTGCTCTCTTTCTCTCTGTCAAATAAATAAATAAAATCTTTTTAAAAAAGCAACAGATTTATATAACTGACATGGAATGATCTGTCAAATGTATGTTTTTATTGAAAAAATCAAAGCATTATAAGTATAGTCTAATAAATATAATTATGAAAAGATAGATCTTAAATCCATCTACCATATCACTGTTCCCAGCCTAGTCCAACCTACCATCTTCTCTGTCCTTACTATCAGCCTACTCTGCCTCAACCTACATTTTCTCTCACAGGCATTTTCCCCAATAACCAATAAACCTCTTGTACTACTCAACTTGGTGTCTGCTTCTCAGAGGAAAAAGACTAAGATACCAAATCCAGAGTGGCTTCCTCCAGTTAGTATTTCATCCCCTTGTTTATTTTCTTCTGAGTATTAACGTAGCCTGAAATTACTGATTAATTGTATATTCATTCATTGTCCTCCCTCCCACTCTGAGCACCATGAAGACCATATTTTTTCTTATTCATCCTGTCTCCAGCATAGTGTGTGGCACTAATTAGGTGTTCAATAGATAACTGTTGAATCAATTAATCTATTCATCAATCACTGAGAAACAAAGAGGGGAAACTACAAAATCTCGCTGTTGATATTAAAAGAGGTAACAATACTAAAGTTTACATATAGGGAGGAGAGTAAGATTAGGGGGCAGTAGTAAAGAAGAAATTTCAAATCTTACTCTATACTTTAAAATTTCAGCAAATGTGTATTTTTCTCACTTAATTTATAATGTCAAAGAAATTAAGATGAAATAGATAAAAATATAAAATGTCCGGAACTCATATCAATGGAAGGAAAAACAATTCAAAATGAATTCTGGTAGAAATCAAAATAATTCATTCTTTCATTCAACTTTCTGATAATCTTGTTTTAATGAGATTTTAAAACTTATTATAAACTGTAACATTCCTTTATTTAATGAATATAAAATAATCTGTGTGCTTGCTTCATAAACCCATAATCTAAAGAGAGAATGGGTAATGATTAGAAAAATGTAAGGGAAGGACGAGATATGTTTCTAGAGTCACTGTGTGTGACGAGACACAAAATATTGTCTTGCTTTTTCTAACCCTCATTTGTGATCTTATGATGATTAAAAAAAAGTTCCCCAAAAGGATTAATAATAGATTTTAAGAAAGGCTTGTTGTCAGGTGAGAACACAGGGACATTTTTATAAGTATATGAGATCACAGAGTATTAGTTGAGGTTCTACAACTTCAGCAAAAGAATGAGGTAGGTAGGAAATGAGTGTCTATATAATCAACTCAATGATATTGAATGCCTATTATGTGTCAGGTGTCGCGTTAGAAAATTTGGATAATAAAAAAGTCAGAGTTCTTAAACTCATAGAACTTATTAGTTTAATGGGAAAGTCTCATGTGAACAAAAATTCATAAATATCTTATGATAAGGGCAAGAGGTGTGCAATGTCAATAAATGTAATAGCAGTATATACAAAGGGCAGTGATGGTAGAAAGGAAAATTCCCACCTTCATTCTTTGTGTAAGGATGTTGGAGAACAAAGTGGTAAAAGCTAAAGCTAGAGAAAGAAGCTGAGTCAAGCTATGGAGAGGTTTTGGATATAATGCTAGGTGAGTTGGGCTTTTCCTCAAGGACCATTGGTCTCCCAATGTTGACTGTGCATCCCAATCCGTTAAAAAAATAACTGAACATAGGGGCGCCTGGGTGGCTCAGTCATTAAGTGTCTGCCTTCGGCTCAGGTCATGATCCCAGAGTCCTGGGATTGAGCCCCACATCGGGCTCCCTGCTCTGTGGGAAGCCTGCTTCTCCCACTACCATTCCCTCTGCTTGTGTTCCCTCTCTCACTGTGTTTCTCTCTGTCAAATAAATAAAATCTTTAAAAAAAAATAAATAACTGAACATAAACATCCAATGACTATATTATGTACATTATAAAGCATTTTATTTATTTATTTGACAGAGAAAGATCACAAGTAGGCAGAGAGGCAGGCAGAGAGAGAGGGGAAAGCAGGCTCCCTGCTGAGCAGAGAGCCCGATGAGGGGCTCAATCCCAAGACCCCGAGATCATGACCTGAGCTGAAGGCAGAGGCTTTAACCCACTGAGCCACTAAGGCACCCCTGATCATCCCTTTTTTAAAAATATATATATATTTTTTCTTTCTTTCTTTCTTCTTTCTTTCTTTCTTTCTTTCTTTCTTTCTTTCTTTCTTTCTTTCTTTCTTTCTTTCTTTCTTTCTTTCTTCCTTCCTTCCTTCCTTCCTTCCTTCCTTCCTTCCTTCCTTCCTTCCTCCCTCCCTCCCTCCCTCCCTCCCTCCCTCCCTTCCTTCCTTCCTTCCTTCCTCCCTTCCTTTTAACAGAGAGAGAGAGAGAGAGAGAGGGAATACAAGCAGGGGGAGTGGGAGACAGAGAAGTGGGAGAGGGAGAGGGTTCCACAGGGAGCCCCACATGGGATTCAGTCTCAGGACCCTGGGATCATGACCTGAACCAAAGGCAATTAACCAACTGAGCCACCCAGGTGTCCCTTAATTATTTTAATTTAATTATGTCATGGCCAGAGAATATATTATCTCTGATGTAGATTATTTGTGATTTATTGAGACATGTTTTATTGCCTAACATAAGATCTACATTCCTGAACACTGTGAAAAAAAATCATATTTCCCCTGAAAGAGTTACGGTTAGGGTTAGGGTTAGGATTAGGGTTAGGGTTTCTGATGAGGGCTGAAAACTGAAGGCAACCAGTCAAGAGCACTCTTAATAACTTGCAGAAAAAGTCCTTTAGCTCTGAACATGAAGAGGATCTTGATAATGCATCACAATAGCCCACTCCACTTATATAGATTATAAATAGATGACAGATCGAATAGAAATTTTATATATATACATTTTGTTAGCACTTTGACAATGATGTGCCTAGGTGTGACTTTCTACACAAAGGATACATATTTCTGTAGCTCCTGGGTGTATGTTGTGTTGTATGAATGCCATTTGGATCGTTTTGATGGTTTTATTCAAATAAACTATATCATTACTGAATATTTAGCTATTTGTTCTATCAATTTCTGAGACAGGGTTGTGGAATTTTCCAAGTATGATTGTTGATTTTTCTATTTCTCACTTTACTTCAGTCTGTTTTTCTTTATTGCAGCTGAAGCTCTGTTGTTAGCTGACTGCACATTTATGGTTGTTACAGCTCCTTGATTATTTGACACTTCAACATTTATCACTGGTAATACAGCTTGAATTAATTTTTCTTTATCTGGTATTAGATAGCACATGGGTTTTTTTCATGCTTCGTGTATGCATGCTTTATCACCCCTCCTGTTTACTATCCGTCTTTCTGTGACTTTTTATATAATCAGTATTTTTTTCCGTTTCAAAATTTTTTAAATTTCAATTCAATTTAATTAACATATACTTTATTATTAGTTTCAGAAGTAGAATTCAGTGATTCATCAGTTGCCTACAACAGCCTGTGCTCATTACTTCAAGTGCCCTCCTTAATGCCCATCACCCAACTACCCCAGCCCCTCACCCATCCCCCCTCCAGCAGCCCCCAGTTTGTTTCCTAGAGTTAAGAGTCTCTCTCTTTTTTTCAATAAACAGCATAGAGTTAGGTCTTGACTTTCTTTTCAGTCTGACAGTCACGGCCTGCTAAGTGGATTTTTTCATACATTTATATTTGCTCTAATTACTGGTATGTTTGGTTAAAACATGCTACTTGGTGTTTGTCTCATCTGTTCTTTTTTTCTTCTGTTCATTCTTACCCCATTTCTTCTGAATTGATGTAATATTCTCGTATTTAATCATATTTCTCCTGGTGACTTTTTAGCTCTAAGATATTTTTAATAGTTACTTTAAAATTTAGAATGTGTATCTTTAATTCATCTTCATCTGTCTTCAAATACCAGACAAAAATTTTTACCAGATGAAAAATCTTCAAACACTATAATTCCGTTTATCCCATTTCCAGTCCTTCAGGTTACTTTTTTTCATAGCTGTTATTCTATATATGTTTTAACCCCACAATGCATTGTTATTATTTTTGATTTTCATAATTTTCATAATCTAGTCAGTAACTTGCATGTATTCACGTACTGTTGCATGTACAAGGCAGTCTGTTGGGAAGCATACTCTTGGAGATTCCCACTAAGAAATTTTATTGGGGATATTTTCCATATTAATAACTGCAGAAAGTAGGACTTGGCAGAAAAGTTGGTATGTAAAGCTATCTCCACAAATGCATTAGCCTCTCCCACTGGGGGCTGTGAAACTGGGATGAACCTTCAAATCTGTCCTGTGATTTTAAGGTTTTATATTCCCACATTGACACCAATAATTGGATACAAGGTATTCCCAAAGAGAAGCTGTGATCTTGGGAAAGAGTCACCTCCAATAAGGGCAATTTCTGATGAGGCCTGAAAACCGAAGGCAACCAGTCAAGAGCACTCTTAGTAACTTGCAGAAAAAGTCCTTTAGCTCTGAACATGAAGAGGATCTTGATAATGCATCACAATAGCCCACTGCACTTATATAGATTATAAATAGATGACAGATCGAATAGAAATTTTATATATATACATTTTGTTAGCACTTTGACAATGATGTACCTAGGTGTGACTTTCTTATGATATACCCTACTTGAAGTTCCCTGATCTTGGTTGGAAATGTGGGGTCTTTTATCAATCATGAAAAAATCTTAGTCATGTCTTCAAAAATTTTTTTGCTGTTCCATACTTACGCTTGTTCCTTTGTCCGACTCCCACTAGACAAGCTAAACCATTTGGCACTGCCCACATCTTTCAGATGTTCTGTCAAGTTTTTTTTTTCTTTGTTTCATCTTGGATAAGTTTCCACCGACTTTCTTCAGAGTCCCTGACCATTTATTCTGCCATGTATGTTCTGCTATTAAGCCTGCTGAATGAATTTTCAAATCCAATGCTGTCTTTTGCATTTTCCACTTAATTTTTAAATTTAATTTTCCACTTAATTTTCATTTCCACTCGGGGCACCTGGGTGACTCAGTTGAGCGTCGAACTCTTGATTTTGGCTCAGGTAATGATCTCAGGGTCTGTGGTCAGTGGGGCGTCTGCTTGAGATTCTTTCCCTTTTTGTCTACCCCTCCCCCCTGCTCATGCTCTCCCTCTTAAATAAATAATTTTTTAAAAATTATTTTCACTTAATTATTTTATATATTTTGCATTCTTCTGCTTACATTCCACCTCCCTTCAAACATGGAGTTAACTTTTTTCTCTAGATTCTTCCACATAATTTATCGTACTTATTTAAAAATCTTTCTCTGCTAATTCCTGTGTTGGGGTGAATATTTGTTTTCTACTATTGTTTGATTTCTCACTTTATTATGGGTCATGTGTTTTGACTTCTGTACACTTTTCGTATTATTTTCATTGTATGGGAGGCTATGTGTGCAAAAAAACAGTAAAGACTGAACTATATTATATTAACCTTGAGGAAAGGGCACATGTCTTCCTGTGTGAGTCAATAAGGTAGTGGCCTGAGTCCATCTAAGCTGTGACAGAGCTGGATCTGGGATTTGTTGCAAGTTCAGTTCTCCAGACTTTTAAAATATATTCAGTATCTCTTGGGCGTTTTTCTTCGTGTTAAGCCCAGCCTCTGGCTCTCTGCAATGTGGGCATATATATGCTGTTTTTAAGTTGATTTGCCATCTTTTCATGACAATCAGTTCTACTTAATCTTCATATCCACCCTGCTCTCTGTGCCTTAGGAGAACTTTCCATTCTGCTTCTCTGACACCAGCTTTTCAGCTCAACACCATTAGTGCTGCACTCAGCAGAACCCACATTTGCCTTGATTGGAGTCTCTCTCAGTCCTCTTAACCTTATCTCCAGCTTTCAGCATGTCTCTCTGTGCATTCAAGGAAGGCCCCATGGAAAACTCAGGCAGCGGGTAAGTGGAAATTGGTTTTGTGATCTCGATTCCTCTGGATTCTTCTCTCTTGCTTTAAGCCACAGTCACCTGGCCAATAAACATTTGTAAAGATTGGCTGGTGTTTCCTTACCCCAACTGTAGTGAATTGGCTTCTCTTCGTATAGTGCTGCGAAGGTTATAAGCTTGGCAGTCATATATCTTTGCTCTTCTAGGAAAGGATTGCCTTTTATTGGAAATTAATGATTTTAGTTTATTTTGTTAGCTCTCTGTGTGACACACACACACACACACACACACACACACACACACACAGGGAAAAGAGAGAGAGAGAGTCAGAGAAAGAGTTTATTCCACTATTTCTACTTCCTGGGCTTCCAGTGGTGGTCTCATAAATTTCTTTATTTCTTGATAAAAAATCAAGACTTGACATAGAAGTCAATAATTATATATTTTGATTAATTATAATTTATACTATTATAATAATTAATACTTAAATGACATATTCAATGTTCTCACAGTATATATTTTCTTTACCAATACCCTGACTTAATATTGTATTACAATTGTATTGTACAATAATATTGTATTACAAATTCTCAATCACATTTGCAATTTCTATTTAGATTTAAATTCTTCTAACATACACTGTTTGCCACAACTTTTCCTTTTTTTTTTCCTTTCCAATATTATATGTTCAAAATACTTGCATGTCTGATAATGACTTTTATTTGTTTCTGACAAGTGAATGATACCTTGATGGGCATAATAAACCCAGATTTTATTCCTTTTTCAAAATAGTCTTTGATATTTTCCTCCTGCATCCTAACTCCTTGCTACTGTTAAGGTGGTCTATGGACCAATAGCTTTGTCATCACCTGGGAGTTTGATAAAGTTGCAGACTTCATAACCCTATTCTAGATACACTGAATCAGAATTTGTTTCTTTAAAAGAACCTCAGGCCAGGGGCACCTGGGTGGCCTCTGCCTGGGTTAAAGCTTCTGCCTTTGGGTCAGGTCATGATGCCAGGGTCCTGGGATCGAGTCCCGCATCAGGCTCTCTGCTCAGCAGGGAGCCTGCTTCCCCCTCTCTCTCTGCCTGCTTCTCTCCCTACTTGTGATCTCTTTCTCTCTGTTAAATAAAATCTTTAAAAAACAAACAAACAAACAAACAAATAAATAAATAAAATTAAGGCCATTTCTGTGTACATTAAAATTTGAGAAGCACTGCTCTAGTTTTCACCTTTTGTGATGACAAGCCTGATACTAGTCTGATTCTTTTCCTTTTTAATTAAGTCGATCTGCCTGGCTGAAAAATTTTTATACATTTTTCTTTGCTTGGGAATTAAGGAATTTCACGAGGAGTTTGTCTAGTTGTGCATTTCTTTTCATTAATCCTGCCTTGTAGCATTTTTTTATGTGGTTTTGAAATATAGGTGAGGTTCGGTGGGGTGGGGTCCAGAGCCAACGACCAAGAAAGAATTCTTGAGAAATCTTAGGTGCAAAATGGCGGTTTTATTAAAGCATGGGGACAGGATGTGTGGGTAGAAAGAGCTGCTGCACCAGGGTTGTGAGGGGTGGCTGATTAAATACTTGGGAGTTGGGGGAGGTAAGGGAAAGGGAGATTTTCAAAAGAACTTTCTTACGCTGAAGAGGACCTACAGGATAAGCTAAGGAGGACCTACAGTCTTTCCATTGTCAAGTAAAGGTTGTTTTCCCCTTTAGCAAGGTATTAACATTAAGATAGTCGGGAGCTTCCTAGAAAACTGTCACACATTTCTCACCCGGGGAGTGGGTGAGTGGGGAGGTTGCAGGGTGTCAGCTTTTGCTTTGTATTCAGCTGCCTTCTGCTCCCTTGTCATTTTCAATCTGTAAAATTAAGTATTTCTATGTATAAAATATATTTTACTATTGCTACGCTTCCATCAAGTCATTTTTCTGTTGTATAAAACAATACGGTCCAGGGGCACCTGGGTGGCTCAGTGGGTTAAGCCTCTGCCTTTGGCTCAGGTCATGATCTCAGGGTCCTGGGATCCAGCCCCGCGTTGAACTCTCTGCTCAACGGGGAGCCTGCTTCCCCCTCTCTCTCTGCCTGCCTCTCTGCCTGCTTGTGATCTCTCTCTCTCTGTCAAATAAATAAATAAAATCTTAAAAAAAACCAATACAGTCCAGTTATTAGTGTATAGACTAGTTCTATTCAAATCCTAGCTTTGTCACTTAAAAGCTCTGTAACCCTAGGAATTTTGCTGAATTTTCTTTTGCT
>CM053612.1:28968457-29007364 GCA_028646535.1 Procyon lotor
TCCCCCTCTCTCTCTGCCTGTCTCTCTGCCTGCTTGTGATCTCTCCCTCTCTGTCAAATAAATAAATAAAATCTTAAAAAAAGGGGTGCCTGGATGGCTCAGTGGGTTAAAGCCTCTGCCTTCAGCTTAGGTCACGATCTCTCAGGGTCCTGAGATCGAGCCCCGCGTCGGGCTCTCTGCTCAGCAGGGAGCCTGCTTCCCCCTCTCTCTCTGCCTGCCTCTCTGCCTGCTTGTGATCTCTCTCTCTCTGTCAAATAAATAAATAAAATCTTAAAAAAAACCAATACAGTCCAGTTATTAGTGTATAGACTAGTTCTATTCAAATCCTAGCTTTGTCACTTAAAAGCTCTGTAACCCTAGGAATTTTGCTGAATTTTCTTTTGCTTCAGTTTTCTTATCTATAAAATAAAGATTATGATAATAATAGTACCCATTCCATATGGGGTTTTGCTTTGTTTTATGTTCCTCAGGAAGATGCCTGTCAAATTTCACATGATCAGTAAATGTTGGCTAAATCTCAGATCTTTATACTGTGTATTTCCATCTCCTCATGTTTTTGCTCTCCATGATATTTTTCCCCTTGATCTTCCAGACCACTAAATAATGTTTCAGTAGTAATTATTTACTAGTTTCCAAAAAATAAAAAATCACGGCTTAAAAAAGAGTTTCAGGTTAGGGCGCTTGGGTAGCTCAATCGGTTAAGCGTCTGCCTTAAGCTCAAGTCATGATCTCACCAGAGCAGGGGGTCTGCTTCTACCTCTGCCCTTCACCCCACTCCTGCTCTCTCTCTAGCTCTCATTCTCTCTCAAATAAATAAATAAAATAAAACAAAAATAGTTCCAGAAAGCCTATTTTATGTAGTTCTAACTATATTTTCTTTGAGAATTCTCCTCCTTTTTTCTCTCTTTTATTTTATTACCTTCCATTTTAACTGAGTTTCACTTTTTCTTTCCCTCCTCGTAATTTGGAGCTTTCATAAAATCATACATGTCACATCATTACAGTTCCATGACATGCAGTGAATCAGTAAGAAATGACTGACCCTGAAGTGTCTGCTGATTTTCTCCCTCTGCCACCATGTGTGGAGAATGTCTCTCTGCCCTCAAGTCTCCCCATTTCTCTTCCAACTGCAGGGACTAGAAATGGGTCAGGTCACTGTAGCTTCAAACTTTTAGGAACACTGAAGTCAGCAGAATCTGGTAAGCATCATGGGGAGCATCTGAAGCAAGGCAGCAGGCATTCCTCTAATGGATTTCTACCAGATGGGCTCCCTCACATGACTATGAAATCTAGTCTTCTCTCTTTACCACAAGAGGTAAGCCTTTGCCTCTGCTGGTGGTCCCTTTGACTCTCACACAATGTCAAGGAGAATGAAGTTTCATTCTTGAAGAATGAAATTCTCTTCTTCAAGAGATCTTGAAAGCCTTCAAAGCATTTTCTAGGTTATAACAGCATGTCTGCCCTGAATCCACCTTTCAGAACATGTGCGCACACACATATTTTGTATTTTATACACTGCAATATGTTAAAATTATTTATTTTTAAGAGCAATATGTATTATTACAAATGTAAATAATATATTTTTAAATGAGTGAAAGGTTATATGGGAAACAGAAAACTACTAGTGGCCATTCTCTTAGAAGTATGGCTGATAAGAAAAGGAAACAAATAGATTAAAAGAGAAAAACTAAGTTCAAGAGCTGTTTTGCCTGGTGTGTTTTGGTTTGCGCTTAAAGATGGAATAGGCTGGGGGCGGCGCCTGGGTGGCTCAGTCGTTAAGCGGCTGCCTTCGGCTCAGGTCATGATCCCAGGTTCCTGGGATCGAGCCCCGCATCGGGCTCCTTGCTCCGCAGGAAGCCTGCTTCTCCCGCTACCACTCCCTCTGCTTGTGTTCCCTCTCTCGCTGCGTTTCTCTCTGTCAAATAAATTAAATATTAAAAAAAAAAGATGGAATAGGCTGGAGCATGTTTACATATTAAAGTGGAGGGACAGTGAACAGAAAGATGTTGAAAATATAGGAGAGATATGAGATGAGAATATAGTCCTCTCTCAACTAACGAGGATGCTCACATTGTAGTTACAGTTTTAATAATTGGCTGTTAGACACTCTCTTCTGTTTCATCTCATTTGGTTGAAAATCCATTTTTAAAGTTCCAAATCTATCTTTGTGCCTTAGTAAATAAATTCTAGTGAAGAACTTTTCCAACATATCTAGATTATAATAGGTACGTAGAAAATGGGGTTTGTGTTTAAATAAGTAATTTAAATAAATTTTTGGCACCTTTTTTTTTCAGTAGGACTTACACTTTGATTTGTTATATGTAAAACTACTCAGTCTTTTCTGAAGTTATTTGATCATTCTGTTCCCTACTTCTGCCAAAACTGAGATCATCTTAAGAGGCTAATATCATGTAACATACATTGGGAAACAGTGTTTAAATCACTAGATTCTTCTCAATTTTTAAACCAATCATCTATTGTTGTTGAATTACAAAATCTCAGTGATATATAATAATAAACATGTCTTTCTTTCACAGCTGTATAACAGCTACTCTAGACTGGCGGACAGCACGATGAATTTTGTTAGCATAATTTAAATACCTGCATTGTATTATATTTACTCTTGTCCCGTTGACCAAAACAAATTATATGTCCAAAACCAAAGTTAAGGAGCTGGGAGTATACTAATCTTTTTGTGGAGGGATTGCAAAGTTACATGAAATAGGATGAGGCTATGGATTGTGAGGAAGAATTTGGCTTAGTAACTCAACCTACCAGAGTTCTCAGGATTATCGCTTTGCTTCTGCATGTAAGAGTCAGGACAACTGAATTTGAAGTGTTTTTCACTGAAGGTTCTATGGACATTTTACATGGGGCAATCCTTCTTGGATGTTGTCAGATTTTAGCATTGCTGGCTTTCATCTACTAAATGCCAGTAAGCATTTTGACAAACTTTTCCAAATATTCCCTAGAGAATCAATTATATCACCAGTTGAGAAGCACAGTTCGATTCTACTGTTTACTAATTTTGTGACTTTGGGCACATAATCATCTCACTTTTCTAAGCCATTAAGAAGGTATTAGAATTAACAAACTCTGATTTCTGTTTCAGCATTAACATTTGACAAATTGTAAGATAGAAAAAAGGGATGACTGGGCTGAAAGTATCTGAAAACCAGAATATATGCTCCAGGCCATTTCTTCCACCTCCAAATCATTCTGGGAGTGTATGATTCCTTTCTCATGCTTTAAGATGACAGTAACAAGCTGAAGAATGTCAGAGAAAAGCAATTAGAATGGTTGTTGAGGACTGAACAACGTCATATTAATGACATTTGATCCAACTGGGATTGTTTAGTTAAGAAATAAAGAATGAACTTGGTTAGAAAAGAGAATTGGAGCATGAGGATAAAAGCCCAATAACAATTTCATTCACTCATTAAATCATTATTGAGTGCCTAACATGTGCTATATGTCATGTTGGCCCTTTTCAAATTCATCATGGAAGATAAACTGTTCAGGGTCATTGGGTGAAATGGTAAGTAAATTAATTTTGACTTAAAGTAAGAAAGACTGTGGACTCTGAGAAACAAACTGAAGGTTTTAGAAGGGAGAAGGGTGGGGGATGGATGAGCCTGGTAGTGGGTATTAAGGAGGGCATGTGTTGCATGGAGCACTGGGTGTGATACATAAACAATGAATCTTGGAACACTGAAAAAATTAAATTTAAAAAATGGTTAAAATAGTAAAAAGAAAGAAAGAAAGAAAGAAAGAAAGAAAGAAAGAAAGAAAGAAAGAAAGAAAGAAAGAAAGAAAAAGAAAGAAAAAAAGAAAGAAAGACAGGCATAATTATTAGGGAGTCTGAAAAAGAAATGGATAATTTCAGCAGTCAGTAAGGTCCTCATAATTTGATATGTTCAACTTTCCAGAGGGTAGGGAATTAATCTTATCCATCTTTGAATCCCTAGTAACTTTGCACATGTTGAGGACATAGTAGGTGTTCAGTACGAATTTGTTATATAAACAAATGCATCAAATGAGTGACAGAAATAATTTCTTTCTAAAGTTATCTAACTCAAAAATTTGATTTTAAGAGAACATGGAACCCCACAAAGCCATTTTCTTTTTTTTTTTTCACCTCATCAAGTATGTTAAGGGGAAATATCTCTTTAAACAAACTTTGAGGACCAAAACAGAGGAAGAAACTAAGTTATCCAAAGGTAGCCAGATTCATGTATATGGAAGGGGATATAAAGTAGTGCTGGTCTTTGCATGGTGATGTCTGCTTAAGGCTGTTAGTGTGCATGAGTCATCATCATTCCCTTTTGCCTACCATCTATAGTACTTTGAGAAGTACTAAGATAAGTTTTCTAGAGAAATTACCCTAATCCTCCATTCCCTTCATTACTTTTGAATTGCTACAACAGACTGTTTCTTGTCATTAAATTCCTTCAAACAAATAAACAAAGCCTAATAGAAGCACAATATCAGAGAAGAACAAGTCAATTACAGGTTTTGGTTAGTTGGGTTTTGGTTAATCAAGGTTTTATTTTACTAAAAATGTGGGAAATTCTTAATGATTGGAAGTAAACAGTTGCCAGATATGAGTAACTGAGTGGGAATATATGTTTGAGTCACCCATGACTCCCCAAGGAAAATCTTAAGAGTTAGGAGGGCTCTTCTTGATATAATGTAATCGCTCACATATAATTTGTATTTCGACAACATATAAATTTTAGTGCTAAAACAGGAAATGAAGTCTAAAATATAATCTCTTGCCAAATTAACTATTGCCACCTGAGGTTAGGACTGAATCAGAAATATTTGAAAATAAGATATATTCTGGGTGTCATCTTAATGTATGCACATTTATTCAGCACTTACCACAATGCTAAAAATGAGCTCATCCTGTGGGCAATAAAAAAATAGATGAAATATACTTCTTATTTCTGGCTATGGTGAAATAACAGAAACTAGATTTATCCTCTCACTGAAAATAGCTAGAAAATTGGACCAAATATGTGAAATAACTATTTTCATACATTGGACAACAGGCAGCACAAGGAAAAGAAATGAGGTGAGCCGTATGATAACACTGACTTTTTGCCTGAAGGCATATTCCACACCACAAAGAAACAGGGAGATTAGAACAGGATGGTTTCCCTGAATTCAAGAGACAGAGATTAAGGAAGCTGAGTGGGCTAGAACATAAAGGGCAGAGTCCCAGAAAAAAGAACTCTAGAAGTTTACTTGATGAAAATATACTTCAAAAATAAAGGCAAAATCAAAATACCCAAATAATAAAAAATGAGAAAAATTTTCACCAGTAGACCTATGCTAAAAGAAATGCTAAGGGAAAATTATACTTGATAAGAAATCAAATATAAAAAAAAGAATAACGAGAACTAAAAATTTAATATATGAGTGAATACAAAAGACTTATTTTTGCTCTTCTTAATTCATGAAAAAAAACTATTGCCTAATTAATGCAGATATAATGAGGTATTCTGGGCTTAGACATATGTGGAAATAAAATCTCCAACAGCAATAACAAAAAAGATAAGAGAAATTAAAAATATATGACTCTAAGGTGCTTAGGCTGTATGTAAAGCTGTATAATATTAATTCAAAGAAGAAAATAAGTAAATGACATATAATGTAATTAGTGAAATAATCACTAATCTACAAAGTATAAATAAAAAGGGCAGAAAGAAGACATTTGAAAATCACGAATAACAATGGCAAAAATTGTCAGAATCAGCATTTTCTGGATGCTGGAAATTAACTAATTGCTTGCAGCAATCTAGAGAGCATTTATTCTAGCATATAAGCTGAATCTCAGTAAGAACAGTGAGTTTTGGGGGCGCCTGGGTGGCTCAGTTGTTAAGCGTCTGCCTTCAGCCCAGGTCAGATCCCAGGGGCCTGGGATCGAGCCCCACATCGGGCTCTCTGCTCAGCCAGAAGCCTGCTTCTCCCGCTACCATTCCCTCTGCTTGTGTTCCATCTCTCACTGTGTTTCTCTCTGTCAAATAAAAAAAAATAAAAAAAAAAATCTTTAAAAAAAAAAATCTTTAAAAAAAAAAAAAAAGAACAGTGAGTTTTGTGGCTTTTTATTTTGCTCAGTTCCTATTCTCCTACCCTGCCCCAGTGAGGTTCATAGTAAACCTAAAAACCAACAACCTACCATCTTGGTGAAACCAGCAGTCTGACAGCCACTGGAGGAGACAAAATAGATTTGGAGCTCCTTTTGAATCCTCATTCCCAGAAAATTATTATTGTTTTTTTGTCTGGTGGTTCCCTGGAAGACCCCACTTGCAAGGCAGTGTATTTGACCTAACCTGAAAGTAAAACAACAGCAACAACAACAGAAATAGCAACAATAATAAAGCAAACATTCCCTGGATTATTTGTCAAAACATTTTTTTAAAAAATTGTTTAAAATAACAGATGCCTAGAGTGGTGCATATCACTTGGGGCAAAAGAGGGTAGCCAAAAACCTCAAAAGAAAAATCTAAGGAATAAGATATCCATAGGAGCTTTGGAAAGCTCTGGTGTATCACTGGTACTCTAAGAGACAATGTGAATGTGTAAGGCTGCGTGCATATGCTCAGCCAAAATCCGAGAAGACTCACCACTCACTGAATTCCTAGCTACAAATTCTTGTTACAGTTAGCGATCCTAGCAAGGCAATGGTGCTAATATAAGAGCAAAGTCTTTTTTTTTTTCTTAAGATTTTATTTATTTATTTGTCAGAGAGAGAAAGAACACGAGGAGCAGGAGGAAAGTCAGGCAGAGAGAGAAGCAGGCTCCCGACTGAGCATGGAGCCTGATACAGGACTCAGTCCTAGGACCCTGGGCTCATGACCTGAGCCAAAGGCAGACGCTTAACCAACTGAGCTACCCAGGCATCCTCAAAGTTTTCTATATTAATGGTACTGACTTGGTACTCACTTAAAATAGTGTTATGTTAATTAATTTTAATACGCTGGACAAGCGTCAGGAAAATGATCCCCCAAAATACAGTAAAGAAATGGCAAGGGAAAGAAAATGGTACATGAGAAAATGCCTATTTAAAACAAAACCATAGGGGTGCCTGGGTGTCTCAGTCGGTTAAGCATCAGACTCTTGATTCTGACTTAGATCATGATCTCAGAGCGGTGAGATTGAGCCCCATGTCAGGCTCTGCGCTAAGTGGTGTGTCTGCTTAAAGATTTGCTCCCTCTACCCTCCTTCCTCACTTGTGTGCTCTCTCTTTTTCTGTCTCAAGAAAACAAAAATAAAAAAACAAAAACAAAACCATATATTAAATGATTCAATTTATAGGAAATGTCCGTAATAGGCAAATCTATAGAAACAGAATATAATTAGTTGTACCTAGGGCTGGAGGGATTGGGTAAATGGGGAGAAACTGCTAATATGTGTGGAATTTTAGAGGGGGTGATGGAAATGTTCCAGAAGTAAATAGTGGCAATGTTTTCACAGCTCTGTGATTGTACTAAAACCACTGAGTTGCATACTTTAAAAAGGCAAATTTTATGGTTTTAAAATTATATTTCAATTTTAAAGTACACCATAAAAATGAAAAAAACACTAAGTAAATAGCCCATAAAGGAGAACAAATGGATTTGTAAACACTGTGTCTAAAAGACGATAGGAAAATAGTAAAGAGATATTAAGAACCGATGGGAGAAATAGAGAACAAATCCTAAGATGGTAGACTAGATCCAATAATGTCAGTAATTACAATAAAAGTAGATGAATAAACTCTATAGTTAACAGGTAGAGATCCACATAAATGATAGAAAGGAAAACCCAAATATATGCTGCTTAAAGGAGATTCACTTTACATATGAAGACAAAAACAGGTTGAAAGGAAAAGAATGTAAACAAACAATATCATTATAATGCTAGAATGACTATCATTATCAAGATGAACCATGTATTGGAAAGTAATAGAAATTATTTCTGAAAATATCAATGGATTAAAATAACATGGGATATTTCAATCTTTTGAAGCAAAATATACTAACTCAAAACCAAAGTGATTTGAAGGGAAGATATATTAATAATAAGAGGGGAAATAATAGAGGAAACCAACAAAGCAAAACATTGGTTCTTTGAAATGGCTGTTAAGATTTACAGTTAGCAAGAATAATCAAGAAAATAAATGAGTATAAATTAGTCAAATCAGATATGAAAGAGGAATCATAACTCTGGATACTAGAGACATTAAAAATAATAATGGAGTATTACGAACAACTTCATGCCAGTAATTCAAAAGAACATTGACAAAATGGACAATTTCCTTTAAAGATACAACTTAGCAAATTGCCTCAAAGTAACTGACTATCTAAATTTGTAATTAAAATCTTGTCACAATGGAAACTTCAGACCCAGAGTAATACTCCACAACCTTTTTTATGAGGCAAATATAACACAGATACCAAAAGTTGAAAAAGATATTACAAGCAAAGAAAATTATAGATCAATATCCTCCATGAGTATAAATATAAAAATTCATTTAGGGGCGCCTGGGTGGCTCAGTGGGTTAAAGCCTCTGCCTTCGGCTCAGGTCATGATCTCAGGGTCCTGGGATTGAGCCCCACATCGGGCTCTCTGCTCAGCGGGGAGCCTGCTTCCCCCTCTCTCTCTGTGCCTGCCTCTCTGCCTACTTGTGATCTCTCTCTCTCTGTCAAATAAATAAATAAAAAAATCTTTAAAAAAAATTCATTTAAAATATTAACAAATTAAATTCAGCAATATATAAAAGAGATAAATCATTATATCCAGGTGGGTTTTATCTTATGATCGTAGCCTTGGTCCAACATTGGAAAGTCAATCAATATAATTGGCTACATTAATAGAACAAAAGAGAAAAAAAACACATGATCATCTCAATGGATGCAGAAAATACATGAGACAAATGTCAATGCCCATTCCTGATTTTTTAAAGAAAGAACCTTTTAACGAAGTAGAAATAGAAGGAAATTTCTTCAAAATAATGAAGTATAGTTAAGATAAAACTAAAAGTAGCCCTAAACTTAATGCTCAACATTGAATGTTTTCCACCTAAAATTGGGAAAAAAGCAGGGATGTTCACCCTCACCATTTTTAAATAATACTGTACTGAAAATTCCAGCCACATAAATAAATTAGAGAAGAAGAAGCAAATGTCTGTTCATTTTCATGGCATGATTGGCTATGCAGAATATATATAGAAGCTGCTTGCCCCCTCTCAGATTTTTAGTATTAATTAGTGATTTTAACAAATGCTTTGGGTACAAGGTCAATATAAAAAATTGAATTGTATTTTTATATACTACCAACAAATAATGTTAATACAAACGTAAAAGTAAAAAGTTACACTAGCGTAAAATACAGTAGTAACAACTTTGACAAAAATTTGGAAAATCTTTTCACTAAAAGCCTAAAACGTTACAGAGCTAAAGAACAAATTAATAGAGGCCTTTTGTTTTTAGATGAAAATCAGGTAATTAACAGTGCTTTTAGATTTGAAATGAGAGCTAATTCCTTCTTAAGCAAGCCCCTTTCTTTTTATTACATCAAGATTAGAAGGCCTGGAAATTTGGGAACCCATGCCCAATGCAAAAAATCAAAATTTTGATTCCCTTTCAAATAAAAATCTTTTTTTTTTTAAGATTTTTATTTATTTATTTATTTGACAGAGAAAGACACATCAAGAGAGGGAACACAAGCAGGGGGAGTGAGAGAGGGAGAAGCAGGCCTCCCACTGAGCAGGGAGCCCAATCTGGGGCTTGATCCCAGGGTCCTGGGATCATGACCTGAGCAGAAGGCAGATGCTTAACAACTGAGCCACCCAGGCACTCCCCAAATAAAAATCTTGGTTTTCAACTTCCTGCATGTGTGTGTTTAAGCATATGTGGCTGGAAATTCTGTTGTGTGATTTTTCCACTACTTACTGCGATGCAAAGCAATTCCCTGAAACCTTGCTTCAACTTTCCAAGGAATAGTACTTCTCAGTACTTTGAGTCTCCTATTTTGAATAAATACCCAGTAACAAAAGAATTGTCACATCTGCCCCTGGAAATTTGGTATGTGTTTGGACTGTGTACTGATGTTCTATCAAGTTAGCATTATCGCTGAAGTGCTGAATTAGTAATGTTTTGATGTTTCATATTTAGATAGTAGCAACACGATAAGAGCCTGATGAAGAGTAATTATCATTCTATTTAGTTAGAACCCATTTCCATCTTCAAGAGGAATTTATCCTATCCTCTAAATTATTTTGCTTGTAGGAAGTTTGCATTCATCATTTATAGTCTTCATTTTGCAGAAGGCTTACCTGATGTCATTGGGCCATTCGGGAATCACATTACCACATTAAATTCTATGAATTAAATTGCTGAGGAAATAGTGTCTCCTAGCTTTCCCACAAACAAGAATTTGAAACGATAGCCTAGTAGTCAATGTCATTTTAGAAATGAATTGTGATGGGAATTTCATATTACATCGCTTCTCCTAAGAGTGTGAAAAATGGATTATTAATGCAAAACTGCATAAAGATTCCTCGAAGGCTAAGAAACTGGATCTGCTACTTTGACTTATACTTAAGCAAATGGATATTACTTTTGTCTGGCCTTGGAAGCTTGGTATTCACTTGTGATTTTTCTTTATGTTCCCAGCATCAAGGATTATCAGGGAAAACCTCAGTTTTACAGTAGAATTCTGCTCTTGTGCTCATTTATTCAGGAAACCAACCAGTCCAATTCTTGCCATCTGACTTATTATATCACACTTTGCCTATACAAAATTATGTGTATTCACCCCAACCCATCAAACCCAAGTACTAGTGAATTCTCCCATTAAAGGCAATTTTTCTGTGTGTTAGTGAAATGCTGCTTATTTATCATTGTTTAATTATGCCTTAAGTATGTCTAAATGCCTAAACCACTAATAGAGAAGGCAAAGCATTTGGTAGTTCCCTCATCAGAATCTTTTAGAACTTGATGAGGTCAAGGGTTATATATTATTCAGCTTTACCTCCTCAGTATCCAGAATAGTGCCTGACAAAGGAGTAATCCAAGATATCCATATTTAATAAGTAAATATGTAAATGAAGCAAAACACCTCCATTTTAAGAATATTCAATATCATCATAACTGGTTTCACTGAGTTTTTTCCAAGTTTCGTGTGTATGCGTATGAGTGCATGTGATTTTATGGATGAAAGCCGAGTCAAACCCGTCTAATTACTACAATTCTTGTGTTCAAAGTCAGCAGGGTGAAACCACAACTGATCTTTTCTGTAGGTTTTATTTATGTCTTTATCTCTGGAAAAACAGTAGCTTCTTCTCCTGAAATCAAGCATCCCGTGTCAGGATCACTTCCTACTCATTCCCACACATTTAAAGCATAACTAAGTCTACCGCCACTGCTTTGTAATTTCCCAAACCTTTCCCTATCACTACATCTATAGACACTGTCTATGCTCTGGTTACCAAATGACTTGGTTACAACCTTCTTTTGACTTTATTTGCCTTTGTACCTGTACTATATAGCATAATGAAAGGACTAGCACTAAAACCAATTTCTTTTTAACTCATCATACCTCTCTTCATGTTCTTATGATGGTTCACTGTTGGACTGTAGGTTATATAAGTATTTGTTTTCTACACTTGCTTTAAGGAAAATACAGTACACATGTGCACATGTGTGTATTTGTGTAGACAGAACAGAATGGGGTCCTCGACCTTAAGAAAATTGTAATCTGTAGGGGAAAATACACACACACACACACACACACACACACACACACACACACACACAAAGTTTAAGGTACATTTGCAAACATTTACATTTGTCATCTAAAACTTCTTTGCATGTTAATGAAAATGTGATCAATATATATATATGTACATATATGCACTTCAGAACTAACTAGAAATGTTAATCAGTTTTGATAATAAACTGTTTTTATGTCCCCTATAAATGATTCCCTTCTTGTAGTCTCCCACTCTCTCTAGGTGCCTGTCTCATGCAAAGCAGTCTGCTACATATCACATTTTTCATTGAGATTTCAATGTATTTAAGAATCATCAGATTCTGTATAGGAAATCTCAAATCATGTCATCAGTAACGTGTGGAGAAGCTACACGTTCCAAAAGGCATGCCTTTGTTTGAACTGCCCATGAGCCCCGGACTCACAGATTTTAATGCATGAAGGGACACACACGCTCAAAAAGGGCCAGACCTTATTCATGTCTCATCTTATGAGAGGGCAGCTTTCTTCACCTGCCTGTCCCAAACACCAGGATCATACTTACAATTTTCAGTCCAGACATGTTTGTAACAACATTAGCATAGATTATTTTATTCAGGACTTTAGATTGACAACAGAAAAAATTAATTGAGAATAATCAAAATCACCCTATCAAAGAAGCTATATATAGTTTACAACAATCAATGTAGGCACAATTATATACAAAAAATCATAGATATTATGTTTTGTGTTTCAACGATATCCATTGTTTATTACAGAATTGGTGAAGCCTTTAGCAAGATGGTGCTTGAAAAGACTACCTCTATTTTGATAGAATCCATATCTTCTTCCACTAACTTCATTCTGGATCTGACACTCTTCCATGACTGACACCAGTCTGCATTTGTGCAGCATATTTCTTGTATCAGACCTATTAATTGCAGAAGATTCTATCTTCCCATCTGCTATCCTCAAACTTCACACTTTCCACATAGACTTCTGCAACTACATTTGCACGGCCCCAGCAATCCCTTGTCTTGCTTTGCTACTGGACAGATCTATTAAAGTCCTGGAACTGTCACACATTTTCCTCAGAATGTTCGATGCCTCTCTCTCATGAGGATGGCTTCTTTCTTCCTGCTACGCTGTTGCTCTTGGAACTTACTTTCTCTTTTTGGTGCCTGTGATTAGCTGTGCATGAACAGTGAGAGCTTTCACTGTCTGTCTTGGTTTCTTGGCACAGAGAGGAACGCTGTCTCTGTAACTGAACGTTACCCAAAGAAAGCTTCAGGGTGCTTAGAAGACACAGACTGTGATTCTACTTAGGTAGCATGATCAAAGGCTCCAGTTTCCTGTCTTCAAAGACCACCTGGGCAAAACCTGGCCAGATTAGAACAGCCTATGTTGTGTGAAATGGGACCACAAAAGCAGTGGGCGGGAACATCTAGGAACTCTGCTAGGCAGCGGAGGGTAAATAGCACATATCTATGAAAATAAGAAAATAAGAAAGTTCTCCAGGGAAAACCAGTCATCGGGGCCCAAACACTTTCATGAATTTTATCTCCAGGAGTTTGCTCAGGTCCTCACAGTGACTATCAGAGGAAAATCCCCTGACATTTTCTGGCAGGTGGAGGGGGAAAATGAGCCATTTTGAAATATGGCAGACCACTCTGTTCTTCTTAACAAAGCCTACTTTCAGGAGAAACTATTTAATCCCAGCTTAAATCGCTGGGGTTTTATCAGAGCCGACTAGCAGGGAAGAGGGAAATACCAAACTCCAGCCCATTCTATCATCCTGTCCCACTGAAGGAAAGGGTGGGGACAGAAAAGTGCAGTTGATACTTGAACAACATGGATTTCAACTGCATGGGTCCACTTACACAGAGAGGTTTTACAGTCTAGTACTGGAAATGTATTTTCTGTTCCTTATGATTTTCTTAATAACATGTTTTCTTCTCTAGTTTACTTTATCATAAGAATACGGTATATAATACATATAACATACAAAATAGGTATTAGTTGACTATATTGTTGGTAAGGCTTCCAGGCAACAGCAGGCTGTTAGTAGTTGGCTTTTTTGGGAGTCCAAAGTTCTACATGGATTTTTGTTCAGGGGAGTGGGTGCTCCTAACTCACTAATTGTACATGTGAAGTTCCGAGTACAGAAGTACAGACTAAAAGACTGAGACCTACTCGTAGGACTATAGAACACTTTCTCTCCTCAAACACCTTAATGTCATATTACTAAAAGCCTATTTACAGCAGTTCCTTTTATGCAATACATCATGTTTGGCTATCAAGAAAAAAAATTACCAGACACGCTAAGAGGCTAACACACACACACACACACACACACACACACACACACACACACACACACACAGTTTGAAAAGAGAGCAAGCATCAGGATCAGACTTAGATATAGCAGAGAAGTTGGAATTGTCAGACTGGTAATTTAAAACAACTATGATTAAGAAGCTAAGAGTTCTAATATATAAAGCCTATCGTATGCAAGAACAGATGGAAAATCTAAGCAATGAGATGAAAATTCTAAGAAAAACAAAAAGAAATGCTGGAGAGCCAAAACGCTAACAGAAATGAAGAATGCCTTTGATGGGCTTATTAGTAGACTGGACACAGCTGAGGAGAGAATCTCTGAACTTGAGGATATTTCAGAAGAAACCAATAAAACTGGAAAACAGAGGGGGAAAAAAGCTGGGGGAGAGAGAATAAGAACAGAATATTCAAGAACTGTGGGACAACTACAAAAGATATAACAGATGCATAATGGGAATTCCAGAATGAGAAGAGAGAAAGGAATAGAAAGAACATTAAATAATGACAGAATTTCCCCCAAATTAATGTTAGACACCAAACTATAGATCCAGGAAGCTCTGAGAACATCAAGCAGAATAATGCATACTTCTTGTTGAAGATCTTGAAGAAGAGACTGATTAAGGTAGAGGCAATATTCAAAAGATGACAGAAAATTTTTCATAATGAAGATATAGATGTACTTTCGGATTCAAGAATCACAATGAGACGCCCCCCCAAAAAATACTCAGATGCATTATAATGAAACTGTAGAATGGCAAAGAAAACAAATAACCCTAGAATAAACAAGAAAGAAAAGACAAATATTGTACAAAGTACTGAAAATTGACCGTACAATAGGCTCATTCAAATGTGTATTCCAAAATGCTATCATATTCTGAAAATTTGGTGGGGAAATGAAGAATTACTATAATTCATAATAGCAACTATTTATAGTAGGTCAGTTAGAAAGGCTTTTTTTTTTTTTTTAAATAGGAGGAAAAGCTATCGTTCCACGTGATGGTTTGACAAATGAGAATAACCAGCGGTCCTTTTTTATATATAGTGTGAGTTCACTTTAAGCCACAAAATGTAGCTGGTGATAACGAACATTCAAATAACCATTTAGAACTTTCCTGCTCAAAATATATCGGAATAGGTGAGTGAGAGAATGCCATCATCCTAGAGACAGTCTTGAACCTATTCTAAATTATAAAAATGAAACAAACCATTACTGCACTAATTATATGAACAGTAACAAATTTTATATGAATGATTCGACACCACTTATGAGAATAATTTTCATAAAGACACATCCTGCCTTGACAGACACCCAAAATAGTTCAGGTATCCCTACTGAAGGATTGGCAAACTGTTGTTTTTAAAATGTGTTGTTTTCACTACATTACAGGAACTGTTAGAGAATAAAAGGATAAATAGCACATTTTTAAAAAACAGAATTGCGAATTCTAAAAACAAAGTTAAAACATTTTCTTGATTGATTGATTTTCCCTTGTTCTTTACAACTCAGAAGCCTCATTGTTCTGAATTGAACCATATCGATCTCTGAAGTAGTTCTATTCAGAAGCTTTATTTATAGAAGTTAAATGCCAAACACTCTTTTCATTAACGTCCACATGAGGCTCAGCTCTCAATGTTACAAATGTATTCCTAATTCTTGGGATTTTCACATCATTGATCAAAAAGGAAAAGAAAGGTCTGCTTTTTGCTTGCTCCTGAGATCTGCATTACAAACAAGTCTAGATATTTAAGAAACACTTTGAATATATTTACCTTTAGGATCCTTTCAGTGTTTTTGATTTTCCTCCAGAAAAATCTAAATGATTCTAAAAGACTAACTACAATGTACTGGTCATGTATGGAAGATGAAGGGGAGTTAGTGAAAATGAAAACAAAAAGCAATCATTAATCAAAAGCAAACATTTCAATTTCTCTTTGTAGTTCTGCCCATTTTTCTGTCATATATATAAATACACTATATATAAAATATATATAATATTTGGTGTGTTGAAGACTTTATTCTTTATTGAATAAATGTGATGTGTATCATTGTATGAGTTGAAGGTGTACAGTGTGTTACTTTGATACATATACATTGTAATATGATTGCTGATATGGTGATATTTATCACATTACATAATTATAGTACAATATAATTGTCTATACTTATTATACTGTGCATTAGATCTCTGTGGCTTATTTACTACCCATCACAAATTTGTAGCCTTACATACCATCATTCTCATCCCCCTCCATCCCCTCATAAACATCATTTTACTCTCTGGGTTTTACAAGTTTAACTTTTTTTAGATTTCACATATAAGTGATATCATAGAGTACCTGTCTTTGTCTGACTTATCTCATTTGTGATAATGTGATCAAGGTTCATCCATGTTGTTGCAAATGGGGAGATATCTTCCTTTCTCGTGGATGAATAATATTCTATTCTGTATATGTACCACATGTTTTTATCCATTCATCTGTCGATGGGCATTTTGGTTGTTTCCATATCTTGACTCTTGTGAATAATGCTGTGATAAGCCTGGGAGTGCATATATCTCATCAAAATCCTGTTTTCATTTCTTTGTCTGTATACTCAGAAGTGGAACTGCTGGATTTTATGGAATCTCTATTTATAATTTTTTGAAGAACCTCCATATTGTTTTCGATAGTGGTTGGACCAATTTACATTCCCATTAACAGTGTATACGGGTTTCATTTTCACCATATCCTTGCCAGTACCTATTGACACACATTTTCTTGATGCCAGCCATTCTGACAAGTGTGAGGGGATATCTCATTGTGGTTTCGATTTGCATTTCCCTGATAATTAGTAATGTTAAATACTTTTTCATGGTCTGTTGTCCATTTCCCTTATCCAATATATGGCTTGCAAAAATTGTCTCTTGTTCTATAGGTTGTCTTTTCATTTGGTTAACTGTTTCTTTCCTGTGCAGAAGTTTTTGAATTTGATGTAGTCTCATTTGTTGACTTTTTTCCTTTTGTTGTTTATGCTTTTGGTGTCATGCTCAAAATTATTGCCAAGAGCAATATTGATGAACTTCTTCCCTACATTTTCTTCTAGATATTACATTCAAGTCTTTGATACATTTCGAGTCAATTTTTGTGAGTGGTATGAGATATAAGTTTAATTTCATTGTTTTGCATGTATTTCCTAAGCTTTTCTAGCACCATTTGCTGAAGAGACTATCTTTCCCCATTGAGTATGCTTGACTTCCTTACTAAATGTTAGTTGACCATATATGCCACAGTTTAATTGTGGGCTGTCTATTCTGTTCTATTGTCCGACCTGTCTATCTTTGTGCAGGTACCACACTATCACTTTGTAGTATAGTTGGAAATCTGGAAGCGTGATACCTCTGACTTTATTCTTTTCTCTTGGGATCACTTTGGCTATTTGGGGTCTTTTGTAGTTCCACAAAAATTGTAAGATTATTTCTTTTATTTCTGCAAAAAATCCCTTTGGTATTCTGATGGGGGCTGTCTTGAATCTGTGGATAGTTTTGGATAGTATGACCATTTAATAATATTAATTCTTCTGATTCATGAACATGTGGTATCTTTTCATTTGTTTGTGTTTTCTTCAATTTCTTTCATCAAGGTTTTATAGTTTCCTTTGTACAAATCTTTCATTTCCTTGGTTAAATTTATTCCCAAGCATTTTATTGTTTTTGAAGCTATTATGAATGAGATGGTTTTCTTTACTTCTTTTAGAGATTCTTCATCACTAATGTAAAGGAATACCACTGATAGCTGTAAGTTGATTCTGCTTCCTTCCACTTTACTGATTCTTTGGGATTTTCTATATATGGGATCAGACCTCACCATCAGCAAATAATGACAATGTCATGTCTTTCTTTTCAACTTGGATGCCTCTTTCTTTCTTTCTTTCTCTTTCTTTCTTTCTTTCTTTCTCTTTCATCTAATTGCTATAGCTAGGACATTCAGTATTATATTGAACAGCAGTGGAGAGAGTGGACATCCTTGCCTTGTTCCTGATTATAAAGGAAACACTTTCAATTGCTGTCCATTAAATATAGTGTTAGCTATAGGTTTGCCGTATATGGCCTTTATTACGCTGAGATATGCTCCTTCTATACCTAGTCTGTTAAGGGTTTTTATCATGAAAGGATGTTGTATATTGTCAAATGCTTTTTCTGTGTATATTGAGATGACCATATAATTTTTATCTTCCATTTTATTGATGTGATGTATTACATTTATATTTTCAAATCATATATCTGATAATGGTTTTGTATAAAAAATACATAAAGAGGGGCGCCTGGGTGGCTCAGTCAGTTAAAGCCTCTGCCTTCAGCTCAGGTCATGATCTCAAGGTCCTGGGATGAAGCCCCACATCGGGCTCTCTGCTCAGCGGGGAGCCTGCTTCTCCCTCTCCCTCTGCCTGCCTCTCTGCCTACTTGTGATCTCTCTCTCTGTGTCAAATAAATAAAATAAAATCTTTTAAAAAATACATAAAGAGCTCGTACAATTCAATAACAAAAACTAATTTGATTATAAACAAGTAAATGATCTGAATAGACATTTTTCTACAGAAGACATCCAGATGGCCAACAGACACAAAATTATCACTAATCATCAGGGAAATGCAAATCAAAACCACAATGAGATATCACTTCCTACTTGTTAGAATGGCTAGTATCAAAAAGACAAATAACAAGTGTTGTCAAGGATGTGGGAAAAAGGAAATCCACATGCACTATTGGTGGAAATGTAAACTTGTATAGCCACTATGGAAAAAAGTATGGAGGTTCCTTAAAAGATTAAAAGTGTAACTACCATATGATCCAGTAACTCCATGGAGGGAAACACTAATTCGAAAAGATATATGTACCCCTAGGTTCTTTGCAGCAGTATTTATATAGCCAAAATATGGAAGCAACCTAAGGGTTCATAGATGGATGACTGGATAAAGAAGATGTAGTAAACATCCACAATGTAACACTATTCAGTCTTAAAAAGGAATTAAATGTTGCCATTAGAGGCAATATGGATGGACCTGAAAGGTATTATGCTAAGTGAAATAAATCAGACAGAGAAGGACAAATATTGCATGATTTCACTTATATGTGGATTCTCAAAACAAACAAACAAGCAAGCAAAACAAAACCCAAACTCAGATACAGAGAACAGATTGGTGACTGCCAGAGTGGAGGGGTTGGGGAGGTGAATGGGTAAAAGAAATGAGGAATTAAAAACTTCCTGTTATGAATTACAAACTTCCTGTTATAAAATAAATAAGTCATAGGGATTTAATGTAAAGCATGGGGAATATATTCAATAATATTGTATTAACTTTGTAAGGCAACAGATGGTAACTAGACTTATCATAGTGACCATTTTGCAATATATACAAATGCTCAATATATGTACAATGTATAATCACTGTGTTGTGTACATGAAACTAATATGATATTGAATGTCAATTGTACCAAAGTAGAAAAAGAACAGATAATGACAACAAAATGATTTAGAAAGATTGAAAATAAAATAACAGGAAAGTTGTATATAAAAACTATCAGAATTCATAACCTTAATAACAGACAAGGTTGAATCTGAGGCAAGAGTTTTAAATGAAACAAAAATGTAGCAATTAGGGGCACCTGGGTGGCTCAGTGGGTTAAAGCCTCTGCCTTCAGCTCAGGTCATGATCTCAGGGTCCTGGGATGGAGCCCCGCATCGGGCTTTCTGCTCAGCAGGGAGCCTGCTTCCCCCTCTCTCTCTCTGCCTGCCTCTCTGCCTACTTGTGATCTCTCTCTGTCAAATAAATAAATAAAATCTTTAAAAAAAGAAGTGATGCACAAATGAGTGTATAGTACATTCGCAGAGCTCAAAAAAGATCATTGTATTTGATTTTGTATATGGATGTTTGTGTATGCATACACATAGGCATGCATAAAGTGTTCTGGAAATAAACTAAAAATACAGCTAGGTTCTATGCAATAGAACTGAGTACTTAGGGAACAAAAGCAAGAAAAATTTTTTCATTTTATATCCTTTTTTACATTTTTGAATTTTGAATCATGAGAACATTACCTATTTAAAAATAAGTATAATTTAATTTTTAAAAATACTGAAGTTAAAGCAACCACAAAAAAATCCTTTACCAAGAGAGGAGCTGAAAATTAAGGGTTACGTTACGTATTTGAGCTCTGAATCCTCATCCTTACCTCTTGCAATATACCCAAAACAAAAGTGGAGGAGGGAGCCTGGTATGTTTCTATTATACTGAGCTACATTGTCCTTCAGTTTCAAAGTAAAATGAAAATGTTAATATACATGGGGAAAAAAGGACTATATTTTTATTATTTATTTTTGTTTTAAATATTTTGTTTATTCATGAGAAAGAGAGAGGGAACACAAGCAGGGGAAGAGGTAGAGGGAGAAGCAAGCTCCCCATGGAGCAGGGAGCTCTATGTAGGACTTGATCCCAGGACCCTGGGATCAGGACCTGAGCTGAAGGCTAATGCTTAACCGACTGAGTCACCCAGGCACCCAAAGGAATATATTTTTAAAATTGGAATGAAATCTTTTTAAATGACTGAAAGTCATTAGGGATAAAACCAATTTCAAAATTTAACTCTCGAAAGATATATAGCTTTTTGGCTACAGAGAGAGGAGGCTTCACTATAGAGATCCCAATTTGCAGCACATACTAAGGAACAGGTGGATTTCAATGTAGGCTTAATAACTCCTCTCCAGTCTGGAAACTTTCAGCTACAATTCCTGTGTGCTATGGAAATGAAAGAGTTCCAAAGACCTTTCCACCTCAATTATAGCCAGCTTTTAGGAAGCAGCAGAGAACTTGTACAAAGTAGAATAATGTTTGGTAAATCCCAACCCTCACTGACATTTCATTAACATATCATTAAGAAAAGCCAGTTTTTGGACTTTTTTTTCGTTCTGAAAGGTGATGCATTTGCACTCTAAGTTGTTATGTTTGGTGCTATGTGACACGGGTCTCGGGTCTCATTTAATCATTGAGAAGATATTTTTTTTAATGATTACAAGGTCTGCTTTTTATTTCCAGGATTGTAAACAGTTACCTCTATAACATTGGATGACTCATAACATTTTGATGTCCAAGTCTGAATCTTTCCAAATTGGGTTGATAAAATCAATGGCTTAAAGCCATCTCTTTGTAATGTTCTTAACAAAATCATGTGTAAGTAATGGATAGTCTTGGGTTCAGAAACAGTCCCTTAGGCTCTAACAATACAAGTTAAAGTGATTTAACCTCCTGAAGAGAAAGTAAAAGTGCAAGAACAGTTTTAGCCCACTGGGAATCATTTGCTATATCCAAGCACAGGAGCTACTTGAACTGTAATGTGTAAATGGGTATGTTAAGATGGTCAAGTCCATCACAAGATCCATTCATAATTTAGTGCTAACTGCCTAATGAATGATTAAGGACCAACTATTTCATTTTATTTTTTAAAATATTTTACTTATTTATTTGACAGAAACAGCGAGAGAGGGAACATAAGCAGGGAGAATGGGAGAGGGAGCAGGGAGCCAGATGTGGGACTCGATCCCAGAACCCTTGGATCATGACCCGAGTCAAAGGCAGATGCTTAATGACTGAGTCACCCAGGCACCCCAGGGACCAGTTATTTTAGATTAGTCAAAGTGTTTGCTATGTAAAACTTTTATTAATCTGCTTTCTTTTTGGATTTCCTTTATCTTTACTATAATTATTCTGCTTAGTAAGCAAATACTGAAATTTTTATCTAGAACAAGCACTTTCTAAAAAAACTATCTTGTAGTCTTTAGTGTCCTTCATGTACAGTAGAATCTGTCACCTGATAGTCTTTGGGAAAATGTTTTATCTTTAATCTGCAGGTTTATATCCTGCCAAGCTGTTTTTCATTGTATTTTTGTTTTTAATAGCTTCAATGAGGTATAATTGGCATAGAAGAAGCTACACATATTTAAACGATATAGTTGTTTGATAAATTTTGACCATGATACTATCACCACAATAAAGATAATGAACATATCATACATAAGTCCCCAAAATTTCCTTATGCCACTTTTGCCATTCCTGCTCCTTCCTTCCCAAGCAAACACTCATTTGGTTTTCGTCAATACAGGTTAATTTGCGTTTACTAGAAATTTATGTAAATGGAACCATAAATATGTACCCTTTTTTCTGCCTTCTTTCATTAAGCGTCATTATTTGAGATATAGTCACACTGTTGGGTTATCAATAGTTTATCATTTTAATAGCTAAATAGTATTCCATTGCATGTATATACCACAGTGTTTTTATTCATTCACCAGTGGATGGACATTGGGTTGCTTTTAGATTTTTGGTTATTATGTACAAAACTGTGATGAACAATTATGTACAAATCTTTGTATGGGAATAAGTTTTCATCTCTTGCATAACTGCCTAGGAATGGAATGTTGAATCATAGCTGGTAGGTATGTTTAACTTTTTAAATTGAGATAAAATTGACAAATAACATATTTGTTTCAGGTGTACAACATAATGATTTGAAATTTGTATGTATTGTGAAATGATCATCACAATAAGTGGTGATAATTAAAATCTATCACCATATAGTTACATTTTTCCCAGTAATGAGAATTTTTAAGATCTACTGTCTTACCTACTTTTAAATATGTTATACAGTATTAGGAATTATAATCACCACGTGAGACATTACATCCCCATGACTTGTTTATTTTATAATTGGAAGTTTGTCCCTTTTGACCCTTTTCACTCATTTTGATCACCCCCAACCCTCACCTCTGCCAGCCACCGATCTGATCTCTGTATCTATGAACTATTTTTTTTTTTAGAAAGAGAGAGGGAGAGTGCACTCTAGCTGGGGGGTAGAGAGGAAGATTTATACCTATCTATATAGATATAGATATAGATATATACCTCGCCCATCATGGAGCCCAACATGGGGCTCAATTTTCACCACTCAATTTCATGACCTGAGTCGAAATCAAGAGTAAGACCCTTAACCGACTAAACTACCCAGACACCCCTATTAGCTATTTTTAAACATACTTTTATTGTAACAAAATATACATAACAATTATCATTTTAACCATGTTTTAGTTCCGGGACATTAAATACACTCACACTGTTGTGCGACCATTACCACCATCCAACTTCAGAACTTTTCATCTTGCAAAACTAAAACTTTGTACTCATTAAATACTGGCTCCCCATTCCCCTCTCCTCCAGCCCCTGCCAACTACCATCTTACATTCTGTCTCTTTGAATGTGACTATTTTAGGTATTTCATACAAATGAATATTTGGGCTTTTTGTGACTGGCTTATGTCACTAAGCATAACACCTTCAAGGTTCGAGCATGTTATAGCGTGTGTCAGAATTCCTTTCTTTCTTAGGGAGAATGATATTCCATTGTATGTACATACCACTTTTCTTTTTTTTTTATCTATTCATCCTATGATGGATATTTGGTTCTTGTGAATAACTGCCGCCATGACCACGGGCGTACAAATATCCATTCGAGTCACTGCTTTCACTTCTTTGGGGTATATACTCAGAAGCGAAATTGCTGGTTCATACGGTAATTCTATGTTTAATTTATTTAGGAATCACTGTGCTGTTCTCCAGAGTGGCTACACCATTTTACACTCCTACCAGAAAAGCACAAGTGTTCCAATTCTTCTGTATCCTTACCAACACTTGTTAATTTTCTTTTTTTAAAGATAATAACCACCCTAATGTGTGTGATTATATAACCTTAGTGAATCTGACTAACCGAAATGAATGAAAACTTAATTAAATGATGCCCGATACTGTTTTAGAGCATTTAAGCCGTAGAAATTTTTGTTGTAACGAACTACGTGTAAAAGTTTACTCTGTGGAAAAGACAACGACAGGGCCATTCTGTTTGAAGTGAGCGTTTGAGCAACACAGTCCTGTGAAACTTCTAGGCTCCCAGTCTTGTTCCTCTCTCGGTAGCACCCTAAAGAGACAGTCTAAAGCAGTCAACTGTGTCAAATGGCTTAAAATATCACCACTTCAAACCTATAATGGTTCAAGGTTTGTAACTTCTGCTTTGGTAACCAGTGTAACCACCATTTTATTCAGTAAAGTGAGTTTCAAAAGTTAACACGAATAATTAAAAACTTGGAGCTAGACTGGAAGCTGTTAAATATCCTGTGTAATCCTACAAGTGCCCTCATGGTTCCCTAGTATCTTGAAGTCCTTTGGCAAATTCATATTATCCCTTAATCCTCTCAAATTGACTTGAATGCATTGACATCATTTAAAAACTAATTTCAAGCTGATGAACCCTTTACTGTCCTTGTATTTTAAATATGAATAGACAGGAATCTAAATTGCATGATCATCCAATCATTCTTATAGGCATGATTTTCCAACGAATACACTCTATAGGAGCCACTACTTAGTGAGTCCCCAATACTCCATTACTCTCTTAGTGAAATCTAAATTCATGAATGCTTTTTAAATATGTATACATAAAAGAGTTTCTGAATCAATCAGACGTAAAGAGGAAACATATCACTTAATGGTTGAGAGCATGGGCTATAGAACCAAGGGATGCCTGAGTTAGAACCAGGGTCTACTACTTGTGAGCTGTGCCATGCTGGGTAAATCAGATAACTTCTCCGGACCTCAACTTTCTGATCTGTTAAAAAGGGATTATGATATCGGAACCTATTTCATAGACTTGCTATGAGAATTAATGTCACTAATATTTATAAATTAATTAGAACAATGTTTGGCACAAACACCATAAATAAAATTAGATGAAATTTCCTTCTTTTCTGACAAAGGTTATGTTATATCTATATTTCCCTAGAGATGTGCTGAGTTCTAATAAAGATCTTTCTTGACTTATGATGGGGTTATGTCCCAATGGAGTCATCATAAGTCGAAAATATCTCAAGTCAGAAATGTATTCATTACACCTAATCTACCAAACAGCGTAGCTTAGCCTAGCCTACCTTAAACGTTCCCAGAACAATTCCATTAGTCTATAGGTGGGCAAAATCATCTAACACAAAGTCAATTTTATAATAAAGTGTTTAGTATCTCACGTAATTTATTGAATACTATACTGAAAGTGAACAACAGAATGGTTGTATGGGGACACAATTGTTGTCAGTATGTCAGTTGTTTACTACCTCACTTTATAAAGCCAAGGAACTGCATATGGACTTGATCAGTGTCTTTCTACCAGTGTTTTAAATGCCAATAGAATGGGAAAAGAGGATTAAGATCATTTACCTCCCTCCATAACTTACTCCCTGCTACTTTTCTTGCCCTCTCCCGTCAATCTCTAAAACACTTCTGATTCTAGCCATAATGAAATCCTTATAATTATTCAAAGGAATTATGCCTTTTCAACTTCTACACCATCTCACATCCTTTTCCTTCTTCCTTAATTATCTTTGCGACATTTCTTTGTCTAGCTAAATCACATGAGATTTCAATGCTGATTAAGAAATTGTGATTAGTGGGCAAATTTATTTGAGCTCTGGGCATGAAGATAGTGTATCAAAACAACCCCTAAATGAAGAAATACCATCAGTAAACAAAATTTTAAAAGTCCATATTAACTTTCTCACCAAGTGTTATAGCATAAAATTAATTCCACTTAATATATGACTTTTTTCTTTTCTTTTTTTAAAGATTTATTTATTTATTTTAGAGAGAGAGTGTGTGTGCACAAATGAGTGGGCAGAGAGGCAGAGGGAGAGGGATATAATCAAACTCCCCACTGAGCAAGGAGCCCAGCCACAAGGCTCAATCCCAGGAACCAGGACCTTGAGATCCCAGGACGGTGAGATCATGACCTGAGCCAAAACCAAGACTTAGGTGCTTAACTGACTGAGCCACTTAGATGCCCCATAACATATATATATATATATACACATATATATATATTTTAGATTTTTTATTTTATTTATTTGACAGAGAGAGAGAGAGAGATCACAAGTAGGCAGAGAGGCAGGCAGAGAGAGAGGGGGAAGCAGGCTCCCTGCTGAGCAGAGAGCCCGATGCGGGGCTCGATCCCAGGACCCTGAGATCATGACCTGAGCCGAAGGCAGAGTCTTTAACCCACTGAGCCACCCAGGTGCCCCAACTTACATCTTTCATAGAAAAAGAAACTAGGTAGCCATGCTACATGTAACTAGAGGATTGGTCCCTCCTCTCTATGGCATTCTCCCCTTCTTCTCTCTAGAGTTTGTCCCTTGGCAATGTTGCTTAGTGCTCCTGGTTCAATTATAGGCCAGTATTTACCACCTGTCACCCTTTAGAAATTCTGGACACAGTTGTCTCATAAGTTACCATTCCTTTTCTGTGCAAGCCAGAGGTAATTCCTGCTACACTGGTATAAGTACCACCCACATTATATAGAAATATCTTCAAAACCTTCATCCTACTTCCCAGTCAAGAGCCCCCTGAGGTAACCACTACTCTGATTTCTACCATCATATGCTAATATTCGCTCTTCTTAAATTTTACATAAATATAACATAGTATGTAATGTTTCCTTTTAACATTAATGTAAATAAGATGCAATCACATTGCTCCAGGTAGTAGTAGTTTGTTCTTGTCATTGTTCCCTCACATAAATTTACAGCAATTAATTTAAACATGGTATAGTTGGCCATCTGTGTTATTTTTAATTTTATGTGTTATAAGTAAATTTTTATAAAGTTTTTTACATATCTTGCAGTACAGATATCAAATACACACTTCTTTTCTTTTTTCTTTTCTTTTCTTTTCAGAGAGGGGAGAGGGGGAAAGGGAGAGAGAGAGAGAATGAGAGAGAGAATCTTAAGCAGGCTCAACATCCAGCTGGGAGCGAGATGTAGGGTTTGATCTCTCAACCCTGAGATCATAACCTGAGCTGAAATTAAGAGTTGATGTTTAACCGACTGAGCCACCCAGGCACCCCTGCCCTTATTTGTTTTGTGTATATACCCTATGATGGGATTCCTGGGTAGTAGAAATGTACACCCACATGTTAATGTGCACATGCACACAGACCTCCCAAGGACAAATATTCTCAGATATGACTCTAAATCTATAATGAGTAAGAGAATCAATTGTCTCTTACTAGGTTACTCCAGTCTTCCATGACATATCCTAGGCATGACTGCCTCATAATGTGTTAGGCAGATCATTTTCTAGTATAAGTCATATTTAACATGATAATGGAAAATAGTCTTGGTTCCTTTATTTCATTACTTACCACTCACCTGTGTCTCTCAAATTTTACACATTTGGGCATGCTTTAGATCACAAAGGGCCATAATATTACCATGAATCCTTCTTAACTTCCATTCTTCTACCTAGGAAAATTCAGTGAGGAAAACTTAGGATGTCAGTAATTCTTAACTAACGGCCTATCTAGTCCCTTGTCTCTGAATAGGAGAGGGACAGCTGTGTGGTACCATCATAAGAGATGGTTTACTTCTGGTTGCATAAGGGTCATATAAGCATGTATAGTAAAAGGAACAAGGCATTTTCCAAAACTATGTTCCAAAAAGTGTAAGGTATTAGTAACCTGAGAAAAGTGGTGTTCTAAATTTGTGGAAAGTGACAGCCTGAAAATAGTGAGGCAGATTAATAATTGCTACAAGAATTATTGGGGCTTTTAATATTTTATGAAGTTCTACATTAGTAATACAGACTTTATAATTTCCAAACTTAGTGAGCATGAAACTGTTTTCTCAGAGTACCTAGTAACATCTTTATGGAAACAGTGATTATTAGAGCCAAGTTTGAGAAATACATTCATTGGGATATAAGGAATGGCATGTGGCTAAATGAATTGAGCCCATTGCTTCCCTTCAGAGGGACCGGAGAAGAAGTTCTGCCTAATAGTTGGTTACTGTGTGACTCATGTTGCCCTCCCTACAATGGGTACAAGGGGGAGATAAACGTAAGATTCAGGCTCTCCTCTACAGTGGCTCACAGGCATGAGTAGCTCTCATTTGTGCAAAAATCATCTTATTCTGGGCTAGAATCGTAGAGCAACTTTCTTACCTGGAAGCGTACCTAGGAGTAATATCTCCCTAGGGCTAAATTGTTCTATTTCTTTATGAACGCAAGTATGCATCCCCCTTAATTCTGATCAGCATTTATAGGAGTGCTGGGTTTTAGAATTACGAGATACTATATTTGGATAGTACTTCTGGTTTTTTTAATATTTTGCATGTTCTGTATCTCATTTGAACCACACAACTCCTATGATTATTGGACAAGAGAGAGATTATTATTTCTGTTAGATATAAAGGAGAAATTGAGATAGATAGGGAAGTAATACAGAAGTTAGCTTGGCAGAGTTGGAAAATAACTGAATGAGGAATGAGAAAACCTGTGCCCTTATTCTCTTGCAGATATTAAATGACTGTATGACTTTTAGTTATTTACCGATTTCTCTTTTGAAATAATAAAATCTGTGTTATGTACCTGTTGGGGTGTTATGTGCCTTAAAATGCAGGTAAAATATATTGCAATAGTGTAAGCACTAAACAAGTATGAGGTATTCTTATTAACTTGTTCACAGCTCTACACCTCATCAGAGATGCAATCGTTATGAGAAACCAACCCTCATGGATGAATCTTGTGCTTTCTTTCCACAATATTAAGATGTGGGAAGTCACACAAATACAAAGGCTCAAATGTCTTCCTGTTTTTCCTGATTTCATGCTGGAGCTATAGTAGCCTGAGCAAGCTTTTAAAACATGAAAAATGTTTATCATGTCATTCTTGTGCCTAAAACTATTTTATGCCTTCCCAATGCACTTCCATTTTGTATCTACATTCTGTTCCGTCTACAAGACCAGGCTTGATCTGGCTGAAACCTATCTTACCAACTTCTATTTACTATCCCTATCATTCACTATCCTTCAGATACATCTATTTTACTTCCTTGAATTCCCCAAGCTTTTTCCTATCTCTAGAGTTTTTGTACATGCTAGTACCTCTGTTTGAAATGACCCCTCTGCCTTCACCTGGCTAATGGCTCCTCATATTTTAGATTTCAGATTAAATGTCACTTCTTCAGAAAGGCCATCTGTGTATGTTATATATATCATGGCATTTTCTCTCATTTTTCTCTCTTTTTAGAAAATGTCATACTCTTCATAATATTTATTTTAAGAAAAACAAATGAAGGATCTTTTTTTATTTTTTTTTTAAATATTTTATGTATTTATTTGACAGAGAGGGACACAGCGAGAGAGGGAACACAAGCAGGGGGAGTGGGAGAGGGAGAAGCAGGCTCCCCACTGAGCAGGGAGCCCGATGCAGGGCTCCATGCGGGGCTCAATCCCAGAACCCTGGGATCATGACCTGAGCTGAAAGCAGAGGCTTAGTGACTGAGCCACCCAGGCGCCCCAAAGATCTTTTTTATTTATTTTATTATTTTTTAAAGATTTTATTTATTTATTTGACAGAGAGAGAGAGATCACAAGTAGGCAGAGAGGCAGGCAGATGGAGAGGGGGAAGCAGGCTCCCTACTGAGGAGAGAACCTGCTGCAGGGCTCGATCCCTGGACCCTGGGATCATGACCTGAGGCGAAGGCAGAGGCTTTAACCCACTAAGCCACCCAGGCGCCCCCAAAGATCTTTTTTAAGGTTTGCTTTCTAAAACCTTTCTGATGTGCTCTAAACCTCATGAATGCAAAGACTTTGTTTATGTATTGTTAATTGGCTATGCACAATGCTCATTACAGTAACTAACACATAGTAGCCACTCAATAATGTTTGTTGGATTGGTTGGGTGCATACTGCTTTTTATCAAAAGTATCAATGTTCTCTTTTGATAAAAGAAGGAATACAACTTCCTGATGGAAAGTCATGACTAAGCCTTTATTCTGAAAAAAATCATAAATAGTATAAAATATTTTGAGATCTCATGATGAATCTTTTAATCTGTGGTTCCCATCTGAAGCATACTAGTAAGTCCTTCATCCCTAACAGCTCACTGGCAGTCACCATCCACTTTTGTCTTTACTATCAGTACTTGCTTCTTCCGATTTCACACAAACTTAGGGAGAAAACAGCTCATCCTGACAAATGTGCATCTGTTGGGCAAGTGGACAGAGTCACCACCAATGGAAAGGATATATTAACTGTAGCATCTATATAGCATGCTATCTTTAAAGGAATTCCTGAGCATTAAAAAAATATTTCCCTTAATCACATGCCATTTTGATTCTTATTAAAAGGACTAGAAAAAATAAAATGTTATTTGTGTGGTGTTTACTTTGTAATAAATGGCACCAGAAGATGAAAATCAAATACTGAGTCATCAGATAGAATTTCACTCTAGTCCTTTCTTTCTCCTCATGTCCCAGAGGACCACTCCTGCTTTCTAGATATTTTAGCTTGAATGAAACAAATGGCTCATAGATCATGTCCCTGCTAGGGATGTCTTGCAAAGACCGGTATACTTTGTTAATCTTTGAGCCCATCTGTGATCTTCTTGTGCCAACCCTAGAAATGAGCTGCAAAATATTTAGCAGTTATCTTCAATGTTTCTAGAGTCCCCATAATACCAAGATACTAAGCTTTACATAATATCTTCTACATGAAGGAAAAAAATTATAAAGCAAACCACGTTTTCAATTTTCATTTCTTTTTTTCTTGTCATTAATCAACAGTTCAGCATAGTTGCAGGTCTCTATTTTACTTTACTTCCTCACTTCCTTAGCTTATGTATATATGTATTCATTCAGTCACGCATTCATTTTTCAATATTTTATTTTGAAAAAATTTGAGATTAACTTAGTGATTGCAAGGATAGTGCTGAAAGATCTCAAGCGTCCTTCACTTGGCTTCCTCCAGTGACAATATCTAACAAAACCATAGTACAGTTACCTAACCAGGAAACCAACATCACTGCAACACAGATTTTATTCAGATTGCAGCAGTGTTTACATGGATTTTTTCTTTTGATGAATAATTGTGAAATATTATCATATGAATAGGTCAGTGTAACCAGCACTATGATCAAGACACAGAACTGTTCCACCATCCGAAAGAAATTCTTTCATCCTGTCCCTTTATAGCTACACACTCCTGGCAACCTGAACCCCTGACAAACATTGATCTGTTATCCACCACTATAATTTTGTTATTTTGAAAGTATGGTATAAATGATATCATAAATGAAGTAATTTTTTAGAAACTGGCTATGTATGTATGTATGTATAGTTAACACACAGTGTGATATTAGTTTCAGGTGTACAATACAGTGGTTCAACACTTCTGTGCGTCACCCAGTGCTCATCAGGACAAGTGTACTCCTTAGTCCCCGTCACCTATTTCACCCATTCCCCCACCCACCTCCCCTCTGGTAGCCATCAGTTTGTTCTCTATAGTTATGAGTTTATTTCTTGGTTTTTCCCTCTTTTATTTTCCTTTGTTCATTTGTTTTGTTTCTTAAATTCCACATATGAGTGAAATCATGTGGTATTTGTCTTTCTCTGACTGACTTATTTTCCTTAGCATGGTACTCTCTAGCTCCATCCATGTCATTGCAAATGGCAATAGTATAGTCTATTTTATGGCTGAATAATATTCCATTGTATATACATACCACTTCTTCTTTATCCATCCTTCCATCAACAGACACTTAGGCTGCTTCCATAATTTGGCTATTGTAAATAATGCTGATATAAACATGGGGTGCATGTATCCCTCTGAATTAGTGTTTTTGTATTTTGGGGGTAAATACTCAGTAGTGTGATTATGGATCATAAGGTAGTTCGACTTCTAAATTTTTGAGGAAACTTCATACTGTTTTCCACAGTGGCTGCACCAGTTTGCATTCTCATCAATGGTGTATGAGGGTTCCTTTTTTTCCTACATCCTCTCCAACATCTGTCGTTTCTTGTGTTGTTGATTTTAGCTCTTGTGACAGGTATGAGATGATATCTCACTGTAGTTTTATTTTACATTTCCTTGCTGATGAGTGATGTTGAGCATCTTTTCATGTGTCTGTTGGTGATCTGTATGTCTTCTATAGAGAAACATCTCTTCATGCCTTCTGCTCATTTTTAAATTCGGTATTTTTTTTTTACATGTTGAGTCATATCAGTTCTTTATATATTTTTGATACTAATCCTTTATCAGATATGTCATTTGCAAATATCTTCTCCCATTTGGTAAGTTGTCTTTTAGTTTTGTTGGTTGTTTCCTTTGCTGTAGTTTATTTTTGCTTTTGTTTCCCTTGCCTCAGGAGACATGTCTGGAAAAATGTTGCTATAGCCAATGTCAAAGACATCACTGCCTGTGCTCTCTTCTAGGATTTTGATGGTTTCCTGTCTCACATTCAGGTCTTTAATCCATTTTGCATTTACTTTTATGTATGGTGGAAGAAAGTGGCCCAGTTTCATTTTTTTGCATGTAGCTGGCCAATCTTTCTATACAATTTGTTTAAGAGACTGTCTTTTTCCCATTGGATAGTCTTTCCTTCTTTGTTGAAGATTAGTTGACCATATAATTGTGGGTTTATTTCTGGGTTTTCTATGCCATTCTATTGATCTGTGTGTCTATTTTTGTGCCAGTACTCTACTCTTTTGACGACTACAACTTTGTAATATAACTTAAAGTCTAGAATTGACAAAGTACAGCATCCATTCATGATAAAAGCCCTCAACAAAGGCAGTTTAAAGAGAACATACGTTAACATAATAAAGGCCATATATGAAAAACCCATAGCAAACATCATACTCTATGGGAAAAACTGAGAGCTTTCCCCCTAAGGTCAGGAATAAGACAAGGATGTCCACTCTTACAGTTTTATTCAATATAGTATTGGAAGTCCTAGCCACAGCAATTAGACAACAAAATGAAATAAAAGCATCCAATTTGGTAAGAAAGAAAACTTCCACTATCTGCAGAAGACATGATACTATATCTAGAAAACCCGAAAAGCACCACCAAAAACACTATTAGAACTGATAAATACATTCACTAAAGTTGCAGGAAACAAAATCAATGTGCAAAAATCTGCTGCATTTCTATACATCAACAATGAAGCAGCAGAAAGAGAAATTTAGGAAACAATCCCATGTATAATTTTACCAAAAATAATAGGACACCTATAAACTTAAAGAGGTAAAAGATCTTTACCCTGAGAACTATGAAACATTGATGAGAAAAACTGAAGACAACACAAAGAGTTGGAAAGGCATTCCACACTCATGGATTGGAAGAACAAATATTGTGAGTATGTCTATACTTCTCAAAGCAATCTATAGATTTAATGCAATCCCTATCAAAATACCAAGAGCATTTTTCACAGGACTAGAACAAACAATCCTAAAATTTATATGGAACCACAAAAGACCTCAAATAGCCAGTGCAATCTTGAAAAAGAAAAGGAACTGGCATTTTTAAATTCAGCATATTGCTGAGATCCAAACATGTAGTTGTATGTATCAATGTTTCATTTCATTGCTGAGTAGTATTCCATGGTAGTTCAGTTGTAGGACATTTAAGTTTTATAGTTTTGGGCATTACAAATAATGCTGCTATGGACATTTCTGTACAGGATGTTGTGTGAACATACGCCTTCATTTTTCTTGAGTAAACACCTAGGAGTGGAGTTGCTGGGTCACCTGGTAAGTGTATGTTTAATTTTGTTGAAACTGCTAACATGTTTTTAAGAGTGACTGTGCTATTTTCATTCCCAGCAGTAACATATGAGTAATCCATTTTTTCCATATCCTTGCCAGAATTTTGTATTGTCACTAATTTCTATTGAGCCATTCTTTTAGGTATATAGTACTATCTCATTGTGGCTTTAATTAGAATTTCCTTAATGGCTAATAAAGTTGAACATCCTTTCATGGGCTTACTTGGAATTTATGCATTCTCTTTTGTGATATGTCTTTTCTTCTCTTTAGCCACATCTAATTAACTTTTTACTGCTGATTTTCGAGTGTGCTTTAAATGTTCAGTATAAAAGTCCTTTTTGCTGGGAGTTGATTTGCAAATATTTTCTCCCAGTCTGACTTGCTTTTCCCCTCCATTAACAGAGTTTTCACAGAGCAGTGGTTTTAAATTTTAATGAAATATCATTCTCAATGTTTCCTTTTATATATCATGCCTTTGGTCTTGAGTCTAAGAATTCTTTTCCTAATCCTGAGCAATGAAGGTTTTTGTCTTATTTCTTCTAAAAGTTTTATAGTTTTACACTTTACACTTAGAAGTGTGATCCATTTTGAGTAAATTTTATTAAAGATTTATTTATTTATTTGGGGAATAGAGAGAGAGAGCACGTGTGCCTGTGAGTTGGGGGAGGGGCAGAGGAAGAGGGAGAGAAGCCCAAGTGGATTCCTTGATCCCACAACACCGAGATCACGACCTGAGTTGAAATCAAGAGTCAGACTCTCAACTGACTGAGTCACCCAGGCACCCCTTGAGTTAATTTTTATATTATCTATGAGGTTTGAGTTGAACCTTTTGTTTTTTTCTTTTGAACCTATGGATATCCAATTGTTGAAAAGACTCTATCCTTCCTTCTTTGAATCGCTTTTGCATCTTTGTCAAAAATCAGTTGGCCACACATGTTTGGATCTATTCCTGACTCTATTTGTTCCATTGATTTACATGTCTGTCCACCCACCAATACCACATTACCTTGATTATTATAGCCATCTGGTGAGTCTCAATATCAGGTAGTATGATTCTTCTAACAGTCTTCTTTCAAAATTGTTTTTTATATTCTACATACTCTACTTTTCCATATAAATTTTAAAGATTTTTTTTTTTTTTTTTATTTGACAGAGAGAAACACAGCGAGAGAGGGAACACAAGCAGAGGGAACAGTAGCGGGAGAAGCAGGCTTCCTGCAGAGCAGAGAGCCCGATGCGGGGCTCGATCCCAGGTCCCTGGGATCTGACCTGGGCCGAAGGCAGACGCTTAATGACTGAGCCACCCAGGTGCCCCTCCATATAAATTTTAAAATCAGCTTATTTATATCTATAAAAAATCCTGTTGGGATTTTGATAAGGCCCGTATTAAACCTGTAGATCAATCTAAGAAGAATTGACATTTTTGCTATTCTGAGTCTTCCAGCCCTCGAACACAGTATGTCTCTCCATTTATTTCAGTCTCTTATTACTTTCATCATACATGATTTGTTAGATATATACCTAAATATTTCAATTTAGGGATATTGTAAATGGTATTGTATTTTAAATTTTGATTTCTGTTGCTACAACTTGATTTGTTCATTGCTAGTATGTAAAAATATGATTTATTTTTATGTGAAAATCCTGAGTCTATGCAATTGCTAAATTCCTTTGTTAATTCCAGAAGATGTTTTTAAAATAACTATATATATATAGTTAAATATATATATATATATCACAGCTACTTGTGACTACTAGGTCACAAGTAGCTGTTGTAAGTAGCTATATATATATATATAGTTATTTTAAAAATATATCACTCTTTGCAATTTTCTACATAGATAATCATGCAGCATGAATACTTCTAGCATTACATTTACACCACAACTTGTGAATAGGGGACTCATAATGGTTTTCCCTTTTTTACAGACTATTCAAAGCTTTTTAAATCTTGCTTTCTTCTTTAATTCTAAGGCTCCAAATCAAGTAATAACACTAGATAAGGCTTTGCATCTCCAACACATATTCCTAAATTGAAAACTCTGTCTCTCTCTTTCCTCCTTCATTTTGACCTGATTGTAGTATCAAAGGTTATCCTGATGCCATCTGTACATCTCTGCAGAAAAGGACTTTTGGAACATTAAAGTTTAGAGATAAGAACCTCATAGTAAAAATAACTACACAGGGCAAATCTTTCTCTCTTGTGAAAAATATAACAAATAACTACAAGTCTCTTCCCAAATATCATTTTAATCATTAGATATTATTACAGCTATGAATATATAAGACTTTCTTCATGATTATTCTTTCCCAAGATATTCTACATCCAACAGCAGAAATCTTATTTCTTCTCGGATGTTCTCATTAGATGACTTCTTTGCAGAGAAGAAATTTATGCTAGTATTTATCTCTTTAATACATCTAAAGTCAGTATGTACCCACCCAAACTTACTTACTGCAAACCAGCTTGTACTTGCGCGACAATTAAGTATTGCAGATGGGGAGCGTGGTTCAAATTTATTGCACTTATTTATGTTTGAGTCCTTTGCTGAGAAGCAATTCTTTTTTGCAGGGATTCAAAATCTGATGAGGTCAATTTTGTTATGCTAGTTCAAAGATCTGGCCTGTGATCACCACCATTCCCTACTTAAAAATTACTAGAGAATATTTTCTGTATTTGGGGTGATATAGGGCTCACAAAAGCATTTTTAACCTAATAAACATGGTTGTTTAAGGCTCGTCTTTCCCAAGGGGATTAGTGACTTATTAAAAATCCCACAGGGGAGATACACTATTCATTGGCTCATTGATATCTTTGCTGAACTATCCTTACAAACTTCTTGATGCTGAGATAGGATAAACATTAGTCTTCAAAACCCCTGTACAGAAGAGTTGGCACTCTTTCTAAGTTTATGTCATCTAAGTCAGATGAACTGAAAAAGTACTGAACAACTATGTTTCTTATTTTTAAAATAACTGAATTCTATGCAGTGTTAATTTTAAAAGACCTTTGCTGACAAACTCTTATTTTAATTCAGTTAGTTCAAATTAGCTCAGGTGCCTCTGAGATAAAATCAGTATCAACAACAAACTCAAGTGGATGGAACCGACGTTTAATAAGAAAATTTTGAAAGCAAAATTGGTCTGTAAACAAATAAGAGTTGATGTACATTTGTGCGATGTCAAAGTAGGACTTTGGGGGGATAGATATTTTATTTAGTAGGTAAACAATACTAAAGACAATGCAATAAACTCGAGTTAACTGAATTAAAATCCATGATGTAATTCACAGAAATGAGTCAGCCCACTTTCTGGCAGATTCTTATTTACACTGGTTACTATACTTTTATTTTTTATTTATTTGTTTATTTATTTTTAAAGATTTTATGTATTTATTTGACAGAGAGAGAGATCACAAGCAGGCAGAGAGGCAGGCAGAGAGAGGGGGGGAAGCAGGCTCTCCGCTGAGCAGAGAGCCCGATGTGGGGCTCGATCCCAGGACCCCGAGATGATGACCTGAGCTGAAGGCAGAGGCTTTAACCCACTGAGCCACCCAGGCGCCCCTGGTTACTATACTTTTAAAATGAGAAGTATTATCATTATATTTCTCCTTCAATTTTACTGCCCTGAGACAAAGTCCTAGTCCCTTTGCCCTAGTTCCAGCTTTACTTACAAATTAAAATAAACATACATTAACCAAAACTCAATCAATATTCTCAAGTTACTCTATGTCTTATCTGGCACTCCACCAGAAAAGAAGAGATCAGAGTTTTAATTTTTAAAATGCAAACAAAGGAAAAATTAATCCAGAGTAGTCAACCTGGAGTCAGCGTATATTCACCCCAATTTCCTAAATCTACTGCATCTACATATAATGTTCTGAATAATGAGAATGGATCTTCAATCAAAATGGTAGTCCTGAAAATTTCCTTAATTAAAAGTCAGGCAATTTGACTGGCACATTCTGATGCGGGAAAGCCAGGTTCTTGTCTCATGGAGTGGAAGAATGAATCTTACAAAGGAGAGTGAGTAAAGTGATAGAAGTTTATTAAGCAAGGATAGAGATAAAGCTCTCGGGAGTGAGAGGGGTCCCGACTGGGTTGCCACTGAGGGGTTTTAGGGATGTTTCCTTTGTAGAAGGCTAACCAGGGAACTTAAATCCGTTTAATGTCTCTACTGATAGAACCATTGAGTAAGGACTAGTGATAACATCTTCAATGGCTTACTTCCTTTTTAGGGTCAGTTAATTCTTGGTTGGTCACAAGTAGCTGTTGTAACAAGACCCCACCTCTGACACCTGGGACAGGATAGTCTGCTTTGTTCCCTTATCTCTGGTTTCCTTTCATCTCCTGCATTTTTGAATTTTGTGAGCCTGATCCCATGGCCCCTATCTATTTCTCCATACCTAGCCCTGCCTGTCCCTTACTCAACCCCATGGAAGATGGGGAAGTGGGGGAGCATATGCTACTTGAATATTAAAATAAAATAGGTGGGGGAGATGGTGCATATGTAGGAGCAGGTTGTATATGAAAAACTTCTATACCTTTTTAGTTTTGTGATGCACCTAAAGCTGCTTTAAAAAAGTCTATTTAAAAAACAAATAGGGGCGCCTGGGTGGCTCAGTGGGTTAAAGCCTCTGCCTTCGGCTTGGGTCGTGATCTCAGGGTCCTGGGATCGAGCCCCGTGTCAGGCTCTCTGCTCGGCGGGGGCGGGGAGCCTGCTTCCCCCTCTCTCTCTGCCTGCCTCTCTGCCTACTTGTGATCTCTCTCTCTCTCTCTCTCTCTCTGTCAAATAAATAAATAAAAATCTTTAAAAAAACAAACAAACAAATAAATGGCATGTTCTGCGAATTTTTAGCTATCCTAAAGTTCAAATAATCAGAATCAAACTTCCAAAAGTATATGCCAGTTGAATGTGGCTTTTCTTTTTTTCTCTTTATCTCAAGTCAAAATGATAAATTACCAGCCTTCTGTGCTTAAGGTATGAGTCCCACTTCAAGTAAGTCTGATAGAGAATTCTACTGAAGGCTCATGAAGCTGTGCGGCATTTGGCAGTGACAAATACATTCAGCTGACAGTAATAGAGACTCATCAACACTTGGATATTGAGTTTCATTCAGCCGACACTCATGTGAGGAATAGCTTCTGAAACACTTTTTCATGCACTTA
>CM053612.1:29007464-29066078 GCA_028646535.1 Procyon lotor
AACAAGAATAAGAAAGCAAATACTTACTTGGGGAAACTTATACACTAGTCTGTAAGATTTATTCTTTAAAAATTTTATTTATTTATTTGACAGAGAGAGAGAGGTCACAAGTAGGCAGAGAGGCAGGCAGAGAGAGAGGGGGAAGCAGGTTCCCCACCGAGCAGAGAGCTGGATGCGGGGCTCGATCCCAGGACCCTGAGACCATGACCTGAGCCAAAGGCAGAGGTCTAACCCACTGAGCCACCCAGGCGCCCCTAGTCTATAAGTCTAAGTAATGTTTCATATATTTCTAAGGCAGAAAAAGCCTAAAGTATAAAATGATCCACATTTTCTTTTTATGGAACATTCTAGGGGAAAATGTTTGCCATATAATTTGTTTTGAGGATGACAGTCAGAAGGCTGATTTTTGTCAACATACTCCAATCCTAGAGGTAGGCTAATTTCCATGGCAACAATGCCATAATGAGAGTTAAAACAGTTTCAACGGGGCATGGTAGACTAAAAGAATATGCTAGATTAAAAGAACCAAACATAACTGTGAAAAAAAATTAGAAATAATTTTTAAGTCCTCTTTTTCTCAGAAAGCTTATGAATATGTAGTGAAATAAAAAGAAAGGCATCTGTACCTTTTTCAAGCAGTCTAAAGGAATATAGCCAAATGGAGGTTACTGGCAGATTTTGTCTCCACTCATTAATCTGGACAGAAACAAATTTTACCAATTGAATTCTACGTTTGCTTTCCATAATCCTGCAAACTCCTTCAAAGTACTGTACTTATATTGTAATTCCAGGGTTGTTGAGGAGAGAAAATGTCTGGCATCCTTTGGAATTGGCATAGCCCATGTTTTTCAAAAGGGACTAAATTCCTGGCATCTATCCTAAGCTTATTAAAGTGTTGTATTTGCCTTCCAAGTATCACTTTTTAACCAGAACACTCTTGTAATTTTACCCTAACTGTATGACAGCTCCTGTTTTTTAAGACAGCAGAATTTTAATGTTTTGTACACATAACAAGGGAATAAATGGTCCCCCCATGAATAATTTTCATTTTTGCAGGATGAAGTTATTAAGCAGAAAGCTTCAATAGACCTGCTGTCACTGTTTTAGAGACGGGAAAAAGAAATAATCTTCAAGGTGATATGTCTAACTGCCATGAACAGCCACAGTAATAATACTCATTAAGTTCAGGTGAAGGGCCACAGATTTTAAAATCCATTCCAATAATTGGTGGGGGCAGAAATCTGTTCTAAGTGATCAGTTTTAAAGAAGTGTAGTTCTCATGAGCATAATGGGAAAAATACAAAATGAACTAACAAAATAATTCTCAGATGAAATGGGGGTCAAGCCTGTTAGAATGCCTTTGTCTGGATTAAAAAAAAGATAGCAGTTATGTTAAAGATATTCCATATGGTACAGAGAGGGAGGGACAGAGAAACACACAAGTAGGTAACTAGGTGAGTAGTTGTGGACTGCATTTGACCTACAGGATGATACAGTATGGAATACTGAGGTTATTTACAATGGAGGTCTTCTACATCCCTATGATATTAACAATAAGCAGGGAGGTCGAATTCCTCTTTCATGTTAGAAAGCAAGATAAATTCATGTGCTTCTAGAATTGCCCTTCATACTTCTTCTCAAAGAGCCACTGAGGCTCCTAGCTGCTAGGAGGGTCTCCTAGCTGCCAGAGATAAAGTATCTTTTTAGGGGGAAAGAATTCCCTTACCACTTGCTGTAAGTATGAAATCAAGTTTTCTTGGAGTGAGACTGGAAGTAATACCCTTTGGTACTCTTTCCCATTATTGTTGTTCACTATCCTCATGCTGTCAAAGAAATGAATATGAGATGTCAGTGAAATAAGTGAAAATAATTAAACTTTAAGTGAGGCACCTGTCCAATTTTGGGGTCCAGGTATATCCCTGGACAAGAGATTTCCTAGCACAGATAAAGTCACAAAATCATACCACAATCTCTATATCTGAGCAAGACCAATGGGCACACACTAACTAGTTCCACCCTTTTTTTTGGCTACAAATGTGATGGCTCATATGAAGAAAGCTGCACTTCAGGTGTTGAGGATTGATACACTCCCTACACATATAAAAGGCAACAATTAAACATCTTGCCAGTCTTATATCATGTATCTTATAAAAAACCTGGGAGGTCAAAATTGGAAAGAATCTTAGAGATCACCTAGTTCAATCATCACATTTCTTACAGAGGAAGAAATTGAGTCTTGTGAGGGGACTGTATGAGAGCACTCTGTTAGTTACTGGTAGATCTAGGACTGGATCCCACATCTCCTGATTACCAGTCTGGCAAGATACGCCACATAACTAGAGTGTTTCCCAGTTTCCCTCCCAATGTCGGGGATGGTTATTATACATAATCTGTAATACAAACTTCTGTATATGGTATATGTAGTCTTTGTCTTGAAGATAAAAGAGCACATATTTTAAGACTAAAAGGATCACATTATTTCCTTGATGGTTTTCTTTGACTACTGTATTTTCAAACTCTAGAATTAATGAGTTGAACAAACCTTGATATTTAGTACTGAAGTGTTTCCCATTGTTCCCCTATTGATTCAGGTTTTCTTAATGGTATAATCCATTTTTTTTTGGGTATAATTCATGTTTATTTCCAACCACTTTCACTATGAACTCCCAGGAACAACAATACCAAATGCTAAAAATAGGAAAAAATTTAAAAGCATAATTTGTCAAACTCCTATCTTAGAAAAAATATTGATCTTTGAATCCTTGTCCATAAACTATTTCCCAATATATACTATTAGGTTTTAAGCGCAAAATTTTCACAGTGCTATTTGCATTTTAACAAGGACCCAAATTCAGTCTCTTAAAATGTTAGTCTAATTCATGCATTCTCATATTATCTGTTACTGTGTACGCTTATGCTTCTTTCCTCAGCTAGATTACACACTTCTCTAAGTGGAGGAATCACTTCATCAAACCTTTCTTGTACTCTTCCTTGCGTGTAACACACAGCTGACTACATAGTCAGTGTTCCATATATAGTTCTTGAACAAACAGATTTATTACTTATCTCGAAGATAACAGCTATATAGTCTTTGTGAAGAACGCAGGCTTCAGAAACAGACAATTTTAGATAGGATAGCAAATTTACCAGTTTCTCATCTGTAATATTGAGAAAAATATCAAAGATTCTAACTACCTCAAAAGCTTGCTGTGAAATGAGATAACATTTATGAAATATCTAGCATATTTCCTGTCTTTAGCAATGGACAGAAGCAGTAAACGTTCTTTCCCTTTTCTCTCTTTCTGTTTCTTTTAAATTAGAATCAAATAATCACAGAAAGGACCTGGAAAAAACTTAACAGAATAACAAACAAAACGTCAGGCCATGGAACCACACAGAACAAGTTACTTTACTGCAATTCATTATTAATAAAACGAAGATAACGTTATTATTCTCACAAAGCTAATGGGAAAATTAAGTGAGAATAATATTGTAAGTGAAGCAATTACTGCTGTGCCTAGTTCAGAGCAGATGCTCAATACATGATATTTATTATTGGAATATTTTATTCAACTGAAGTTTTCCATTAGTACAAAATCAATTTTTAATACATTCATCAGTTTTAAAATAATAACTAAGAAATAATATTATCTGACCATATTTATGATATACCCATGGTAAACCCTGCACGAATGTATTTATGGGTAGCTTTCAGATTTATTCTCAGGCTATACTAGTGTATCTTCTGTGCTGCTGTGCAAAAGAAACAAGGACCACCACTCAATATACTACTGAGAAGGAGGGGCACAGTGCTGGGGCCGCAACAAGGAGAAAAGGGCATCACCGGGGATGAGAAAACTAACCCTCTGTCTTCCCAAACCTACACAAAAGCAGAGAAAATCCTGTAGCGAACCCCTTTGCATTATGAGTTTCAACAATCATCAAACTTAGGCCAGTTTGATTCCTCTGTCAGGTCATAACTCTGTGGGTTACAAGATAACGTGTGGGTATCGGACTATTTTCATTATAACACCAGACATCACGTCATTCCACCCACAAATACTTTAGGATGCGTGATGGACTTTTTGTTAACATTAACACCATGCCATCATCACACCCCCCAGAATTAATGTTAATTCTATACTATCACCTAATAGTCTGTATTTCAGCTGACCTGGTTTTCTCAAGGTATTTTTACAGTTGACTTTGGCCCAGTCAGGATCCCAGTGAGAAAGGGACAGGCAGGACTACTAGGTAGGGAGAGATAGAGAGGGGGCTCCATGATCAGACTCACAGAAATCCCGAAGATGTGGACGTGCAAGGAAGCCAGAAATAAGGGAACACTCCAGACCACCTCGCCCAAGCTGTTTGGGGGAAGGGAGGTCCTTATTTATGACAGTCTCCTGTGGTCAATAGTAAATAGACAGACCCTAAAAAAAAGTAAGCCTTTAAAGACGTTATCACTAGTCCTGCTTACACAAAAGTGCTGTTAAGTAGAGAGGTTAAAAAAGATTTAAGTTCCCTGGTTAGTCTTCTATAAAGACCAACCCTGAAAACCCTCAGTGGCAACCCTGTCGGGACCCCTCTCACTCCCGAGACCTTTTTCTGTATCCTTGCTTAATAAAACTCTATCACTTTGCTCACTCCCCTTTGTCCATGAGACTCATTCTTGGACTCCGTGAGACAAGAACCTAGCTCTCCCGCCTCACCAACACAGTCTCTACATTATCTTTAGTTGTTATTTCTCTTCTCTTTTATTCTGCAAGAGTCAGTTCCTTTTCTTTGCCAGTCTGAGTTGTGACAGGAGCAAATTTGTGACCCTCATTCAGACATTTTGCCTGGAGCTGGAGATGCAGACTAAATTAGAATGGCTCCTTGTAGATGCTCACATATGGTGACCATTAGCAACGTATTTAGTAAACACTAACAAACACTATGAAATAATTTGACCAGACCTGCTGAATGTGAATATAAGTTACTCTTTAAAAAACAAAAGAACAGAAAAACAAACAAAAGCCATCTAATTTTTGTTGCTTAACCTTATTCCTGTGTATCATCAGTTACTTTATTGCTATGCTTCCCTTTTCAGAAGGTAAAAGAGATTCTCTAGAGTCATACAGGGCATACCACTGAAATGGTTATGCGCGAGTGATAAAAAAAAATATGCTTCAGTTTCTTTCCTCCAGAACTAACCTCCGGAGAAACTTAGCTTCAAGCTTTTATCTGCAGAATGATCCAGCGCTTGCTCTTCCCTGAAAATTGTAGCTTCAAGGTGCGTTTAGCCGATAAACCCTAAAATGATCTGTACCTTTTACTGTTGAACACATTAGGACATTTTCCGTAACCATTCTTTATTGCTTTTTAGATTCCCCAGGCTTGGCAGTGTCCTGGAGGGTATTAATCTGACTCATGCAGTTTGTTGCAAAATAAGGTAATAGTCATTGTATTCATGGCTCGTTCATAGGAGCGGTGTCTTAAGGGTAAGCAAAGTTCACCCCTAAAAGAGCAGTTGTCCTTGGACCACTAGCATGTCACTTTGTATGGAAATTTATTCTAGAATTTGCATTTTAAAAATCCACACTAGCATTTTATAATCCATTAGTTTATATCCTTTATTCTATGTAATTTATTTCTTCATCAAATATAACTTTTAGGTTTACTCTTCTCATCCTGGCAATCAAAAATCTCACCCAGAGGTGGGATTTCTGTGAAGTTAATTGAACGTGATCTGTAGGTACCTCACTTGCAAAAGTCCCTTCCAAGACTCAGGCAGGGCCGTAAGTAACCATGGGTTCATACGGTCATGAATTTCTGAAAAGTTTACAAAAGTATCATACTTTAACTAGATTCAATTAGGACCCCTTTTTCCTTCCACTCTGATTTGCCTCCTGTCAGATGGCATTGGAGGGATCACAGTCATAGGCCTTTTTATAATCTGACTAAAGAGAAGGTGACAAGTTATCTGAAACTGACAAGGATAACACAAAATTCATAATTTGCTATTATAATGAGTACACTGATGACAAATTTGTTAATGAGTACCATCAATTCAAAGAGCGTCTGAGATTAGTCATTGCCCAAGAAAATCTGAAGTGTCAAAGAATCTTTCAACTTCCATATAAAAGAAATTCGATAGCAGTTTTATCAAATTTGACAATCCTAAAAATTTGCATGACATTATTTATAATGAGTTGTGAAGCTGAAAGAACTGGTTTTAAACTAGCAATGAAAAAAATAAATTCCTATCACACTACAGGTTAAAAGCAATCATCTCTCTATTCTTTCCATAGACATTTACATTACAGAGCCATTGTCTAATGAAGACGCAATCAACAAGTGTCAGCAAAACTCGAACACCTCCACAGTACTTTTCTTCATACGAGTGGTGATTTAATAAACATGTTATTTTTTGGATATTAAAAATGCTTATCTTTCTAAAACTTGAAGTTTGTTGAATACACCTACAATTGCATTCAAAATTTTATACTATTTCTCTTAAAAAGGGACCCAAATTACATAAGCTTTAGAACCCACCAAACCTAGATGTGTCCTACTCTGACCACTTGTTACCTAGTTGAAATTGTCTCCCTCTACTTCTCAGTATGAACCCTCTACATTAATTGAGCCAGCTTCCATTCATGTTGATGAAGCCAGTTTCCTTACCAATCATATTGGTATCTGCCTCTACTTTCATTCAGCTTAGCTTGTCATCCATCCTTCAGTGGCCCAACTATAGATATATATTTTTCCTCCTTCAGGAGTCAGCTCAAGTTCCGTCACCTGTAGGAAGTTTTTCTTGATTTGATCATTCCCCCTCAGATGCAATTTGGTCACTCTTTTCTCTGAATCAGCTTTCACCTTACATTTACTTTTTTAGAAGTTAAGTACCGTAAGTCAATCCCTCACTAGATTGTGATTGTTCTCAGAGCAGGAGGAATTTCCTTCAGGGTAGTTTCTGCCAGAAAGTGTGCTACATTATTTTCCTCACTGTGGGCTTTCAACTGATGTTGGTGGAATCAGTAAGTGGGTGTGTAGTGGGAGTCTATTTTTAGAACACAACCGAATTCCACCCCTATGAAATTATTTTTTCCTGTCTACCCAAGCCCAGATTGATTTCTCTCTTTGTAAAAATTTGCCTTTGCATTATAATCTGTATCTTGGCCATTTATCATATAAAAACAGCAATTAATATATGTTGTCTTCCCATTAGAATTGAGAGTAGGAACCATGACAGATTTCTTTGGGAACTCCCCTAGAGCCTTGCTATTCAACTGAATTGTTTAACTGCATTTTTAAGCACATTTTATTTATTTTCCAGTACGAGATATTCTTTCCTTTATTTTCATCGATGATGCACTGTTACATTCACAATCACTGCCATAACTTTCCAACACACATACACTCATTTACTTACTACTTTCTCTTAACACACTCATTTAAAAGTGTGTATATGAAAAAAAGAAATAGCTTAAGTAGAAAGTCAGGATTACTAGTTACAAAGAGCAGTTATGATTTCTAGCTTCTGCCAAATGTTCTCTAATCCCAAGCCTGTCTCCTGTTTATGAAACAAGACTTTCAAATGTTAGAAAGACCTTAAAGACTCATTAGCACCAAACTGAGACTTTCTTCTTAATGTAATCCACTCATTCGTATGATTGATATTTGTTGTCTTCCTACTCTGTGCCTGGATATTCAAGACACCTGGCCTCACCGGAATCCTAACTGGAAGAAAAAAGCAATCGGTACAAATAAGCACATGACTTCCTTTGATTTGGAGCAAATTCAATAAAGGAAATAAAGTAGAGTAATATGAAAGAGAGTGACTGGGATAAGAGTTATTTTCGATTGGGCAGTCAGAATAATAAAAAGATTGTTAAGAAAATAGCTTTCTCACTGAGTTATTATTTGTAAAAGCTATCTCTGTGCATCACCCAAAATAATCCAAGTGCAGTGCAGATGTACCTGCGTTACATTTTGGCAAACATTAGACCATATTTACATTTTGCAGCAAATAGATCTGGATAAAATCTCAGCTCTACCACTTAACAGCTGTGAAATCTTGGCCAAGTTATCTAATTCTTTTCAGGCTCACTTCCTTTATCAGAAAAATGAAGATAATCAAAATAAGATAAAAAAAAAAAAATAAGAACCATAGGAGTGCTATAAAAATTAAGGGAAAGTAGGTAATATGCTTAGCAGAGCTCCTGGTGCATCACACACAGTCTTTTATAAGAGTCCTGCAGCAATTTCACCATTTAGCAATCATCAAGTCCTTTCAGGAAATAGAGAGCCTTAAGTGATTAGAATTTGGCCGAGCTTGTACAGTTCCTACCCCCAAACCTCACCACTCAGTGTTATGCTTCATTGAAAATAAGTCTTTGACCAAATTCTGTCATATGGACAAATATTTGTAAGCACAGGAACATTCATGACTGCGTGTAGCTCAAGTGAATTTCCACTCTGTCCTGAGACACACAAACTGATATATTGTAGGAAAGATTTATTCTAGAGCAGATACAATGATATTCCTCCAGCAGGAGCAGCCGATGTGGTAGTCTCCTCAGGGGGCAGATTCCTCTGTGAAGTGGAGGGACTTCAATGGGGATCTAGACACTGAGCTCTGCACAGTGGATCATAGGTTGCTGGGATTGTCAGATTCACATACCTGCTTCTTCTAAGGGTAGCATGACCTGTGCAATCTTTCTAACCAGACGTCTCTCTTCAATTCTCTAGTAGTGACACATATTAACATCTCTAATATCTCTTATTTTAATTACAAAATCTCTGGTGTAGATTTTGACAATAATATCGGAAATGTTAAATAACTATTTCTGTTTTGTGGATTCCAACATAAGCTACTTCAAATGCTAATTAACTGTCCCTACCGAGAAGTTGTCTTAATTTGTACATATACTTATATCATATGGTATATACTGAAGTATTTTTAAAGTAAAATACTCCACCATATAAAAAGCCGATAATGTTACCTGTAATTTACAGTATAATAGATATAGGTAGAACATTTGTTGTAACAATTAGAACTAGTTTAAAGGAAAATTCAATTATTTTATTGTTGGATAATTACCTATTTTTTTCTGTCCCTAATCATTCTGTGAAAGTAAAGGGCTTTCCAAAAGAGCTGATTAACTCTTTCTGGTTACCAGTTAACCAGAGCGTTAGTCTTTATGAACTCTTGAGCCATGTCAGATAAAATAGTAGGTATTTATGGTAATCTTCTTTTTGGATAGACAGGAATAGTCCCAAAACACTGATTATAGATATTATTATAATGACTGCTTCTGTATCAAATGGAAAGAGAAAACAAAAATTTTTCATTTTCCTTCATGTTTTAGTTGTTTATAGTAGAAACAGCATGGTGTACAACAGGAAGATATGGAGCACTGAGTTCTGCTCTGCCACTAATTTTTTTTTATTTTATTTGACACACAGAGAGAGATCACAAGTAGGCAGAGAGGCAGGCAGAGAGAGAGGGGGAAGCAGGCTCCCCGCTGAGCAGAGAGCCCGATGCGGGGCTCGATCCCAGGACCCTGAGACCATGACCTGAGCCGAAAGCAGAGGCCTCAACCCACTGAGCCACTCAGGCGCCCCATGCTCTGCCACTAATTAGCTGTGTGATTAATCACAAGTCAGAGCTTCTGTACTTCCATTTCTTTATAAAGTGCGGATCATATGCACTCTCTCTAACTGGCAGAGTTGTTTTGAAAAGAGGATGAAGTTGCTACATGAGGATAGGCATTGAAAAATTTAAAAGCACTGCACTAATATAGACTGCTCTTCTTAATATTTTTCTTTCGGCTGGATTTTTACACAGAAAGCACAGTAACATAAGAGCCAATAGCAATAGCATTAGTGACAGCAGTCCAATTAGACATCAGTGGATGGCAGAAGGTAGGCTACTAAAATATATCAGCATATATAGAAGTCATTCATTTTTCATAAATGCCAAAGTAAAAGAAATGTTTTCTTCAATAGAGAAGCTGATGCTGTTATTTATAGAACTGCAATCAGGAATTCACTGGTTCTCCATCTCCAACTTTTTACATGTGTATTTTACATTTATATCTGTAAGTCTAGTGTAAACATTTTCCGGATGTTTTTGAGTTGTAAGTGAGTACACTGTCCTGACCAGTGCTCTAGGCTAGGTAGCTGCCTATGTCCTGTGCTTCCAAAAGCTCAAAAGGTTCTTTTTTCTCCAGTCTTCATTCCTAAGAAGGCCAAGACCATTTGCATCAACTTTTATGAGTTTTCCTAAGAATTCGATTTGATTGTGTTAGGTGTTCTCTTACACTGGAGAAGAAATATATTAGTAACCATATTGTAGGAATTTATTTTATTGTTAGCTTAATGTCAATGTCCAGGATGCAATGGAATGAGTACAAATATGGAGAAAAAGCTCTAAAATGATTTTCTGTCTTGTTCTCATGAAATGTAAGGGAAGCAGAGGAAGACAGAAAAGACAGCAGGGGACTGTTTAAAAACAACAACAGAAGGGATAGAAAGATGGGGCGAACAGAGGACCAACTTGACATCCTTCACCACTCTGCTGGAGATAAACTTTGAAAACAGAGATGAGGAATCAACTGACTTGGCAAAAATCCAATTTGCCTCCCAATTCCCATTGAGAATCTTCAAGCCTTCAGAGATAGGGAGGCCACGTCAAAATGAAAAGTCCCAAAGGCAAATTTTACCTCATTTATAGTTTGGCCTCTGGCCAGCCTTGTAAAGTATTGCGTAGAAAATACTATTTCATTTAAATCTTATCGTATTATGCTCTGTGTGAAGCCAGAAATTCTGCAGTTCAAGAGCTACTTACTCATGGCTGGGCACTGTGATAAAATCCGTAAGATATACAAATGGAAAAAATGGGGGATCTTTAATCTCCAACAACTAACATGTTTTATAATCCTCTTTTAGTATAGCTCATCTGTAGGCACTTATATTTTCCTACTGCCGGATCTGAAGCCATACCTGACCAAGGCAAAGTGTACACAAGGAGACACATTTCAATCAGAGTAAGACTTTGAATTAATCCTGCTGCTCTAAATCAAATGTCTGATATCCCTCAACTTCTATGTTAAACCGTGTATATTCAATTTGTCCTGTGGTCTTCGTTTCTGAGTGTCAACTTCCATTGGAACTGAAGCCTTGTCTGGATTCTGAATATTGGAGAGTAGAGTATATTTGGGGCCTTGAAAAACTTTCCACATCTTGCCAATTACCTTTGTCTATATTTCTTCCACCTGCCAGGAGTCTTGCTCAAAATTTGATACAAGACCTATAAACACATAGTGCTGCAATCAATCTGAAATTGCCAATCACTACTTTGAAAGCCTCCTATTTCTGTGACTTTACACACTAGATCAGATTACTTAGGAGTCTGTTGCTAGCCAAGATAAAGCACAAGTTAACCAAGTTTGATTGACTACTCCAATTTAAGTTATTGACTATCACTGTCAAGAATTTGTTTTATACTGATGTCAGTAAATCATTTGCATTCTACCTGTTTCACCTATCCTTTTCCCACTAGCTTTGAAATTTAGCCTGTCTGGGTCACTGTTGTCACCTTAACAGTCAAGTTAAGAGCCAGTGATTGATTTTGATTGATTTTCATATGATTGATTTTCCTAACCATAGTCAAAATATATATACAAATTTTCTACTGTGTTTTGTCTGCTCTGCAATCCCGAAACACAAATTATTTTTATTTTCTTCTCATTTTCAAATCAAAAGATTAATTTATGATGGCACAACCATCTGTTTTTTCCAAGAAATATCTACAGTGAATTTACTGATACCTTAAAGAAAGTGAGAAGGAAGGAAGGAAGGAAGGAAGGAAGGAAGGAAGGAAGGAAGGAAGGAAGGAAATAAAAAAGGGAGACTTCATTAAGCACAGTGAAAAATTCAGTATTTGGGATGTTGGCTTACATTCCAAGTATATTTCAAATGGAACATAAAAATCTGCAATTTATGGCACAAATGTGAAAACCTCTCCCTTGGTACAAACTTTCTTTGGTATTTATCAGCTGAAACTCAAAACAAAATAAAACAAAACAAAAAAATACTGCTCTCTAACTGTTTAAGGAATACACTTATTATACTATGTAACACACCATTAATGCAGAAATAAAATTTTTTAACATTAAAAATTTATATTCGTGATTTACATTAATTTCCACAGCATGGTACATGGCATTGTTTGTGCTTATGATTAAAGCACTTATCTTAAAAACACTGCCCTAGATGGCAGAAGAGAATAAACTAGCATAAGTAAGAGTACAAAATATGAAGGTGTAAATTGCCTTCAAAAGTCAAGTCTAGAAAAAGAAGTTAGAAGACAAATTTCACATTACTGCTTAGGATCTAAATTGAAGTGTAATTATAAGATAATGAAAGTTATTTTCTTGTGTGATACATCAACTGGTTCTGATGGCAGCTACCAAAATTGAAATGCACCCAGATTTGCAGCAATGTCAGTAAGGTTAGAATATGTGTGTGGTCCCATAAGGTCACTGTGTGAAAAAAACAACATATTTGTTTCAGTTATGAGTTTCAATTATATCGGTCTACTAAACATCATCCCATAAATCACCAAGTGATGTGAATGAAGACAGAAACATACAAATGGACAAGAATAGAGGCTTCTATTCTCATATGAAATTGTAAAAATACCAATTTCAAAGCCATTTAAAAAACTGTGGAAGTTTTCACCATAAAAATATATCAAATGACTAAATAATTCATATTCCTTTATTTATTTTACATCTTTACATCATTTTTCTCTTTCTTAGAACTACTTAGTATAAAGCTAAAGTTAAGATGGTACATGAAAGCAATAGTCAAAGATTGGAATGATTGGATTAAGGTGGCAGCCAAGAAAACTTTCCCTTCTTTATGGACAAAAGACAAATTATGACCATAAAATAGCCACAGCAGAGAGCAGTATATGTTTTAAGAATGAAAGTGGTATAGAAGCTCCTGGATGGCTGAGTCAGTTAAGCGTCTGACTCTTAATTTGGGCTCAGGTCACGATCTTGGGGTTCTGGGATCCTGCCCCACCCATGTCAGGCTCTGTCCTTAGTGGGGAGTCTGTACCCCTCCCTCTCCATCTGCCCCTCCTCCTGTGCACCTGCTTTCTCTTTCTCTCAAATAAATAAATAAATAAATAAATCTTTTAAAAACAGAATCAAAGTGGTATAAATTCAGGTTTATAATATCACTCCTCCCCAAGGAGAATGTAAAAAGGGTAAACAAAATTAAAGTATCATTGAAATTATGGCAGTCTCCTAATCATATAACACAATTTGGAGGAATACCATGTAGATATAAAGTATTTTGGATGACACTGGAAGTATACACTATGGGAATTTAAGAAAGAAAAAAGATGAGGGAAAAGAAGAGAAAGAAAAAATGGAGAGGGAACTAGCCACAAGTGACTCTTTAAAAAAAAAAAAAAAAGATTTTATTTGCTATTATTTGAGAGAGACAGACAGGGATAGTGAGAGAGAGCACGAGCAGGGAGGAGAGGGAGAAGCAGGCTCCCTGCCAAGCAGGGAACCCAATGCAGAACTCAATCCCAGGGTCCTGGGATCATGGCCTGAGCCAAAGGCAGCAGCTTAACCGACTGAGCCACCTGGCACCCAGCCATAAGTGACTCTTAACAATAGGGAACATAGGATGCCTGGGTGGCTCAGTTGGTTGAGTGGCTGCTTTCGGCTCAGGTTGTGGTCCTGGGGTCCTGGGATTGAGTCCTGCATCAGGCTCCTTGCTCAGTGGGGAGCCTGCTTCTCTCTCTGCCTCTGCCTGCCTCTCTGCCTGCTTGTGATCTCCCTCTCTGACAAATAAATAAAAATCTTAAAAAAAAACCCAATAGGGAACAAACAGGTTTTATGGAGAGAAGTAGGTGGGGGATGGGCTAGACAGGTAATGAGTACTAAAATGTGATAAGTACTGGGTGTTGTATGTAGGTGATGATTCACTAGATTCTACTCCAGAAACCAATATTGGACTCTACGTTCACTAACAAAATTTAAATTAAAAAAAGTATACACTAAGAATCAATTATAGAGAGAACAATGTAATTTGGTGGGATACAAGGATGAGAAAGAATAAAAAAAAAAACAACTCACTGCTATTTCTCAAATTGAATGGGCAGCTGAGAGCATCATGTCCGCCAGGAAACAAATTGAGGAAATATAATAGCATCACCTAATGTTAAAATGCAATTAAAGTAAAAATTGGTGGGGTTTTTTATTGGTGAAAACTGGAATGGAAGACAAGAGTGAGTGCATAGCAAATAATGACAAAAAGGATAAGGAAGAAAGCCCATTATGAGTAAAATAGGGTAAATACTCATAAAATGGGGATTCAAAATCTGGATAACTGAAATGCCTCATAAAAAGAAAAAAAAAGAATATAGCAACAAGGACAAAATATTGACAAGTATAAAAGAAGGAAATCTTCCAGAAATGACAGAAATCCTGAGTCTGCAAATCAAAAGGCTTCACTGTTCCAAGAGAAGTTTATAACAACAAAACAATGTAGACGTATCCATCATGATTTAACTTTGGAGATAGAGAAAGACTGTTATAGATACCCAGATATAAGAAGACCATGATGGCTACAAATCAAAGAATGAATGGTTTAAAGTTGTTTAAAAATAGGTGTTTCCATGGAAAAATACTCAACATCACTAGCTGTCAGGGAAATACAAATCAAAACTACAATGATATACCACCTTATACCAGTTAGAAAGGCAAAAATTAACAAAACAGGAAACAACAAACGTTGACGAAGATGTGGAGAAAAGGGAACCCTCTTACACTGTTGGTGGGAATGCAAGCTGGTGCAGCCACTCTGGAAAACAGTATGGAGATTCCCCAAAAAGTTAAAAATAGAGCTACCTTTTGACCCAGCAACAACACTACTAGATACTTACCCCAAAGATACAGATGTAGTGAAAAGAAGGGGCACATGTACCCCAATGTGCATAGCAGCAATGTCCACAAAAGCCAAACAGTGGAAGGAGCCGAGATGTCCTTCAACAGATGAATGAATAAAGGAGATGTGGTACATATATATAATGGAATATTATTCAGCCATCAGAAAGGATGAATACTCATCATTTGCACCGACCTGGATGGAACTGGAGGGGATTATGCTACGTGAACTAAGTCAAGCAAAGAAAGACAATTATCTTATGGTTCCACTCTTATGTGGAACATAAGCAATAGCATGGAGGACCAAAGGGAAGGGAGGGAAATCTGAAGGGGGAAAAATCAGAGAGGGAGATGAACCATGAGAGACTATGGACCCCAGAAAACAAACTGAGGGTTTCAGAGGGGAGGGTGTGGGGGGTATTGGGTAACTGGGTGATGGGTGTTAAGTAGGGCACATGTTGTGATGATCACTGAGTGCTATATGCAACTAATGAATCATTGAATACTACATCAAAAACTAATGTACTATATAGGGGCTAACGGAATATAATTTAAAAAATTAAATAAGAATAAATTAAAAATAAATAAATAATAAGAATAGGTGTTTCCATTTTTGTTTTGTTTTTGTTTTCCTCACATTAGAAGCAATTCAAAAGAGGTTATTCCAGAATTGGTACCATGGCTCAACAATAACCACAAGGATCTGGGCCCTTTATATCTTTTCACATCACTATCATGAGCTATCACTGTCACTATTCACATCACTATCATCACTTCATTAGCATGAAGACTTTTGCCTTCATTTTTTTCTTTCATGATCAACATGACTATTGTGTTATGTCTCATTAAGTCCTTACATAGCTACATCCAAAAGTAGAAATAAAGGGTAGATACTTTCTCCTCATTGTCTGTGTAAGTGTCTATCTATCATTTATCTAGTTGTTTATTTGACTAGAGGTTTGAGTTTCAAAGTACCAAGGATGGAAATGCAACACTATTTGGCATTTTAAATTTATGTTTGTTTTATTTAGCTTCAAGTTACACACTGAACAAAAAAAGTTGAGGGAATGAAGTAGGGGAGGGCACCTGGCAGAGGGGGAAGAAGAGAAAACAAAGAATTGAACACCCACACAGACTTTACCACACCACCTTCAATGCTAACTTGCTTTAGTGAAAGTGTATAAAGTTAGGCGACAATTGCTGACTTACTACTAGCATCGTGCTTTCCAGCAACATTTCAGAAGACTCTGAAGCACTTTTCACAGCAAAACCATGACAACAAACTCCCCAAACAACCTTAGCCACGCCAGGCTAACACTCAATTATTTTTATACAATTGGCATAAAATTTGTTTAACCAATTAAGGAAAGGAAAAATAGTACCACTTCTGCCTCCAAAGTGTGATTAACCTCTCTCTTAGATGCTTGCATCACCTAGAAGTCAAATGGCTTTTGAATGTAATTTCCATTTCTAACGGTGATCTTGCCCCATCTGGCAGGAGATAATATAGTAATGCTGAAAAAGCTTCTGTGCAGACCTGCTAATGTCTTAAAGAACCAAAAAGCTGGAACCAGTAAAATCCACAGAAATCCATTCTTGCTTTTAAGAACTTTGGAAAAAGAGTTTGTTTAAAAACCAGTGGGGCAGAAACCTAAATTGTGAGACCAAATGTAAAAGTCAAATTTGGTCTTCCTCACCGACAAAGGGGAATATCCAAAGGGTGGGGCAGGGATGGGAAGGCGTAGGAAGGTCAGAGATGGTTTCTCTTGTTGGCTTTTAGGTCCCACTGATTTTTGTCTTCTATATCATGCAGATATTCTTTACTCTGCTCTCTCCCATCACCCTGCACATCTGAAGTCCAGAGTGTCAGATTGTCAAGTAACAACTGCATCACAAATGTAGAGTCCCTAGAACTTCTTTCACTCAGCATATCCATTTCTGTAACCACATCATCAAAGGCCACTTTGGCCAACCTGAAGTCATGGTCAGAGGAATTAAGAATTTCATAGTAGAATACAGAAAAATTGAGAGCAAGAGCTCAGTGAATGAGGTGTGATGGTCCAAGTTCTATCATTGCAGTATCATTAGCAGCTTTAAAGGAACTAGGCTATTCTCCATAGCCTCCTTCCTTAGGAAATTCAGCCAGACACCTGTGATAGTCCCCTTTTGTTTTATAACAGAAAACCTTGGACTCACCAGTGTTAGGCACTGGAATGAAGTGTTTGTCCAGTGTTTCCAAACTGTCATAAAATATTAACCCTAGCTCAATCTCAACCACTTGCCAATATTCCTGAATTATTTACTCCTTCCTTGTTTTCTTCTACCTGTTCTAAGCTGCTGATTATTCTCCAGGAGGATCTTCTAGCTAACTCCAGTCACACTTTTGTATACGACAGATACACTTCTTTCTTTGAATGTCATCTCAACATTCATCCCTGCTACTTTCTTCATTAATTCTACCGTTTCATGCTATCAGCAAGACTGCTTGGCCAGCCTCACCTGGTACACCAGATCTTTGTGAACATCCATAGTGGTGGCAGCTTCAGTGGGGTCTATCTGACAGATGGAAGCAGATAGCGTCTCTGACTCACCCTCTCTCTCAATACCTCTCTCTCCATTTATTAGTGAGGAAAATCTTTTTTTTTTTTTTTTTTTGAGAGAGATTGTGTGTCTGTGAGCAGGGCAGCAAGGAAGGGCAGATGGAAAGGGAGAGAATTAGGGGTTTTTTTTTGTTTTGTTTTGTTCTTGTTTTTTATTTGACAGAGAGAGATCACAAGTAGGCAAAGAGGCAGGCAGAGAGAGAGGGGGAAGCAGGCTCCCCGCTGAGCAGAGAGCCCGATGCGGAGCTTGATCCCAGGACCCTGAGATCATGACCTGAGCCAAAGGCAGAAGCTTTAACCCACTGAACCACCCAGGGGCCCCAGAAAAGGAGAGAATTGTAAGCTGGCTCTACACTGAACACAGAGGCCAACTTGGGGCTCAAACTCGAGACCCTGAGATCATGACTTGAGCCAAAATCAAGAGTCAAACACTCAACCAACTGAGCCACACAGGCACCCCAAGGAAAATCTTTCTTATTTGTTTTTAAAGGTTTTATTTATTTATTTATATATTTGAGAGAGAGAGTGCACAAGCAGTGGGACCAGCAGGCAGAGGGAGAGGGAGAAACAGGTTCCCTGCTCCACAGGGATGCCAGACCTGGGGCTTGATCCCAAGACACTAGGATCATAACTTGCACTGAAGGCAGATGCCCAACCAACTGAGCCACTCAGGCTCCCTAGAAAATTTTTCTTAGAACGATCTAACGAAATTATCCTTATATCTCTTGAGCTAGAACAAGGCCACATGACTACACTGTAGCTGTAAGGGAGGCTAGGGAAGTGAGTACCTGACATTTTCATGCTCTATTATTAACAGTGGACTTTGATGGCTAGTAAGAAGTAAAAGGGGATTGGCTAATGCATAGGCAACTAAAAAAGTGTCTGCTATAGTCATCTACTAAGGGAAAAATGATTGGGCTATTCTTAGATTTTCAACAATGCCAGATGCCAAATATAGGGATAATATCAAATATTTTATAAACTATATATATGTACATATATATACATGTGCTTGCACATATATATGTACAAAAAGTACACAAATCATAAGTCTGTATAATTTAGTGAATTTTATACACAATGAACATACTTATAAAAGCACCCAGATTAAGAAATAGATTATTACTAGGACCCCAGAATCCCCTCTTTTACCCCCATGTGCTCTCCAAATGTAATCATTATCTTGACTACAACATCTATTAATTTTGTCTGTTTTCAAATTTTATATAAATTGAAGAATACAATATATAGTCATGTTTGTCTTCTGTCACTTTTGCACAAATTGAAGTTGAATTTAGTCCATGCTGAACTCTTCCCTCTTGTAATAGTTTTACTCAATAAAAATCTATCCTTCCCGCTTTAACTAGTATCTGACTTTGTCTTTGACATTGATTAAGAGCATGGAGTGTAGGGGCGCCTGGGTGGCTCAGTAGTTTGGGTGGCTGCCTTCAGCTCAGGTCATGATTGGAGACGCATTTCAATCACTAAGATTTTGAATTAATCCTGTTGTTCTAAGTCATATATCTGATATCCCTCAACTTCTCTGTTAAATCACGTGGGGCTCCCTGCTCGGTGGAGAGCCTGCTTCTTCCTCTCTGCCTGTTGCTCTGCCTACTTGTGCTTTCTGTCTCTCTGTCAAATAAATACATAAAATCTAAAAAAAACCCAAAAAACAAACAAACAAAAAAATCCCCAAAAATCCCCAGCTTGGAGTGTAGCCAGACTATGGGGCTTCAAATCCCAGCAGAACCACTAGTTGTAGAAGCTTGCTGTTATGTATCTCAGTTTCCTCATCTGAAAATGGGAATAATAACAGTAGGTTGGTAGACAGGATTACATGAGCTAGTCCACATAATTAATTTAGAATACAGTCTGGCACATAGTGAAGGCTACATAATGGTTTTACTAATTACTATCGTTGTTCCTCACCAGTATGCTTCTAGAAATTGGTGGAAAATTGGCAAAGAGAGAAATACCTGCATAAATATTTGCAATACTTCTGTCAAAGAGTTTACATATTAAAAGAATCCTTATAGGTACACCTGAGTGGCTCAGTCAGTTAAGCACGGACTCTGGGTTTCAGCTCAGGTCAAGATCTCAGGGTCTTGAGATTAAGCCACTCTTCAGGCCTGTGCTCAGCACAGAGTCTGCTTGGGTTTTTCTCTCCCTCTCCCTTTGTCTCTCCCCAGCCTATAAAATAAAATAAACAAATCTTTTAAAATATGAGTCCTTATAAATTAATAAGAAAAGGAATGAGGGCACCTGGGTGGCTCAGTTGGTTAGGCGACTGTCTTTGGCTCGGGTCATGATCCTGGAGTCCCTGGATCCAGTCCCGAATTTGGCTCCCTGTTCAGCAGGGCGTCTGCTTCTCCCTTTGCCCTTTCCCCCTCTCATGCTCTCTCTCTCTCTCTCTCAAATAAATAAATATTTTTTAAAGGAATGAGTGTTCTGATAGAAATGTTTGCAAAAAGCAGCAACAATTTATAACGAAAAATTTGTCAATAAGTGTATAAAAAGCTCTTTGACCAAAGAAATGCAAACAAACAAAAAACCAACAAAAAACCAACAATGAGATGTCATTTGTCCTTTATGAGCCTAACAGACGTGAAAGAATAAAAGAGAAATTAAAATATCCAGTATTACCATGTAGGAAAATGAACACTCATTCTTGGTCTCTTCAAATTTCAATACAGTAAAATTTTCTAGAAAGTAATCTGTCAATAAGTATAAAATTTTATATTTGTATATATACTCGGGAAATTCCCCTATTAGGACTATATCATCATAAAAATTTCTTATAAGTGCAAAAAAATGGGAATAATGTAAATGTCCATCCATAGAGGTTTGGTTAAATAAATCATGATATTTCCACATAAGAGAATGTTAGAAAGCTATTCACAAATGATGCCACTTTTGTTGAGAGAATAAAATTCATTGACTAAAGAAAATGTCCACAACACAGTGATGCATGAAAAAAGCACATTATGAAACAGCATGTAAAATTCGGTAGTTTTACCTTGTTGGGAGGATTTCACTGATTTTTTAAAAAAATCATGTTTTGGTTTTTCACGTTATTTGAATTTTTATAAGCATTTTTTTTGTAAGCTAAAAAATATTGAAAACAAACAAAACTGACTTGGCCTTAAGTAGTGGATGAAGAGCAAATACAGAATTTTTAGGACCAAACCAGTGAGATGAAAACAGTGCCAGTACTAAGCCCACTTGCCTAGCATCATATAGCAGGAAAACTGGCAAGGAACATCTTACTAGAGTTCTGTTAGATATGTACCTGTTGGGGCGCCTGGGTGGCTCAGTGGGTTAAAGCCTCTGCCTTCGGCTCAGGTCATGATCTCAGGGTCCTGGGATCGAGCCCCGCATCGGGCTCTCTGCTCAGCAGGGAGCCTGCTTCCCCCTCTCTCTCTTCCTGCCTCTCTGCCTACTTGTGATCTCTCTCTCTCTCTGTCAAATAAATAAATAAAATCTTAAAAAAAAAAAAAAAAAGAAAAGAAATGTACCTGTTGTGGGGCACCTGGGTGGCTCAGTCAGTTAAACTTCTGACCCTAGATTTTGACTCAGGGCATGATCTCCAGGTGGTGAGATGGAGCCCTGGAGCCCCATGTCAGGCTCAGTGCTGGGCATGGAGCCCATTTAAGATTCTCCCTCTCCCTCAGCACCCTCTTCAAAAAAAGAAAAAGGGAAGAAAGAAAGAAATGTATAAGTTGCCTTAGGAAAATTAGGAGAGACATGGTACTGGTTAAACGTAACTTGGTTATTGATTAGGGCTAGGGATTAAAATAAAATACAAGAGAAGACTTCCTTCTTGAGCAATGCCACTATTGGTGAGTGATGTCACTGTTAGTTAGAGATTAACTAGAGCTAAATACAGACTTTATTTTTAAGATTTTATTTATTTATTTTTTTATTTTTTTAGTTAACAGAGAAACACAGGGAGAGAGGGAACACAAGCAAGGGGAATGGGAGAGGGAGAAGCAGGCTTCCTGCTGAGCAGGGAGCCCATGGGGTTCAATCCCAGGGTCCTAGGATCATGACCTGAGCTGAAGGCAGATGCTTAACGACTGAGCTACCCAGGCGCCCGCTAAATACAGACTTCAAGTGATTATAAAAGAAGATGATTGAGAAGTGAACGAAGAGAACAACGCATTAATATATTGAATCCTTACAACAATCTTATGAAGTACGGAAAATGATTTTTCCCACTATGTAGATGAGAAAACAAAAGTACAGAGAAAACAGATACTCTCCCCAGGTCATCCAATCATTTATGAAAACCCTAGCCTGAGGTATTTAGGATGTATATAAAATAATGCTTGTCAAACTTCATCTGTGGCATGTGGAAGAAGAGGAATACTGTCAGCAGAATTTGTAAGCACGTGGTTCAGAGGCATATCCAGCTTGTAGATTGCTTTGCCTGGCCAACGCAGCGTTTGCTCTTTGCTTGTTTATTTTGTTTTTAAAATATGGTACATATTTTAAAATCCAAAAAGGCCACATAATATTTCAGACCAGCAGTGGTCTGGTATTTTTTTTTCCCTTTTCGGAAAAAAAAAAAAAAATCAGATCTGGTGATACTCATTTCTGCGCTGCAGAATCTGTGAGATTTGAGTTGAGGCATTCCCCTTTAGAAGAGGCATGCACTCTCCACTCAGCTTGCCTCCCTCCCTCATATCACCCGCTTGGCCTGGCCATATTGGAATTTATAGCATCTGTGTCTCTGAACGCACAAAGACCGTGAAAGAGTACCCTTAATTGTCCATAAAGATTAGGTTGGCAATTGGCTCTTTTGTAATCCAGATATGGGTGAAGATGGAAACAGTTCCAACTAACTGGTAATACACCTTGTCATTTCCTATGCTCAAAGAGAATCCACTCTACCAGCTGTATTCATAAACCGATATTTTGCTGATGACTTGTTTGGGGAGTGGAGGTTAGGTTTATGTCACACCCCAAAAGCAAAATTATAAGAAAATATCAATGAGGTATTTCTGTTGTCCCTCTAAAGTTCTTCACCAGTGCCTTCATCCCCCAGATCTGGATTTCCACTGATCTACCTTGTTGGCTTTGGCCTCCCAAGTCAAGCATGCCACACCTCCAACAATGTCCATGTCCCGCCCCCACCCCACCACCACCACCCTGCCATTCAGCCGAGCAATTCAGCTCTTTTTTCTTATTCTTTTAACTTCACAATGATAATGCAACTCTCATAACAAAAGGCTGACCTTAAGATCAGCTCTCCATAGAAATTGCGTGATGATTATAAATAACAAATTATTTATCCCCAGACACAATTTTTCCCCCTTTTTACACTTGTATTTTAATTCCTCCAAAATCATGACTATTCTACATCATTGAGACTGAGCAGCAGACTCAGGGGGGGGAAAGAACCACATTTTACCCTGTGTCTGCCACTTGCTTACTTAGGGATTACTTCAGGAAAGTTGCATGCCTGTCGGGTTCTCAGACTTTTCATTTGTAAAATGAGGATATAATGAGTACATTTCCTGTCTAACTGGGCTCTTATTAACATTGAATGCACTTTCTAACCTGAAAACATGTAGAAAAAAATTGTAATTTTTAAAGTGCATTTTCAAATTGTTCTGGAAGTTAGGTTTTCTTATCATGAGCATCTTCTCTTGAACTCCTAGTGTACACCATGCATTGTGCTGGATGTTTTGCAAACACTTTCTATTTTAACCTTCTCTACAACCCTATGAATTAGCAGTGATATGCATTTTTCCACCTAAAGAAACTGACACTCAGGCAAGTTAAGTAACTTGCCAAAGGCCATCTGTCTGAGTCAAAAGCCGATGTTCTTTCGATGAAACTGCAGTGTCATCTGCCCATTAATCTGGAACTCTCCGGATGTATCTAGGGAGGATCACAAAATTACTTGACTTTATAAAAAAACATTTTCATACTCATGTACACAGCCTCACGGTTAAAAACACTAAGCAAACTGAGGACTTAGGGTTTAAGTACAGTATTTAGTATTTCTGTGGAAATCAATTCTATTTACAAATAGTTTTATTCTAGGGGCGCCTGGGTGGCTCAGTGGGTTAAAGCCTCTGCTTTCGGCTCAGGTCATGATCTCAGGGTCCTGGGTTGGAGCCCCACATAGGGCTCTCTGCTCAGCGGGGAACCTGCTTCCCCCTCTCTCTCTGCCTGCCTCTCTGCCTACTTGTGATCTCTCTCTCTCTGTCAAATAAATAAATAAAATCTTTAAAAAAACAAACAAACAAATAGTTTTATTCTATTCAGTGTTAGCTATCAATAGAGTCTGGTTTCTTGCAAACTAGGAAGCAACCACAGGAGATTAGGCTCCAGGGAGGTGGAAATAAACTATCCCTTACGTTTGATTGCTTAAATATGCTGAAACAATACATTTCTTTCTTTCTTTCTCTTTCTCTTTCTCTCTCTTTTTTTTAAGATTCTATCCGTTTATTTGAGAGAGAGAGAGAGAGAGAGAAAGAGAGAGAGCATGAGCAGGGGGAAGGGCAGAGGGAAAGGGAAAAGCAGACTCCCTGCTCAGCAGGGAGCCTGATACAAGGACACAATGTGGGGTTTTATCCCAGAACCCTGGGATCATGACCTGATCCAGAGGCAGATGCTTAACCGATGGAGCCACCCAGGTGCTCCTGCAACAAGACATATTGAACAAAAAAACCTGATGGAGCTAGTGGATGTTGTGAAGGTGTAGGCTGAGCATTAGAGCCCCCTAAAGACCACCAACACAGGGAGTCAACCTTGATTGTCTGATTTTCATTTTCAAATGGTCTTGAGGTGGTAACACTGTCTCAGTGTACCCTCTTCTCCCTTTTTTGTGCAGAGGTTCTTTGCAGTGCTCTCTGAGGGGCAGCATTAGAATTGGACAGAATGATTTAGCAAAAAGAACTGAAAAGAGTTCCTCTTGCTTTTTTCCAATGTTACAGAAGAAAGTTTTTCAAGAAAAAAATAATAATGTTCATTTCTACTCACTAGGTGAGAAACAAGTTTCCAATTTGATTGACAATGTTGTGATACTGCAATAAAATTAAGTTTGCATGCTAATAAAATATGTTTCCTATTTCATTCTACTTGTAATACTTCCAGGGTTCTCAATTCTATTTTGGCTGAAAGTAATAACAGAGAATTAAGTAATTTGATTTTGCTCACTTCCCAATCCACAGCCATCTATTTTGTAAGGCACTTCTCTTTTGGATATAAACAAAATTTCTTTAATCCTAAGAAGCCTGGAGAGGATAATACATTTGCTCAGCCTGCTGGTGCTATAAATTTGTAAAAAGTGGCCCCTAATTCGAGCTAAATCTGGGAAAGCTCCCAAACATGTACTAATTCAGGAGTTATTATAGGGCTGGATAGTCCTGAGGCCTATGAATTTGGCAAGCAGGAGGATGGTAGAAGCAGGTCCAGATGGTTTTTTCTGGCCTGTGAATTGTCGGCCATCCCTGCTCTACCTTCCTCAGGCTTGAGGCTAATAGAGAAAGGAGCAAACACGATCAGCAACAGTGACTTCTATCTTGTTGAAAACAAGAAATCTAGTACTTCACATGGGGGCCTGGAGGACATATGGAGAAGCTAGAACTTCTTAGAGAGAAAAATGTCTTATGTCTGCTGACAATAACAAGAGAAAACTCAGCTGTAAGCTCTAAGACAAGAAAGTTAAAAGGGCTGCAGATGTTTTTATTTTCTTTCAAGATAATGATAGTTTAAAAAAAAAAATATTGTCACGGGGATAATGGTCTCTTATAGCTATCTAAATGTCAAGGGGAAATCAGGATACCTACTTCCTGAAAATATTAGATGGATTCTTTGTGAAAATTCAGTGTCAAAGAACTCTATTATGCCAAATAATAGATGTACACCAAGCCATTTTGTCTGAAGTATAGAGGTGTGGTTGAATCACAACTGTACCGTAGTCTATTAATAACTACCTTTTTTTTTTAAGTACAGAGAAACAAGGAATTATTATCGATTGTGGCAATCAAATAACTATGGGAAAGAAAAACAACAGATTCAGTCATTTTATTCTTTTTTTTGTTTTTAAGATTTTATTTATTCGACAGCGAGAAACACAGCAAGAGAGGGAACACAAGCAGAGGGAATAGTAGCGGGAGAAGCAGGATTCCTGCCGAGCAAGGAGCAGGATGCGGGGCTCGATCCCATGACTCTGGGATCATGACCTGAGCCGAAGGCAGATGCTTAACGACTGAGCCACGCAGGCACCCCCAGTCATTTTATTCTTATTCTTTTTTTAGGGCACCTCACATATATTACGACAAGGTATGACTATAAAAGATAACACTAGTGTTTAAATAAACACACAAGACGTATTACATTTCAGTGACTTGTGTCCTCTTCAAAGTACTATCATCAGGGCGCCTGGGTGGCTCAGTGGGTTAGGCTTCTGCCTTTGGCTCAGGTCGTGATCTCAGGGTCCTGGGATTGAGCCCCACATCAGGCTCTCTGTTCAGTGGGGAGCCTGCTTCCCCCTCTCTCTCTGCCTGCCTCTCTGCCTACTTGTGATCTCTCTCTGTCACATAAATAAGTAAAATCTTTTAAGAAAACAAAACAAAACACAAAGTACCATCATCTTGGCTGCGTACTTGATAACTATCGGTTCCAAACTGTCCAAGACTGATAATCCAGATGTCCCCAAATTTTATTATTCTCAACAAAAGTGATTATTTTTTTTTAATCTGAATAATTTTTTTTAATCTGAATAATTTTTAAGACCTTTTGCAGGTATTTATAAATCAGGAGAAACACTTGGTTGAATCACATGTTGTGATTGGAGTTCAGCAGATATGGTTGCAGAAACCATGTAGTTATCCTAGCAACGTGTGGAATTTTTTGGGCGACTGCCGTCAGAATCAGCTTATGAGTCACCCAAGGAAATCACTGTTATTACTTTATCTCATTGTGAGATATATTCCTACGGCTGAGCATAAAAGCATCTCAGCCACCCATTGTCTTTTCACAGGGTTCATAAGCTAACTTCTGAGTCCAGTTCTTCCATATTAAACCGATGTACGTAAATGTTAAAAAGAACATGATTCCCAGTCTTAGAGGTTTCCTTACTAAAGTGTTTGGAAATGTTGAACTCTGAGGACAGTGTATAATGAGGCATAGTATTACATTATTACATAGCATATTACATTAAATGCATTGGAAGCATTTATGCTGGGGATTTAGAATGCCCTCATTATGTTTACATATAACTTTCCTATGGATCGTTCCATTAATCTACAGGTATTGAGTGATCTATTTGTTCCTAATACTGTGGTAGGTGCAGCCAATTAGCTGGCAGAAAGGTATTTTTGGCGCCAATTTTAATAACGAAAAATAGATGAACTCAGAAATTAAATCATTAACCTAAGTTCACATGATGACACACTAGTATTCCCAGCAGAGAAAGCCAGCTTTCCTGATCTTGACTCAGTGAGCTTTCAAGAATAATTCTTTTTCTCTCTCTCTCTCTCACTCTAAGTGCATGTGTGTGCACACGCATGCATGCACCCCATAAAACCATGACAGTAGATGGTTTTTGCACTATGTTGTGTCTGCTTAAGGATGTTTTGAGTGATGTAGGGGGATGGGAATTGTGAGAGGGGGAAGTGAAAGTATAGTGTGATTTATGCCAGGCCTGTTAAAGAAAATTTAAAAAGACTGCAAATCCACAAATAACCCTATTGGGCTCACCTACTTGAAAGAATAGAAGTCTTTCTTACCTGAGTTGAGACAGGAAGATAGTGATCCACAGAGAGAAGATACCAACTGATCAGGAGAGAAAATGGAAAAGGCCAGACACTAAGAACATTGTTTATATTTTGCTTACCTGTGGCTTATAGGTACCCTGACATATCTCACACTTACACTCTGAATTCTTGGCTGAGTGAAGTATCTATGGATCAGTGAGGAAGGGAAGGGAGAATGACTGGGGCAAAAGTTACAGTCCCATAATATCAGCCTAATGAAAAAACCCCAAATAAATCGGAGGACAGGGGTGACGGAATTATAAATTTTTCTGATAAAATGTCAAAGGCAATTTTTCATACCTCTTCCAATCCGCTGTTGTCCTTATCATTGTGATGCATGCGTCCCAACAAAAATGTTTATTTATTTGGGATAAATGACCATAATGAACATTTACCAGCTGAATTTATTGTTCTGTATGTACAGACAGGCACCATGTTGCTTATTCTATCAGTTTATGCTCACAACAGTCTTCTGAGATAGGTACTATTATTATCTCTGCTCTACAGATAAAAAAAATTCAAGCTCAGGGAGTTTAAGCAATATGTTCTTATCCCTCTACAAAATACTGATGGAACTAAAGCTCCCAGTTAGGTTAGTCTGAATCCATTTGGTCCTCGTAATGGCCCTGTAGGGAAAGTGGGTAGAAAAATGGAGTCTCCTGCTAGATTCTTCATTCACTCTTTCATTAAACAATTATTTGACCTATAGGCAGGTCACTGTGTATGCACAGAGAATACAGTGGTAAACAAAACAGACCCTAGTCACTGTTCTCATGGAGATCACCATTATTGGGGAAATAGAATTATAAACAAAATCTCCTCCCACCATAGAAAACATCTCTGCAAAAATAGTGGAAAAAAAAAAACAATTTTATAATAAGCAATAAATAAATATGTAGTGCACATTACAGGCAATCTGCTAAAGAGATTGCAAAGACAGCAAGAAATATCAGTCTTTCATGTAGCTAAATAGATACAAGACATTGAATTCATATTGTCAAGATAAAATGGCTAATTTTCAGCTCTCTTTAGGACTGAAGGTAGGTTTTGCCCTTTGGAGTAAGGTGGCAGCTGAATTTAGGTGTATGTCTTGCCAGGACCCTGGTAGAATGGGCATTATATTCTTCAATGATTACATTTCAACAGGATGACTCCCAGGTCCTTGAAGAAAAATTCCTGAGTTGTGAGACTGGCAAGAATTTTATTTAGTCCTTAAAAAGATTTATACATATATGAAGAGGACAGGGAAAGAAATGCCAAAAGAAGAAGGAGGAAGGAGATTTCTTCCCTTCTTTTCAGTAGGGAGAATTTTTAAGTCACATATTTGAATTTGTATTTGTTCTTATACCATTAAGTAGGGAAAGATGATAATAAATAAAAACTTGAATAAATAGAGAGTTATACATTTTGATAAATCCTATGAAACCAGCATTCTATAAGAATAATAATGAGGGGCTTAATCTAGTGTAGGAACTGCTCCCTAACGAAAATTTTTTTTAAGATGCATAAAGAAGATGTGGTCCATATATACAATGGAATATTACTCAGCCATCAGAAAGGATGAATACCCAACTTTTGTATCAACATGGATGGGACTGGATAAGATTATGCTGAGTGAAATAAGTCAAGCAGAGAAAGTTAATTATCATATGGTTTCACTTACTTGTCGAACATAAGGAAAAGCATGGAGGACATTAGGAGAAGGAAAGGAAAAAATGAAGGGGAGTAAATCAGAGGGGGAAATGAACCATGAGAGACTGCGAACTCCGAGAAACAAACTGAGGGTTTTAGAGGGGAAGGGGGGTGGAGGGATGGGTTAGCCCAGTGGTGGATATTAAGGAGGGCATGTATTGCATGGAGCACTGGGTGTTATACCTAAACAATGAATCTTGGAACACTACATCAAAAACTGATGACATACTGTATGGTGACTAATAAAACAATATAAAATAATGAACAAATAATTTTTAAAAAAGATGCATCCTGAGCAATGAGCAGGAATTAGTTTCTTAATGGATGGGAAGAAAAGTATTCCAGGAAGAGGCAATAATATGTGTGAAAGCTCTGAGAAGGGAGAGAGCTCATTGTCTTCAAGTAACTAAAGGAAGGCTATTGCTAGAGCAGAATAAAGGACACAGCAAGTGACATACATACACTGCTGGAGTTACAGCATCTCTTAACCAAGGGACACATGGAAACAAAGGACACTGTCCTCTGAGATTGAAGTTTTAAGCACATAAACAACGAGAGTAGAATTCTATTCAGGCTACTGATTAGATTAGGGGATACCTGAGTGGCTCAGTCAGTTGAGCATTCTACTCTTGATCTTGGCTCGGGTCTTGATCTAGGGTCATGAGTTCAAGCCCCCTGTTGGGCTTCATGTGGAGTGTGGAGTTTACCTAAAAAAATAAAATAAAATAAAGGAAGGAGGAATTGTGCACTTAAAAATTTGTCAAGAGGATAGATTGTGTGTGAAGTGTTCTTATCGCAATAAAAAATAAATAAAAAGAAATACAGGAGGCAACACTGAATCACATCAAATAGAATTGCTTAAGATTAGTGCTCAAGAGAAGCTCTTACAAGCAACCAGAAAAAAAAAAACAACAACATAGGAACAGAGCAGCAGAGAAAAGGAAGATAGCATATTTTTATTAGAAACAACACAGCAAGAAGATAGTAGGGTGATTTTTTTGAAGTGCTGAAAGAAAAAATAAAGCAATCAGCCTGGACTTCTATAACCTCATGGAAATATCTTTTCATAAAAAGGCAAAATAAAGACTTTCTGGAGAAACAAAAAGATGAAATAATTACCAACAGACCATTAAGACAAGAAATGTTAAAAGAAAGTCTTAGGGCAGAAAGAAACAGATAGCAGATGGAAACATGCATCTACAAAAAAGAAATAGAGAGCACTGGAAAATAGTAACTATATTGGGCAAATATATACCATTATTTTCTTATTATTTAAATCTCTTTAAAATACAATAGCCCTTAAGTAAAAAAATAAAATTAGGAGAGATTACCAGTAAAATATAACAAAAACATCACTAACATAAGCAAAGATAATCCCAAACAAGCAGAACGAAAAGTGCCCTGTCCCAAAGATAAAATATTTTGTCCCTGTGGCAAGTGCATCCTTATTATAGGAGTGCAGTTAAGTAACCTAATAAACTCTTCTTGTCCTAAGTTCAGATTCATCAATTAAAATGTGGATAATATTGAGGTATTCCATAGAGGGGAGAAAACAAGATGGTGAGAGAAGCAGGGTCTATTTCTTTTTTTTTTCTATTTCTTAATATCAAACTGCTGTAAAATATTAAGTTAAGCTTAATGTGAGTTTATTCTGTTGAAAATTCATTCTTAGTGAAAGCCTAAAGTCCTCCAGAAGTGCCTATTTGGGCAGCTCTGGCGTTCCTCTTCATTGCTACTCAGCTTCCTATGGAAACTTCTATAGGCCAATTATTTATCCATCATAGGGATTCAGTTATAGGTTTGATTCATCTTCTTTCTCTATCTTGTTGGCCATTTTTTTGTCATACAGATCCTTCTACCCCAGCTGCCTATAAAACTACTCATTGCCATCTTTATCCCATATCTAACCATTGCTCAAAATATAGATGATATAAAAGAATTGTTCTAAAAATATTTAGAGAGTAAGAAAAGTTCTTACTAGTTTTGTTTTCTTTTTCCTACCACCTGGCCCCCACTGTTAACTGAAGTGTAGAAGGATAAGGGATACCTACTGCCCTTATGAACTCTTGCTTGCTTATGACCTCAGGAAGAGACATCTTCCCTGACTCCCTTTTTAAAACATAAGTTTTGCCTCAATCATGTTACTATAGCTAAGTGTCAGTACACAGTATGTAGCAGTGTGATAGGCAAGTGTGTATGTACTGTAGTTAAGCTTTTTAGTTTAAAATTCAGAGTCTAATCTTGACTCTTGGGCAAGTTACTTGGCCTTTTGTGGCTGTTTCTTCGTTTGTAAAACAGGACAAGATCATATCCACCTCATAGAGGATTAAACAATACAAAACTCAAAAAGCATGTATGAAGGACTCAAATGATAGCTAATACCATATTTTTCTATGTTTATTATTCTGTGCTAACTTTACTTACATTAGACAACTAGTATCAGTATGTCAGATATACTCCCTGGGACATAATCAGATTTTGATAATACCCTCTTCTTTCCAATGGCAAGGCAGTAAAGCACTCCTATCATTTGTAATTCCCCATTGATTAACATTGGAAATGATAGTTTATATGGGTTGTGGCATAGAAAAGGATAACCTTCAGGATCTGGCTAATTATTCACTGAACTGAAGGGGAGGGAAAACTTTTCTTCTACCTGCTCAGGTTCATGGCTGGGACTTGCAAACTAAACTTAAAAAAGACAGATGACTAGGGGAAAAAAAGCATACAAATTATATTTTACATGCACTGGAGGTTCACATACACATAAAAGTAAAAAGATCAAAAGAAATGGTTAGAGTTCAGGGTTGACATACCATTTTAATAAAGGGCAATAAATTGTGAAAAAGCGACTGGACAAAGGAAAGGGAGTTCGGACTTTTAAGAGTGGTAACGATGGGAAGGTAAATATACGTGGAAAATGAATGGTAGTTTGGGGTTATTTAGTAAGACTTGTTCATGCAGGCTCATCTCAGTGCTATCACCATCTCTATCACTAAGAGTTGGTCTCCTCGGGGCGCCTGGGTGGCTCAGTCAGTCAAGCATCTGCCTTCATCTCAGGTCATGATCCCAGGGTCCTGGGATTGAGTCCTGCATTGGGTTCCTTGCTCAATGAGGAGCCTGCTCCTCCCTCTGCCTGCCATTGCCTCTGCTTGTGCGCGCGCTCTCTCTCTCTCATTCTCTCTGACAAATAAATAAATAGATAGATAGATAGATAGATAAATATTTTTTTTTTAAGAGTTGGTCTCCTCTTGGTATGGGAGAGGGCAACATGTTCACAAAAGAGATTTATGCCCTGCTTTTAGATAAATGGGGGAGTGCAGAAAGTTCTTCCTGTGTCTGTTTTTTTTCTCAGTTGTCCTCAGTTTAAAATAATCCTCATGCCAAAGTGACATATTTTGAAGTGTCATATTCTAGATCAGCAATTAATTTTTGAATGCCAGCTCTATGCCAGGCTCCAGGCACTAGAGTTTATAGAGCTTGCTTTTTGGTTGGAGAGACAGAATGTAAATAAACAGAAAATATATGTGATATTGGAAAAATAACAGAGAGTAAGGGGATCAAGAGTGATGGAATGGCAATACTATTTTTGACATATGCGCTTTCTAGTGAGTTAACTGTAATTCCACCCTTTCATTTTTTTCCCCACTCAAAAGAACACATCATAGGGCAAGCTTGAGTGACAATACCATTGGGATCATCTTCTATCTATTTTACTTTACCTCTAAATGTAAACCTTTTGGAAACTTTAGATTCAGCATAGTTAGTAATAAATGTGCTCATGGAGCACAACTGATTGCAATATTTTGGGTCCCAAGTATCTGATCCTAAATTCCAGGAGACAGTCAGTATTCCATGGCCACACTGAAAATCTCTACCTCGTCCTTACCCAAATTATCACCCATTAGATCTTCCACTCCATATCAGTTTCTGAAAGGATCCCCTTTGCTCTTGGCAGAGTTACAAAGCAGAGATGATTAATACCAGCTCAAGGAATGATCCATTCTTTTCTGGCTCAGGTTACAAGCTATTCCTACTTCTTCTTGTTCTCATGGAAAGAGCTACCCCTTATGTGTTCAGGGGAATGAAGTTCTGAAATTTATTAATAAGAGTTCACCTGCACAAAAATAAAGCATCATCATCATTTTCAACAGCAACAGCAAAATATTAACCTAAGGTAACAATACAGTTTTAATCTGGGAGGTTAGTGGACTTGCTGAAAGTTATACAAGTTAATGACAAAGGTAGAAATTGAACCCGAAGTTCTTCATTTTAAAAGATTGTGCTGAACTTTAAAACAGAACTGGAAGTACCTTTAAAAGGGGTAAGAAAGGGAAACAAAAGAAAGTTTCCTCTGAAAAGTTCCAGCACATAATTGATTCTTCTCAGTATGTGGAAATATAACAATCAGTATGGGACAACAGAATTAGGTAAGTCTGAAAAATTCTGCTAGTCCAGGTATCACTTTACAAGTGGGAAAGAGTGCTATTTTCAGCCTGACACAAGATGTTCCCAATCCTCAAATCCTCAGTCATATCTGATCCAACTAAAGGCCCAGCCAAGGTCTTTGTTTCACCCAGCTAAGGGTATCACTGTAGAAGCTTCACATAAAACTCTATAGAATCCAAATAGCCAGTTGCCTCATGAAAGGAGAAAAGAACATCACTGACACAGGAATATGAAATTAATTGGATCTATATTTCACTTCAGATCTCCAAGTCATTGCTGATAAAGGAGTCTTTAATCTTCAATATAGGAGGACTCTGTGTTGTAAGCACAATTGAAATCTATCCACCAAAACTAGCTCTTTGAAAAATGCAGTCTTCATAACCTCACCAGCATTCAGGGGAATAATTTCTTACTCCCTGCATTATCAGCTCTACCCCTTTTATTAGAGAATCTGTCAAAAATGCAGTCTTATAAAATGGTTATGATTTTAATCTTTTGGTGATAAGAAAAAGGAGCACAAATGGTTTTGATTGCAGGCAGAAATGTTTGCTAAAAGTCATTACAGCTTTTACTTCTCATCCTCTTAAATAAATTAATAATATTTGGTGACAAAACACCCTACAGTCTCAATATTATTTCTATAAGACCAAGGTAGTCTCAAATAATGAACATGCTCTAGAACCATTACTGTTTTCTAATCGCTAAGAAAATGTATAAATGTCAAATAACTTAGTCCTCTGAAAGACATACTTTAAAAAATAAAATAAAAGACATACTAACCCATAGTCAACATGTCAATATATTTAAGTGTGCATATGTAAATATATGCTATACATACAACAGGATATGAGTACAGGCACATCAAATGGATTCTCACAGTTGAGCATGTTTCTGAATGATCCCTCCAAAACAACAAACAAGAGAAGAAAGCATCTGAGGAGCTCAAGGGCATCACAACAGATAGGAAAACTATCGGTACAAAGCACGTAATATTACATGAAAAAGTGCTATGCCTGCATAGGCTGGATATTATTCACAGAGAGAGATTGTTTCTTATGAATTCTATTTTCTTACTGTTTCTGAAAAAGAAGAGTGAAAAATGACTAGAGAATGAGGGTACATGCTCCATAAATATTTTAATGTTTTGGATCTTAGATATATGCTGGTACACAGACACACACACTCACACACGTATGTGTGCGCATGCACCAGGTTAACTGAAATTGTAAAGGCTGTAGGATGTGGGCAGGTATTATTTTTCTGACCTCTCTCCAACTCACAGTCTGTGCTCTGCAATAGGTCCTTTCCATCCAGAGGAAAGTCTCTCTCAAAAGCCCTCTACAATTACTGGGATTATTGACCATATAAAAGAGAAAGGGGAAAGACTTGCTAGCTTAATGTGGTGAAATGGGGAAACAAAAACTATGAAGAGGAGAGGTGGGGGAATGAACCACTATTTCAAAGCAATCAGACCCCACTGCTTTCTTAGTCAGCAATACTTTCTCTGGGTATATCAGACCCTGCTTGATACTAAGAAACTAAGTATATTTAATGAGGTTCATTAACATACTCAGCATGCATCTGTAGACATGTAAAGTATCTAAATAATTTCACATCAGTACTAGACTTTTATGTTTTTTTGTTTCGTTTTGTTTTGTTTTAAAGATTTTATTTATTCGACAGAGAGAAACACAGCGAGAGAGGGAACACAAGCAGAGGGAATGGTAGCGGGAGAAGCAGGCTTCCTGCCGAGCAGAGAGCCCGATGCGGGGCTCGATCCCAGGCCCCTGGGATCTGATCTGGGCCGAAGGCAGCCGTTTAACGACTGAGCCACCCAGGCGCCCCTAGACTTTTATGTTTGCAAAGCTTTGAAAGTCAACTACTTTCGCAGATTTTCTATTCTACTTGATTGGTTTGTTAAAGATTTCTCTCTTTTGTTTGAGTTTTGCTTTGGTTGATTTTCTATACTTAATCTTAACTTTCCTTGAACTCTGCTCCCCTGTCTTCTTCTGTTTCCTGAAAGGTTGACACACCTAATACTCCCTCTTCTTGTTCTGGAGTTTCAAGAACAAGAATAAGTCTGATGTGCTGATTTGAATAATACCATCCTCTATGTCATCCCAGAAGTTTTCTTACTACTTGTAGTGCTAATGGCATGTGGCCTCCCAGAGAATTATACGTGCATAAAAAATAAAAAATGCATAGGCTCTTCTCAGCTTCTATTTATTGTAAGTAATTATGTTTTGTTGTTGATCTTAAGAATCAGATGGGGACAGGCACCTGGGTGGTGCAGCCCTTAAGCGTCTACCTTCGGCTCAGGTCATGATCCCAGGGTCCTGGAATAGAGCCCTGCAATGGGCTCCCTGCTCCGTGAGAAGTCTGCTTCTCCCTCTCCTCCTCCCCCTGCTTGTTTTCCCTCTCTGGTTGTGTCTCTTTCTGCCAAATAAATAAATAAAATCTTAAGAAAAAAAAAAAGAATCAGGTGGGGATGCCTGGGAGGCTCAGTTGATTAAGCATCCAACCCTTGACTTCAGGTCAGGTCATGATCTCAGGGTCATGGGTTTGAGCCCCACTTTGGGTTCCTCCTTCAGCAGGGAGTCTGCTGGAGAGTGTCTCTCTCTCTCTCTCTCTCTCTCTCTCTCTTTCTCTCTTTCCTTTTGCCGCTCCTCCTGCTCATGCTCTCTTTCTCTCTCTCAAAAAAATAAATATCTTTTTTTTTGAAGAATCAGGTGGAATAACTACTCTCCCTACCACACTTACTAATACCTAGATCTATGTTATTTAGCTTATTGAATTGTACTTATCAATTGCAGAAAAGGAACCTGGCAAATCAGTTTTGCTCATTCTGAATAGCCTAGAAGTGATGATCAGGGAAGCAGTTCAGAGTGAGAAGCTGCATCAGTATTTTGATTATGTGATCACCATTAGCTTTCTTACTTTCTCTAGCCAGAAAATTTTGTGCCCTAACTAAGGCACTATGAAATGGCCTTTACCTACTCTGTAATCTTTGAAACTGCATTCCTACATCCTTACCTCAATTATCTTCGCTAAACAAAATAATCCTTATTCCATATGTATATAGTTTGTACATGAAAACAAAAGCATAGGAAAGAAACATCCCTAAAATGTTAAATTGACTTCAAATTGCTTAGGTTTTTTTTTTTTTTATTTTGGATGTTGAGGTAGGAAGCCAGAGAGCTAGGGAAGTCATTTTAGGTGGAGTATAACCTTTTAAAACAAGCGTTGTATAAGAACGAAAATAAAGAAAAAGAAAGAAGACAGACTGAGGAGATGAGACAAAGACTATGTCAGAATATGAGAGTAAAAAGGCATACAGAAAAGTAAAGAATAAAACAGAGAAAGAGCTGAGACATGAGGAAATTGGATACTGAGGGAGCACTACGGCAAAAGTACAGAGACACAGAGAGTGATTTTATTTTCAATCAACACTACTCCCTTTGCTTCTTGGATTCTGTAGAATAATTATCTATAATTTACTGTGCATATTTGTGTTCAAATTTGATTCTCAGAAATATAAGGCTCTGATCTCTAGCATTTTGAACTCCAACAGCAAAAAACACCTACGCAAGATAATGTACTATGATGAAAGCAACTTTGCTTAGGTAATTCAGTCACAATGCTGTAAAACAGGTAGCTTGCGAGGGAAGATGCAAAGTTGAATTTGGGAACAGAGTTTATTTGAGGTGGTGACAGCATTTCCAAGGAGAGATATCCTGGCAAGAAAACATATCCTGTGAGAATTCTGGGAATTACAGGCCTGGAGGAGAAAGTAGAGCCATCAAAGAGAGACAGAAAGAACAATCAAATGACATTTTAAATGCATACTCTTTGCCTGGTACTGAGCTACATGCTGGGGATACAAAGATGACTCAAATATGGTCTCTGGCCTTTAGCCCACAGTTTAGTTCCAGAAAACAGATAATCTAGCGACTACTTGCAGTGAAGGGACAGAGTAGATACAAAGAATCAATGAACTACGGGAAAAAGATAATAAAAGCATACGCTCATAGAACACCTGATACATCATTAGCAATGTCTAAAGGCTTTGCATAATTGTTTATTAAATCTCCACAAGTACATTATATGGTATATTCTAATAAGATGTTCATTTTACAGATGAGGAGACTGAGGCCCAGGGGGCTTCAGCAACTTGCCCAAGATCTCGGAGTTGAATTAGCAGAGCTGGCAGTCAGTCCGGCTCCAGAATATTTAAGCATACCCACCACATTTAAGAGGAAGAAAATAAAGTATGAGATATTTGGCTTGCTATAAAGGAACGTGTTAGAAATTTGTCAGGTATTCAAGGTTGGAAAAGACAGTCTAGACAAAAAGAAAAGCTTAAGCACAGAGCCAGGGCATGGCATGGCATATTTGCTAAGTAAGTCAGTACAACCTGGCTATTAACACAGCATCCTGACTTGGAACCGAGCCTTGATGGGTCCTGAGAAAAAGTGTTCAGCTGTTGCAGAGTTTATAGTTTTATTAAATTTTGAAAATTATTTTTTATTGAGTTGGTACCTCCATTGGTCTCACTTTTAACTACGTGTCATATAAAAAACTACTTCTCCATCTAGGGTGTTTTAGAAAATTGTATAAAAATAAAATAAAAGTAGAGAAGCCGAGTGAAGTCTAGAATAATAATAAAAAAAAGTCTAAACAGTCTGAAGCAGTTTGGTTTACTTTGATTTATAAATCAAATGTCCAAGCCCTAAGCCACTGCCAAACCTTATGGGCTGTGCCAAAACACAGACAAGAATTTTTTCTTGTTGTTCTAATTCAACATGTAGCTGGTGTTTCTGCCTTCTCTCATAATCTCTATATACTAATTATGACTCCCGACTTTCCTTCTCGAAACATCATTTTCCCTCTTCCTCCGCTACTCTTGTCATCTCGTCTTCTTTGCTGTGCATATTTGTTCAATTTTGTTTTGTCAAGTAGTTCTTCCAAAGGCTTCAGCTCTTTCTCAATAACAACCAAGAGCGCCAACATCTTAAGGTAGAGAACACAAAACTGAGAGGTTGCTTTCTATGATGATGTGTGGCACAGCAATGAGTACATTTCATTTATGGGGCTGGTCCAGAGATTAGGTTGGAGACTGGCTGTTGTCCCGAAGTTTAAGTCTTGAAATATTGTTGTAGGAGTATTTTACCTGAATTTCTCTCTAATCTTTTTTTTTTCATAGAGAAAGCTGTAGAATGAAACTGTCCTGTTGCATCTTCAAGATTTTTCCTCCTTTTCTGCTATACCAGTCTTGTCTCAACAAATTGAATTAGAGATGAATTATTGTGTTTGCCTATGAAAAAACATTCATTTATAGTAGTGACAATTGTCAAGAGATGAGAGAAAAGACTTTGCGAATATTTATAATACTTCAAAACGACTCATATGTTAATGAAGCAAATGCCTTAGGGCCAGTTGAGAACTTTATGCATAGATTAGAAAAGGATTAAGAGCAGCAATTAATTTAGTAACAAGGCTAAGTGAAATGGGATTTTTTTCTTAAGGGAACTGTTTTTAGAAAGTGTATTCAATCTAGTCCCAGTTTCAAGTTTCCTTTTGAATCTTTTACCTCTTGACTTTTAAAAATTCAGAATAAAACACCTGTGCCCCTACATTTAATGTGCATTATCCTCATGCTCTATATGTTTGAGTTCATGAGAAACACTATTCCTGTTCTCAAGAAGGCCACAGTCTCATGAGAGGAATATCACATCTTATTATAACTGCCTGTTTATTTGTTATTAAAGAACAATAGGATACAGGATGTTATTATAGGGCACAGGGGGACCAAGCTCCCTCTAGGCATCCTGAAAGAAGTAATTTCTTTTTTTTTAAGATTTTATTTATTTATTTGAGAGGAAGAGAGAGAGTGCGTGAGCACACCAGTGGAGGGCAGTGGGGGAGGGAGAAACATGGAGCTCAATCATAGGGTTCTGGGATCATGACCTGAGACAAAGGCAGACATTTAACCAATGGAGACACCCAGGTGCCTGTGATTTCTTTTTTTAAAATAATGATTTATTTATTTTAGAGAGGGAGAGAATGACAGTGCATGCATGGAGAGAGGGACAGATGGAGAGGGAGAGAGAGAATATTAAGCAGACTCCCTGCTGAGCATGGAGCCTAATGCAGGGCTTGATCTTGCAACCCTGAGATCACGACCTGAGCCGGAATCAAGATTCGGACCCTTGACTGATGGAGTCACCTAGGCAACCCTGAAAGAAGTGATTTCTAAAAAAAATCTTAAAAACAACTCGGGAGGGGGGGCGCCTGGGTGGCTCAGCGGGTTAAAGCCTCTGCCTTTAGCTCAGGTCATGATCTCAGGGTCCTGGGATCGAGCCCCGCATCAGGCTCTCTGCTCAGCAGGGTGCCTGCTTCCCCCTCTCTCTCTGCCTGCCTCTCTGCCTACTTGTGATCTCTCTCTCTCCCTCTGTCAAATAAATAAATAAATAATCTTAAAAAAAAAAGAAGAAGAAGAAGAAAAACAACTCTGGGGGTGCCTCAGTAGCTCAGTTAAGCGTCTGCCTTTGGTTCAGGTCATGATCTCAGGATCCTGGGATCAAGCCCTGAGTCAGGCTCCCTGTCCCATGAGGAGTCTGTTTCTCCCTCTCCCCCTGCTCATGTTCCTGCTCTCTCTCTCTCAATCTCTCTCTCTCAAATAAATAAATAAATCTTAAAAAAATAAGAAAAATAACCAGAAAAACTCCAGTTTAGCCAAAGAAAGAAAAGTATAGGGCACTGGTTAAAAGTACATGTTTTAGGGTAAGGTAGAGAGGACCTTAGTTAATATATCTTTTCATAAAAGTAAGAAAGCACTTTGAAATGGTCAAAATGAACATTTTCAAAACTGTGGAAACTAATTAAATGCAACAAATGCAAGGAGCATTAAAGAAAAACTGATGAATTGGTAAGAACATCAGAGTTTGTGGTATTTAACCTACACCTATCCATCTCCTTCTTTCTACTTCTACAATAACTTTGAAAATTAGTAGCCCCACAAATATGGCAGCTATCAGAACCAGCAGGCTTGCATCCACTAGAGGAAATAGATAAGATTTGGATTTTTAAAAAGGTCTCATCTCCAGACCTTTTCTCTATTTGATCTGACTGGCAACTCCCTGGAAAAACCCCATTCACCAGGTGTTATTATTTGACTTGACCTCCCAACTTCAGCTTAATCCACAGGAAAAAAAAAATTAAATATTTTATTTATTTGACAGAGAGATAGAGATCACAAGTAGGCAGAGAGGCTGGCAGAGGGGCGGGGGAAGCAGGCTCCCTGCTGAGCAGAGAGCTCAATTCGGGGCTTGATCCCAGGACCCTGAGATCATGACCTGAGCCGAAGGCAAAGGCTTTATTTAACCCACTGAGCCACTCAGGTGCCCCAACACAGGAAAATTTTTATCCTGAGGCTACGATTTCCTATTTCAGCTGCCTAAGATGTAAATGCAAGTGGGGCAAACAAAATACTAGCCAAAAACTTAAAAAGAAGATCTGGGGAAGGTATGTCTACAGGAGGCTTTAAAAAGCTCTGGCACATTAATGGAGGTTTAGAAGGTTAAGTGCATATGCAGGGAGGTGGAGATCTCCATGAAAGAATTAAGAAGGCCTTGATCTAGGAAACCATTAAAATCCTAGAGGAGAACACAGGTAGTAACCTCTTTGACATTGGTCTTAGCAACTTCTTACTAGTTATGTCTCCTGAGACAAGGGAAACAAAAGCAAAAATAAACTATTAGGACTTCAGCGAAATAAAAAGTTCTGCACAGCAAAGCAAGCCATCAACAAAACTAAAAGACAACTTCCTGAATGGGAGAAGGTATTTGTAAATAACATGAGCAATAAAGGGTAGTATCCAAAATACATATAGGTAGTGTCCAAAATATATGAAGTACTTATCAAACTCAACACCCAAAAACCAAATAATCCAGTTAAAAAATGGGCAGAAGACATAGACATTTTTTCGAACAAGACAAAAAAGATGAATGACAGACTTATGAAAGCATGCTCAATCTCAGTCATCATCAGGGAAATAAAGTTCAAAATTATAGTGAGATATCACCCCACACCAGTCAGAATGCCTAAAATTAACAACACAGAAAATAACAGGTGTTGTCAAGGATGTGAAGAAAGGGAAACCCTCTTGCACTTTTGGTGGGAATGCAAATTGGTGCAGCCACTCTGGAAAACAGTATGGAGGTTCCTCAAAAATTTTAAAATAGCACCACCTGTGATCCAGCAACTGCCCTACTAGGTATTTACCCAAAGGACACAAAAATACTGATTGGAAGGGATACATGCATCTTGATATTTATAGCAGCATTATCAACAATAGTCCAATCATGGAAACAGCCCAAATATCCATCAAATAATAAATGGATAAAGAAGTCATTATACACACACACACACAAACACACACACATGTAAATTATAGATATAATATATAATATATTTCATATATATAATATATGTTATATATATGTATATATAGTTGAATATTCCTCCCCCATAAAAAAGAATGAAATCTTGTCATTTGCAACAACATGGAGGGAGCTAGAGAGTATTATGCTAAAAAAAAATAAGATAGAAAAAGGCAAATACCATATGATTTCACTCATATGTGGAATTTAAGAAACAAACAAAAAAATGAAGATGGGTGGTGGAGAAGAAAGGCAAACCAAGAAAAAGATTCTTGACTATAGAGAATAAACTGATGGCTATCTGAGGGGAGCTGGGCAGGGGAATGGGTTAAATAGATGACATGTATTGAGGAGGGCCCTTGTTGTGATGAACACCAAGTGTTGTATGTAAGTGATGCATCACTAAATTCTACTCTTGAAACTAACATTATACTGAATGTTAACTAACTGGAATTTAAATAAAAACCTAGAGAATCTAAAAAAAAAAAAAAAGAAAGAAAAAGAAAGAAGGCATTCCTCTCCTATCTGGGCTCACCTTGAGGCTCTGCACAATTAGGAACTGAAAGCTAAACAACAACTGTGTGAGTGTTGACAGCATGCTCCAATATATAAACACAGAACCCCTCATAAAAAGTTGAAAAAATAACTAAAGGCATCTGATGATCTGTGTTCAATTGTTGGTTGATGGTAAAGCTAACCAAGCAGAATTCAGTAGCTGAGTGGAATACAGATATTACCAAATTAGTCCTGAATAGTCACTAAACATACAAACAGCAACAAGAATGACAGCAACAACAATAAATCATGGAGAAAGGTAAATCTGAATTCTAGATTTGTCATATTATATTACTGAAATCCAGTTTTCAACAACAAAAGAAACTGCAAGATATACCAAGAAACAGGAAAGAATGGCCTCGGCTGAAAAAAAAAAATGTCAATTAAAACTATTCCTAAGATAGTCAAGCCATTTGACTTAATAGAAAAAAGACTTTAAATCAGCTATTACAAGTATGCTAAAAGAACTCAAAGAAACCATGTCGAAAGAGCTAAAGGAAAGCATGACCATAATGTCTCAGCAAATATTAACAAAGATAGAGAAACTATTTTAAAAAGAATCAAGTAGAAGTTCTAGAACTTAAATTGTAGTAACAGATGAAATACCCACCAGAGGGGTTCAACAGCATACTTGAACAGACAGAAGAACGAAAAAGCATATTTGAAGACAGGTCAATTGAGAGTATCCAGTGTAAGGAACAACAATGATAAAAAGACTAAGAAAATTGAACAGAGCCTCAGGGATCTGGGAGCCTTCTTCAATCATACACACGCAAAAAAGGAGAGGAGAGGCAGAAAGGGGGCAGAATTAATATTTGAAGAAATAATGGCTGAAAATTTCCGAAGTTGGATGGAAAACATCTATATATCCAAGAAGCTCAATGAGTTCCAAGTAAGATGAATTCTTTGAGGTCCACATGTCTGACTGCTGAAACCCAAATGCAAAAAGAGAACTGTAAAATGAGGAAGAGAATAGCCTGAATAAATGATCTTCAATAAGATAGAAAGCTGACTTCTCACCTATAGGACCACAGACAGTAGAGGGGATTCAACACATTGGAAGACTGTCAACAAAAAGTCTATATGCAGCAAAAATATTTCTCGAAAACAAAGAGGAAATTAAAGCATTCATAGATAAACAAAAACTGGAGAATGTATTACTGGCAGACTTCCCCTAGAAGAAATGCTAAAAGAAATCTGGCATCTGAGGTGAAAGGACACTACACAGTTGCCTGAGGACAGAGAGAAATGAGGAGTGCTGGTAATGGTGATTACGTCGGCAAATTTAAATGTAGTGTAAAAGTATGCTTGCAATTCTTCTGATTTAAACTACAAGTACATAAAATAATAACTATAAAACCTGGCTGATGTGTTTATCATGTATAAAGATGTAATGTGTAGGACAACAACAACACGCAGAAGGGGAAGAGAATGAAAATATATTGAAACAAAATTTCTATTATGATTAAGTTGGTGTTAATTAGGCCTGGATTAACTGTCTATTTATAATTACGGTATATAATTGTATTTCTCAGCATAACCATTCAATAACCAAATCCTTCAAAATATAGAGAAAAAAATGTGAGTGATACAATGGAAACTAACACAAAAGAATACAGTAATGGAGTAATACAGCGGCAGAAAGGACATAAGACAAATAGAAAACAGCAGAAGGCCAGACTTAAATCCTATCAGGAACTACATTAAGTTATGATGAATCAAACATTCCAACCAAAAGGCAAAAATTGACAGAATAGATTTTAAAAACCACCACATAATCTGATTATATGTAGTCTATATGGGACGTATTTTAGACTCAAGGACACAAATAGACAAAGTAAAAAGATGAAAATAATATATATCGGGGCGCCTGGGTGACTCAGTGGGTTAAAAGCTCTGCCTTCAGCTCAGGTCATGATCTCAGGGTCCTGGGATCAAGTTCCACATCAGGCTCTCTGCTCGGCAGGGAGCCTGCTTCCTCCTCTCTCTCTGCCTGCCTCTCTGCCTACTTGTGATCTCTGTCAAATAAATAAATAAAATCTTTAAAAAAAAAAAAAAGAAAATAATATATATCATGTAAACAGTAACCAAAATAAGCAAAAATTAAATCAGGAACTGCCTAACTCCTTTTAATATTGCACACAACAGTTCACATGAAAATCCTCTCTGTTTAATTTTATTTTGGGTATTGATTTCTACTTTAAGTGAAACATGTTCAGAAAATATAGAATTTTCTTGAATTTATATTCAAGAATAAAAATTCCTTGAAATTTGTTAAAGGCTGATTTTATAGATTAATATCTTGTCGATAACCTTTAAATTGTCTACGTATACTTAAAAAGAATATAGGGGCGCCTGGGTGGCTCAGTTGTTAAGTGTTTGCCTTCGGCTCAGGTCATGATCCCGGGGTCCTGGGATCAAGCCCCGCATCGGGCTCCCTGCTCGGCAGGAGGCCTGCTTCTCCCACCACCATTCCCTCTGCTTGTGTTCCCTCTCCAGCTGTGTTTCTCTCTGTCAAATAAATAAAATCTTAAAAAAAAAAAAAACCAACTCAATGTTTAATGTGTTATTCAATATATCTAATAAAAATAGTGGTAAGTATATTAGAAAATCAGATCTGGTTCTGATTAGGCATTTCATGTTATAGTTCATACACTCTGCTGAGTTTTGTTTTGTTGTAGTTTTTGTGTTTGTTTTTGCTCTTCTGTAATGGTACTGTTGTATTATTAATTAAACTCCCCAAATTATTGCATAATGACATGAATCACTAAATAGTAAGCAATATGATTTTATCATTAATTATAAAGATCTATAGTTACATTTAATAAGTGTATGTTTATTGCCATGGACATTTTTTCTCAGCACAAAAACTAACCAGTGTTCAAATTTAGCAGAATTATATACATTTTTTAAAGTTTTTGAATTATGTACATTTTTACATAGAGAATTGTAAGCTAATATATCATCTATTCCCGATGTCAAAAGGAAAATCAATGAAATTATTAGCATCGGAAAACACAAAATATGAACTCATTAAACAAGAAAATTAAATACAATTATTTGGATAATTAAACTCATTTTTGAAAAACAGATGGAGAAATGAAAAAAAAAATCAGAAATTTCTAGCCTCAGGAGAACATAGCACAGATAAAACAAAAATAAAGTAGATTGAGGATTTACTTTATCTTTCATACCCATGATAACCAAATAGCATCTTTAAAACTATAAAATAAAAATAACTGAACAATTATTAACTAAATGTATTTTCTGCCAATTCAGACACATAGGAATATAATTTGAATATTAAATGATGGACACTCTTGTTGAAAAATTACATGGTTTGAAGTTTTATGAAACTTAGTCTACACGTATTTTTTCTAACGACAAAAATCACTTGATTCTGGTTATTTATTTTTCCTGAAATAATTCCATAATTTTTTCAGTCCCCTAAACTCTTAAGATAGAAAAAAAAAAATCACCTGCAAAACAGGAGTACAAAGTTTGGCAGCATGGGTCAAATTTGTTAAACTTGAAGAAAGTGAAAAGCATATTAATAATAATTCTAGGCACTCAATATTTAAATCCAGGTTGAAAAAACTGATCATTAAAAATAGGAAAATGAGAAAAATACTGTTTTTGTTCAATGCATAATATACCAGTTTCTACATATGGCAAAAACAACACCTAGTGTTCAGACTAAGATTATCCAAGACATTTTATGAGCATATTAATGGCAACTTTATTCATTTGGAAAAAATAAACACAGCATTTGATAACATTTACAGCTAAACATCTATGCAAAACACAATGACACACAAAAAAAGAAAAAGAAATTTAAAAACCCCACAATTACACAAAATACTATTAAAGATTTTAGGGAATGAAATCCAAAGGTAAATAATTAAAATTATAAGAGATGTGGTAGATAAAATATTTTCGAGCAAAGTAAAAAGTTTGAAATACTATTTGATTATTTTCATATATTTAGTATATTTTTTTAAATAAAGATTTTATTTTTAAGTAATTTCTACACCCAATGTGGGGCTCAAACTCACAACCCCAAGACCAAGAATCATACGTTCCACCAACTGAGCCAGCTAGGCACACCATATTTTAGATATTTTAGTGTATTTAGTATAACAAAAGGGCAATGGATAGGAAAGTGACAAAAAATGAAATACAAATAAAATAAATAAACCTAACTGTATTTCAACTAAATAATATCATCACATTACAGTAACGCTAACTCAAAGTACTTTTGAACAAAGTGTTTTGATCACAAGCCCTTGGAATAAAGATAATTAGAACTATAAACAAATTATGCACACTCTTAATTGGTTAATTTGTTTTCCTAGTGGATTGACTTAGCAATTTTGACACTACTTTATGTTTATCCTAGGACTGATCAAATAAGTAAATATACTGTGGATAATTAGAATCAGGCTTTCTGCTGTTGGAGAAGAATTAAAAATATGGAAACAGGAAAGAAAGAATAAACAATGTGTTATTTACTGGATTTGAAAGTATCAGCATTAATATAAATTAATATATACACACACGTATATATTCTAGGTTTTACATATATACATATATATCCCCCCAAATAAATATAAGACATGCATATGCATTTATGCAAATATATGTATATATTTATACATAATGTATATTTATAATGTGCATATATAACTATATGCATATATACATATATAATGTATATATAGGTTATAAATATAATAAATATATCTATATTCTATAGTTGTATATCTGTATATATAGGACCTAGAAGCAAGAACACACCAGTGGTAATCAATGAGCTCATCTAGCTAGCACCCAGATGTTGCTCTCTAAATACAATTTTCCACTAACAGGAACCAGGTTCCTTAGGAAGTTTGGAGCAGGGAAAGTACAAGGTAAGCCTGCAGGAACTTATGCCAGAAAATGAGGAAATGCTCAAATAATGATTAAGACATGTTAAAAAGACACGGAAGTCATCTTGAAGGAGCTAACACTTGTCAAATCAGGAACAATTTAAGAATCACAATAAATAATGGAGTAACAGACAATAATCCATAGAATAAAATTTAAAAACATGAGTTCATATTAATTTATGTGTATGAATAAAATAAGTAAATAGAGGAGAAGGGAAAACTTATCATTATATTAGAATCCCAACTAGCAAAAAAGAGCAAATTAGAAAATCAGCATGTGGCAACTACCACAGCAATTGCTTGAGACAAGGGTCATCAGTGGACACTGAAGCCAGTGAAAAATGGAAAACAAGATATTTCATTAGTCTCAGAGTATCTCTCCTATATATGTATATATATATATACACACATATATGTATATATATATTTATATTTATGTTTTTTTATATTTATATATTGTATATATTTATATATATTTATTTATATTTAATAGTTTTTATTTATATTTATATATTTATTATATATATAAATATTTATCTATATTTGCAATTTATATATATATGTATAAATCGCAAAGGGAAAACTGGTAAATTTACAGTGGAGAAGTCTAGAAGACACTCCTTTAACCAAATGATCAAAGTTAACATCGCCAGTAAGGGGACAAATTGCCATCATGGACCTCATTACATGTGATGAAAAGAACCAATATTAATTTTGTGATATTCCTGTCAAAAATGTGTGAATTGAATCTAATCAAAAGGGAAACATCAGGCAAACCTAAACTGAGGGACATTTGACAAAATAAGTGGCCTCTACTGTCCAAAAATGTCAAGAAAGAAAAACAAAGACTTTTGAAAAATCTGATTAAAGGAGACTAAAGTAATGTGAAAATAAAATGCAACGTGTCAATCCAGAAAATAATCCTAAACCAGACTTTTTTTTTTTCTTTTCCGGTGAAAAACATTAGTGTGATAATTGGTAAAATTAAATAGGACTGAAAATCACATAATATTATTTTACCACTTTTTAAGTTCCTCATAGTGATAAGTATCTATGCTTATGTAATGGAATGCACATTTTAAGGAAATACATATTGGCATATTTAGAGATAGATGGAATTGTATCCCCAACCTTTTCTTAAATAATCCTGAAAAAAATATACACATGACAGAGGAAAGTAAGACAGAGAGACAGAGAGAGCAAACATGGTAAGGTAAAATTGTAGGATTTGGGGGATCTTAGTGAAGAGTATATAGAAATCATTTGATTTTTATAGGATTTCTTTAATTCCGACTTTATTTCAAAATGAAAAGTTAAAGAAAAAAGACAATTTTAACTATCACTCAGTTTTTAAGGTACAACTGCTGATGCGTGAACCAGTTAAAGCAAATAAAAATTAATAGCTTTTTGAATTTCTAGAAGGCAAATGTCTTTATTTAGAACATTTGTAGGTATATTCTGCAGCAGATGTCACAAATGGAGAATTATATATGTTTTCAGCAGTCTACTGTCAAAAACTGAATCTTAAGAAAAATAACTTGAGAGGCCAGGGATACTATACTGCCATAAATATTCAATGAAAGCATGCAAATTTCAACAGGTCTTTAACAAAATCTCAAATATTCTATTTTCTTTTCTCTGTAAATTCCTTGAACTTGATAGTGAATGGCACAGAAACATCTCTTTTGACATCACTAGGAATTACATTATCCAAGAACCATACAATTAGTATTCTGCTTCAACAAAACATTGGAGCATACTGAAAACACGTTTGCCAAACAAATTTAAAGCATTCCAAATATGCAATAGAAAAAACTACGTTGACACCATCATGCCACTAGAAACCCAATTAAAGTAATATGGAATTTTCTTGATATTAATAAATATATAGATTCAAGAACAGAAGTTGCCTGTTTCCTTTGCTTTTATTTAATTTTTTTAAGTAGCCTTCAGTCCAGTATGGAGCCCAACATGGGGCTTGAACTCATGACCCAGAGATCAAGACCTGAGCTTAGCTTAAGAGTTGGATGCTCAACCAACTGAGCCACCCAGATAGCCTCACATGCCAGAACTTCTAATATCACTTTCTTAGGAGGGATTTACCATACCCAAGATACGGTTCTTGGACCCTGCTGCCCCTGTCATCCTATTGTCTTCTCCCAGAAGCACCTCAGACCCCCTCCACACATACAAACAAAAGCTTCAAGCCTCCCTAGGACTCTAGTTTTTCCTTATGAATGTCAGCAGCTAAAGACTTCTCAGTCTCTGCTAGATTGCCAATTACATTGAACATGTACCCTTCTCATCATCATTGACACTTTAAAATACTTATCTTGTAGCATCGCTGGCCATAGAATATCTTGTAATACCGAGGCACTGCATTAGTTTGCTAGGGCTGCTGTAAAAAAGTTCTACACATTGGGTGGCTTGAACAACAGAAATGTATTGACTCGTAGTTCTAGAGGCTGTAAATCCAAGATTAAGGTGGTGGGAAGGTTTGTTCCTTCCAAAGATTGTGAGAAAAAATCTGTTCCATGCCTCTCCCATACCTCTGGGGGTTTGCTAGCAATTTTTGGCATTTCTTAGTTTTTAGAAGCATCATATTGATCTCTGCCTTCATATGTCATTCTATGTGCATGTCTCTGTGTCCAAATTTCCCCATTTTATTAGGACACCAGTTATACTGGATTAGGACCCACCCTAATAACATCGTTTTAACTAATTACATCTGCAATAATTGTATTTCCAAATAAAGTCATAGTCTGAGGTACTAAGCGTTAGGACTTCAACATGGGAATTTTAGGGGGACATAGTTCTCAGTCCATACAGGCATGAATTTCTTCTCATTAAAAAATAGTATCATTTCTAGTATGGGCTAAGCATGGTTAATGAAGAAGCTCTTTTTCCTTATTGTGGTAGTTTGCTTACTGTCAATGACTAGAAATCTTAAGGAATCATAATAAGTGGTTATTTTATGCCTTCTCCATTGGATATTCTTTTTTTTTAAATATTTTATTTATTTATTTATCTGACAGAGGGAGAGATATAGTAGGTAGATATAGTAGGGAGAGGCAGACAGAGAGGGAGGGGGGAAGCAGGCTCCCCACTGAGCAGAGAGCCTGATGCTGAGCTCGATCCCAGGACCCTGAGATCATGACCTGAGCTGAAGGCAGAGGCTTTAACTCACTGAGCCACCCAGGCGCCCCTCCATTGGATATTCTGAAGAGATGTTCTCTATGACCTAACTCTTCAAGCTGAAAATACTATATAATTGACTTGATTAAACTGGATATGGATTTTTGTAGCAACAGGGAAAGTCATTGAACGGAATCTTTTTACAAGTCACTAATAGATTATCCTTTGAAGATACCTTTTTATAGAGATGGTCTTGTGTCACAGAGTAAATTTCATGTTTGTTGCCTGTTGAACATATTGCGCATTTAAAGAACTTCATATGAAGGCACTGACTAGAAATTGTGTCTCTTTAAATGGAAGTTTATGTAAACTTTCACCTTCTTTCTTCATCACTCAGAAGCAAATGGTGCTAGTGAAAAAAAAAGTGCAAAGAAGAGATTATTCTAGAAGATATTGGACAATGGCAGAAATGGATAGCTATTAGCAAAGATTCTTATTTGGTGGGCTAGATAGTGACTACCTAATCCGAGACCACACTTTTTAGGCCCACCAAAGAATTATGTAGGGGCATGTGACTGACTTCTGGCTAATGGAAATAGAGTTAAGCAATTTTTTTTTATTTCCACATACGGCCATTGTTCATGAAAACTTTCTGCAATAGTATACTCTCACCCTAATCACCAACTAGATTTGAATTGTAGGCTGACATTAGAAGCTGCATGTTGAAGATGATTGTTCCTGAGTCCCACCCACACATTTTCACCACTACCAAATAAACTTCACATGAGAGAAAAATAAATTCATATTGTTCTATTTTATTTTTAAATTTTACTTATTATTTGGCAGAGAGAGAGAGAGATCATAAGTAGGCAGAAAGGCAGGCGGGGGGGGGGGGCGGTCGGGAAGCAGGCTCCCCGCAGAGCAGAGAGCCTGAAGCAGGGCTCGATCCCAGGGCCCTGAGATCATGACCTGAGTCAAAGGCAGAGGCTTTAACCCACTCATATTGTTTTAATCCACTGATAATTTTCAATTTAATCTTCTATCACCAAAACTAGCATTTATCTTTGCTAATGCAGACAGAAATTATGTCAAGTTTCTTATTCCTCAATGTGCCATGTTGTGTGTGACAACCAAAATGAGTCCTGGATTTACTTTGCACAATTTGCCTTAAAAACTACACTCCAAATTTAGGAAGATTTTTTTTTCTTTTTCCCATTTATTTCAAAGAAATGATAAGCTTCCTACAAACTATGGAGTGAGACCAGTAGAGGTAGAGATATAATTGGATTCCAAGGCTTGTGTTAGCTATTTTCAGGTTGCCATATGTTGAGAAGTGAAAGGTAAATAAGGAGGTGAGACATAAAGATTCTACTCTTCAAGGACAGGGGTAATGGCTTACAGTATTTGGTTGGTTTAGCAACTAGTATATGGTAGATAATTGAGTGATAGAGCAAAAGGCTGAGTAGCGTCTCCCCTAGAGTGATCCCTCAAGGGAATTTATCAGATCTAAGTGCCAACACCAGATAATTTCAGACATTGTCTAAACATGAAGAGAGGACCATAAAATAATATTTAAAATTATATTAGTTTAGGGAAGAATTAATTCCTTTGTCGTCTGCTGAACTGGGTTTAGTTGAGTAATTTTGTAGCAAAAAATTATTTTTGAAGCATGATTTGCTCTTTGCTTAAATTTTGCTATTGATATGTCATTAGCCTAAATTAACCTAAATCACATCAAACAAAAAATGCAATGCACCTTTCCATTTCCATATTTCCTCCCATTGTTCTTTCTGTCTGGATACGTCCCCCTGTTTTCCCTGTATCTAAATCTTGCCTTTATTTCAAAGTTGAGCTCAAATTCTATCACTTTCCTCAAGCCATTTCAAACCAAAATGACATTTTCCTTCTCTAAATTCTTTTGATCCTACATTCTTTCTACCACTCATTAGTCATAAATCATCAACTACCATATTTCTTTATCTTCAGAAGTGGACATTTTGTTTCTCCAGTTACATTAAAAATTTCAGGAGTAGAACTCTTGTCTTAGACTAGTTTGCAGTCCCCAAACGTAGCAGAGTATCTTTGGCTTACATGTAGTTAAGAATCAAATAAATGTTTTAGAAAGGGTAGACATGGGGTTGTGCAGAAAATACTCTAACTGAAAAAGAAAAGATGGAAATTTGAGGCCAGATTCTGATGTTTATTAGCTTAGTAAACTCAGACAGGTATTCAATTTCATTGGTTCTCTTTCCTTCTCTGTGAAATGGTGATTTAAATATCAGCTCAACTAACTTCATAGATTAGTTCTTAAGATCCAATGGGATTTAATTTATCTGAGAGTGTCCAAAGGGGCAGAATTTATCTGAAAGTGTTATGCACACTTGAAAGTTGTAAAGTAGTATGCAGAATTACTTTTTCATTAAGTATGGTATAATAAGGTATGGTATGGTATCTCCACAATGCCTGACACATAGTCGGCTCTCAATAAATACTTGATCAAGGAATGGATTAATAAATTATTTACTGATGAGCAAATTAAAGCAAATAGTTCTTTTCACTTAAGATCCCCATGCAATCTTTCTGAGATAAGTATCTGCTATTTCAATTTTTATTTTTCCTGACCAGAGAACAAATAGCTTACCTGGCTCTTCATTTCTCCTTACTCAAAGGCTCTAATAGGAGGAATGTGTTGAATTCTGTCAAATATTACCTCTTTTCACACATTCTACTCTTCTAAACTAAATTTTTTTCCTTTTAAAAATTTTGCTAGTCAATGTGGGGGTACGTTTTCTACCTTAACAAGTACTTTTAGCTATTATAAATCTCACTTTCAAAAGTTCTTAGGAGTTAATTGTTAATACAAATTTTTCAAAATCAATAAAAATATAGTGTTTAAGTGTCTTGACTCTGGATTCTAGATTGACATGTTTTTCACAACTGCCAGTTGGTAGTTGTATGACCTGGGCCAAACTATTTAACCTCTGTTCCTTAGATTCCTCAACCCTAAACTTGGGGAAAATAATAATATCTACTTGATTGAGTTGTCATAATATTAAAATTAAATAATGCCTATAAAAAAACTTAAAATTCTGTCAGACAGATAGTAAATGCTCAAAAAATGACAACTGCTATCATCAAATAAAGTAGAAAAGCTTTAAACAGCTCCTACTTTCATTACATTCTTAAGATTTCCTACTATATTGGCTTGGATCTTTAAACCAAAATTCTCTTGTTTCCCTCTCTGTGCTTCCCCCACCCTGTCTCCCTTTGGGGTAATATCGTAGAATGGAATTTTACACTAACTAGAAACAGTCTGAAAAATGGACAGACCTGTGTTTTAATCCTGACTTTACTGTGTTGTCTGACATTGGGAGTGATATTTAACCTCTTTAAACCTCAGTCATTCCATCCTTAAAATGGGGATAATACCACATCTCACAGGAGTGCCTGGGTGGCTCAGTTGGTTAAGCAGCTGCCTTCGGCTCAGATCATTATCCCAGGGTCCTGGGGTTGTGTCCCACTTTGGGCTCCCTGCTCCAAGGGAGCCTGTTTCTCCCTCTCCCTCTGTCTGCCACTTTCCCTGCTTGTGCTCTCTCTCTCTCTCACTGTTTCTCTCTCTGTCAAATAAATAAATCAGATCTATAAAAAAATTTAAAATTTTTTTCAAAAATATATTTTATAGAGTTGTGCTGAGGAGTAAATGGTATGAGGATTAATGGTATTTTTATTTAAAAAAACCACATGTTTTAAATAAGTTCCCTACTGGGTGGCACATAGTAAATGCTCAAAAATGGTAACCATTGATACTAAATATAGCAATTTTAAACTATCTTCTGATAACTTATTCATAGTAGTATCCCAGTGCACATTTATTACACATTACACATTAAGTAAGCAATTGATCTGGACAGGAAAAGGCATATAGCAAAATAATTTGATACAATTCCCTCTGCATTATCCATCAGTTAAAAATTACTGCCATCTGCATATTGGACTAATTTGGTCATATTTAAATTGAGCTGGTAGATGTTATGGTGGGTAAAATTGGTAGGTGATTTGAACATATAATAAGCATACTTATCACAATGAAATTAAAACAGAAGAATTTGGATATTCCATTTTAAGTTCACTATGATGTGAAGTATTAATTGAGAAAGTTATTTATTAAACTCAAATATATTCTAAGTGTTGAGTTGGTGTCTGGTATATAGTAGTGATGAAAATAGACATGCTTATTTTCTTTTTTTTTTAAAAAAGATTTTATTTATTTGACAGAGAGAGACACAGCGAGAGAAGGAACACAGCAGGGAGAGTGGAAGAGGGAGAAGCAGGCTTCTCAGGGTTGGATCCCACGATCCTGGGATCATGACCTGAGCCCAAGGCAGATGCTTAACAACTGAGCCACCCAGGTACCCCCTAGACATGGTTACCTTCATACTGGTTTATAAATTCCGTATCAAGCACATTTCACTTTAATGGATCACAAGGGAAAATGAAAAGTATAGTAAAATCATTAATTTTTATAATTAACTTCTGCTATGCTTTTGAAAAAATGCTGTATAACCTAATATGTAATAAGTGAGAAACCTTTTCCCAGCTTACAAGAGTATGATGTAATGGGGTACCTGGGTGTCTCAGCCTATTAAGTGTCTGACTTTGGCTCAGGTCATGATCTCAGGGTCCTGGGATCGACAGGGCTCCCCACATGCAACCCCACATCAGGCTAATGTTCAGCTAGGAGTCTACTTGTTCCTCTGCCCCTCCCCCCTACTTGTGTGCACTCTCTCTCTTTCCGTCTCTTTCTCTCAAACAAATAAGTAAAATTTTTAAAAAAGAGTGTGATATAGTGATGATGATGATAATGATAGTGATAATAATAATAACAAACTAGTATCTTCAAAGGTTGTCTTTGGCTCACAAGTATTGAAAATCGAATTTAATCATTTGAAACTATCATTCAAAAAAAACTATCATTCAGCTGAAATTCAATAACATTTGATTATCAAGAAATAATTCCCTTAAAGATTAAATGGAAATTGTTATGTTGTAAAAGACATTTCAAAGCCCATAGACCCAGGAAATATGCTTTCTACAAATATTAAAAGCATAAAACAAAATATCAATTTGGACATTAGCTCCACTCTGCCTGGTTCACCGCCTTCCACAGATTTTCATTTAACTGAGCTTTAAATACAGGCTTCCTTTATAGTTTGGTGGAAAAAAAGTGTAGTCTTTAGCTTTGCAACCAACATCCCATCTTTGTATTCTAACAACACTACCACATATGTGATCTCCACATATTCTAACTACACTACCACAGTAGCAAGCAGAATGGCAGAACCCACCTGATGTCAACATGTTAGCACAACTATATTCAAATACTTTCTTACCATCAGTTTGAAAATTTGATTTGAAAGTCAAAATTTTAAGTTACCCAGTGTTATTTCCACTTCTAAGAATTACCATCACACATGAGCAAGGAAATATGTAAAGGATGCTGTTTCAATGATTTTTTGGTAATAAAGATTGGAAACAAGCTAAATGAATATCAATAGAGGACTGGTGAAAGGAATTGTGGTACATTCACACAATAAAGTATTTTGCCTCAATTCAAAAAGAAGAATCCTACTCTATACATGTACATAGAGAAGTATCTTCAAAATATATATTAAAGTGAAGTAGCAAGGTAGTATATGCAATATTCTTTGTATAATAAAACATTACACTTGTATAGTCATTGACATTTCAAAGTAGGTATACAAGAGACTGTTAACATTAGTTATTTCTGGGGATTAGAAAGGAAGATCAAAATAACTGTAGTTTTTAAATTCATAGCAAGTTTCTAGTTAGGCAATTTGCCTGATTGATTATAGAAATTAGGCACATGCTAAATATGTAGTTAATTGAAATCCATTTAACAACGTAGTCAACAGATACAGAATGAGCACGAAGTAAGCACTAACTAAAGGAGATATCAGTAAAAAATCAGCAGTCTAGGTGAGTATCTGCTAAATACCAGTCTAGCTTCCCAACTGATCTACTGTGTCAGCTGGATTGGTAGTAAATGCAATTTTAAATTCCTACTCAAAAATGATTCCTTACCAAAAAAACTGTAAAAGCTAACCACCTTTTTTAACAAAATTGCTGAGATACTGAACTGATTAACCAAAGTGCTCTCTTGACATTTAAGGTGTTGGTCATTATTCATAAGTCCACCACCTATTCCCAGCCCTGCCACAGGTTAACAAATTACAAAGCAAAACCTCCAAACAGTTCAATGGAGAAAACATCCACTAAGAGATTTCTATCATAAGTGACACCACGTTTGCTTTGTTTTTACAACAAAAGAGATGGAATACAATCCTGGGAAATCAATCATTTGTTCAGAGACAAAGGGGGTTGGGCAATATTGCACTGGCCACTAGATGGCCCCCATATATTTTTCCCTCTATAATAAAGACATGAAAGAAACAAAAACAAGTGAAAGAGAAATACTTAATAATGTATGATTCTTTACCTTTTGCCTGAACACTCACATTTAGAAATTATGACTCGTCACTTACCACTTATTTAGCATATGTGCGGAACTAGTAAAACTACTACATTTTCTCAGTACCATTTTCAATGGTTCTATGAAAATATTTTAAGAATTAAAAGTTTGTTGTTTTTTTTTTAAAGATTTAATTTATTTGACAGACAGAAACACAGCAAGAGAGGGAACACAAGCAGAGGGAATGGTAGCGGGAGAAGCAGGCTTCCTGCAGAGCAGGGAGCCTGATGCGGGGCTCGATCCCAGGACCCTGGGATCATGACCTGAGCCGAAGGCAGATGCTTAATGACTGAGCCACCCAGGCGCCCCAAGAATTAAAAGTTTTAATGTTTAACTTCTAGTCAACACCGAAATTCTTCATTTAATTTTGTCCCTAATAACTAGCAATAGCAATTTTTTTCTTCTTAGTTTTGAGTCACTGCTGATTCCCACAGGGGGATGGGCAGAGGAAGCAGCAGTCCGAGTAGGGAGCCTGATGTGGGGCTCAGCTCCAGGACCCCGGTATCATGCAACACCTGAGCTGAAGGCTGACAGTTAACCGATTGAGCCACCCAGGTTCAGCCCCTCATGAGTTTACATTTTGAGCACAAACAAGTCATTTATTTACAGGTATGCATAGCTTTCTCTCATTTACCATATTGCATATATTAAAAGCCAATACATTTTTTATGTAAAAAGGACAGTTAACTTAAAATGTCAGCTGATTTGTATTTCATTGAGCTCATAACCCATTTAACAATCAACTACATCTGAAGAGGTGCTTTTGCTATTGTGCATTTATAATGGAAATATCTGAGATTCCTAAAAATAATAAAGAATAAGTGATTGCCTTAATGATTAATCACCTGTAGTTTGGCAGGTTACAGAATATCAATGTGTATCGCATTTCACTAATGATCATTACCTCGATTTTCTCATTTTCTGCTCTCCCTAAAGAAAAGGCTAATCAGTTTCATGTCCTGTAAAATTTTAAATAGAAAACAAATTTAACTTCCCCTTGCAAATTTTATTTTCTCCACATGTGATCCAATTCAGACATTCGAGTCAGGGTCCATACAGTCGAAAATCCTGCCCCCAAAATCATCTGTTTAAAAAATGTTGAATTCTGACTTCACATGTTTATGGATAATTTCCTAATTGATTCTGTTTCCTGAGGGCACTGGGCACTATTGAAAATACCTAACATGCGGGGGCACCTGAGTGGCTCAGGCGTTAAGCGTCTGCCTTCGGCTCCGGTCATGATCCCAGCGTCCTAGGATCGAGCCCCGCATCGGGCTCCCTGCTCGGCAGGAAGCCTGCTTCTCCTGCTACCATTCCCTCTGCTCGTGTTCCCTCTCTCACTACATTTCTCTCTGTCAAATAAATAAAAAAATCTTTAAAAAAAAAAAAAAAAAAAAGAAAATACCTAACATGCTGCGGATGGCCATTCCCTGCCTCTTTTTGGCTTGGCGGTCAGGCTTGCGTCCTTCGATCAGCTCTTTGAAGCAGCCGTGAGATTTCAAAACCGCATTGCAGCAACCAAATCAGCAGGTCT
>CM053612.1:29066178-29109419 GCA_028646535.1 Procyon lotor
CGCTTTTGTAGGGAGACAAGTGCCATATGAAGACTGAAATAACCTTGGTTTTTGTTTCCTTGTTTTACACGATAAGAAATTATTAAATGTAATAAAACATGACTAAGAAAATGTTGTCTATGTATAAGTAAATTTGGTGCTTTGTTCACATTTTTTAGCTAGTAGTTAAAAAAAAGCTCCTGAAGTCCAGTGGGGCACTGGGACACATTACCCTCCTGTCAGTTCCCAGGGTGACTTCCAGGTCCTTTGTGTATAATAGCCTGCATTTCTGTTCTTTTTATTCTTCTGCGCTTTTTTGTTTTTCTTCATTCCAGAGTCCTTCATTGAAAGGTTAAGGATAAAATCTGCAAATAGGTGTTTCATCAGGGGCAACTTTGTATAGAGAGTCATTTGAAGGACTCCTCTTTTCTTTGAATGGCTTATCAGAAACCATTCAGAAAACACATTCCCTCAGGCAATTTCAATCTATTCAAATTCCCTGAGAACTTAAAGGTGTTCGTTTCTAAACTGTTGGTTTTTACTGTATAAGTCTTCTCAGAAGGCCTCGAAGGAAAGAGATATTGAAGAGAAGAAAGGAGATGAGTTCATGACCTCCCTTCCACTTACAAAGACACATCAGAAAAATGAACTTTGTATCTGCATGGGCTGTATTTACCATTGAATTTGAACTAAGGAATCAGAAACTCACAGGGTAAGGACAAACTATAAAATCATTTAATGCTGATTCTTCTCTATAATATCCCTATCAAGTATTTCCCTGGCCTTTGCATAATCTTGCTCAATTACTGGGAGCAACTACCTCGCAGACAGAGCATTCAAAAATTATGAGAACTTCCGAGATCAGGCTGAAACCGCTTCATTCATGCCCCATCCTCCATTCCAAAGGTATGGAGGTACCTTTAAAAAGGGAACCACTGTTTTAACTTTCTTCTTGGTCTTTTACTAAGCTTATCATAATATTTAAGTAGACATATGATACGAATTTTTTCTTTGCTATTTTTATTAAACAATGATGGCTTGGGAAACTTTCCATGTCATATAAGCATGCTTAATGCTTTTTAACTGCTGCATAGTACTCCAGAACATGAAACATGGCTTTATTGAACCATTCTTCCTCCAGGATTTTCCCATTGCACTATAATAAGTGGTGCTATAAACATTTTTTCACGTGCCTCCTGTGTGTATGTTCCAGTGTGTCTCTGGGGTAGACATGGAGATTTAATTTTTGGCAGGGAATTGGGAAGGTAACTGACACTAGAGCACCTTTTTTTAGAAAAAGATTGCATTTATTTATTTGAGAGAGAAGCAGCAGGGGGAGGGGCAGAGGAAGAGGGAAAAGTGGACTCCCTGCTGAATGGGGAGCCCGATTTGGGGCTCGATCCCAGGACCCTGAGATCATGACCTGAGCTGAAGGCAGGTGCTTAACTGACTGAGTCACCCAGGTGCTCCACTTTAACAGTTTTATTGAATAAATCCGCTCAAGAAGTATTTACAGAGTGCCTACTAAATTCCAGGGTACCAGGGATACAGCAAGGGGTAATACAGACAAGGACTCCATTAACATTTTCTCATTTAATTGTCATTATTAACTTCAGTGTTCATGGATTTTATTTTATTTTTTAAAAGATCTTATTTATTTATTTGAGAGAGAGTGCAAGAGAGAAAGAGAGAGAGTAAGCACAAACTTGGGGAGGGGGAGAGGGAGAGGGAGACGCAGACTCCTTGCTGAGCAGGGAGCCCTATTCAGGACTCAATCCCAGGACCTGGGAATCATGACCTGAGCAGAAGGCAGACACTTAACTGACTGAGCCACCAAGGTACCCCGTTATGTTCATCTGTTTTACAAATGAGGAAATCAAAGCTCCAAAATGAAATGTGCAAAGGAAAGAGATGTGACTTGAACTCAACATCTATGTGAATCAAGAGCACAGGTTTTATACTTTCCCTCACATTCTATAGAGCTCTTACTGTTAATGAGTTCTTTTGTTTGTTGAGATATAATTACAACTTACAACTTATGTCCATTTTCCTAGAACACTTGTTTGGAGGTCAAGTCTAATTCTACTTTCACATTCCAGTCCTTGAAAAAAATAATACCAGCTATCATACTTTAGGTATTTACTATCCACCAGATTCAATAAGTACATACAGACCAAGTCATTTAATCCCGACCAAACCTCTTTGTGGTTTATTTCATTTATTTTGCAAACACTTATATCACAGCTGATCTCCATCTGGCTTTGTTTTGAAGGCTTTACAGATAATAATTAGTATATCCTCATAACAGTTCTAAAGGACAGATGCTACTACTATCTAAGTTTTACAGAAGAGGAAAATGAGACTTCAGAAGAAATTGAGTAATTTGCTCAAGGTCACAAATGTGTGTAGTGCAAGAGTTGGGATTTAAACTTAAGGAGTGTGTCTCTACAACCTACTTTCTTACGTCATCTTACTTTAAAATCTTAGAGGATGAGGGCACATACACCCCAATGTTTATAGCAGCACTATCCACAGTAGCCAAAACATGGAAAGAGCCCGAATGTCCATCAACTGATGAATGGATGAAGAGGATGTGGTATATATATACAACGGAATACTACGCAGCCAGCAAAAAGCATGAAACCTTGCCATTTGCAATGACATGGATGGAACTAGAAGGTATTGTGCTAAGCAAAATAAGTCAATCAAAGAAAGATAAATACCATATGATTTCAGTCATATGTGGAAAGTAAAAAACAAAACAGATGAATATAGGGGAAGGGAAGAAAAACTGATAAAGTCAGAGATGGAGGCAAACCATAACAGGCTCTTAAATATAGGAGACAAACTGAGGGTTGCTGGAGGGGAGTTGGTTGGGGGGATGGGGTAACTGGGTGATGGGCGTTAAGGAGGGCACTCGATGGAATGAGCACTGGGTACTGTATGCAACTGATGAATCACTAAACTCTACCCCTGAAACTAAATAATACATTATATGTGAATTAACTTGAATTTAAATAATATCCTGAAAGGAAAAAAAAATCTGAGGATGAGTGTCATGCAATCCTCTGCCTTTGCTTTATGCCAATATTTCTTATGACCAGGATAATATCTCCAGCCTGGTCTTACCGATTGGTATTAGACATCAGTTTCATCATTCTATTTACTTTCCTCTCAATTTATTTATTTATTAGAATAAGGTTCCCAGAACAGGTACAATATTCTAGGTGATCATGGAACCATCTAAAATTCTGGATACTGTGTTACTATTATTACAGCGTAAAATCTCATTAAATTTTTGATAGCCACATCAATCTTTTGATTCATTTTGAATTTACTGTTGCTCCTTCAACCTTATCCTCTTCTATATCACCATGATAGATTCATTGCATTTTTCTAGCTGGCAAGACGTTTGAGGATCCTGATTCTGCTACTCAACATGGAGGCTCTTACTCCCAGTTTTGTATTATCTGCATATCCTACGAGTATATTGTCCCTATATTTTCATCCAACTAAGTCATTGATAAAAATACTTAAATGTAAATATCAAGGACAGAGCCTTGCAGTTCCTCACTAGAGACTTCACTCCAGATTAGTACTAATTAAAAACAAGGTGGCTATTTGGGGTGTCTGGGTGGTTTAGTCAGTCAAGTACCTTCATTCAGCTCAGGTCATGCTCTCAGAGTTCTGGGACTGAGCTCTGCAAAGGGTCCTTGCTTAGCTGGGAGTCTGTTTCTCCCTCTCCCTCTGCCTCATCTCCCTGGCTAATGCTCTGTCTTTCTCTCTTTCTCTCTCTCAAATAAATAAATAAAATCTGTTAAAAAAAAAAAAGGTGGCTTTACTTATAGTTGTTGAATTAGTGATTAGTCTACTTAAATGTCTTTGCCTCCCTTTTCCACTGTTAAGTACCCTTGTGATTACATGGAACCGACTGGTTCAGGATAATCTCCTCATTCCATGGTTCTTAAATTAATTAAATCTGCAAAATCCCCTTGATGGTGTAAGGCTGCATATGCACAGATTCCAGACATTAGGACACGGACATTTTGAGGATGCATTATTCTGCAACCACACCCTCCTTCTCATCTGGGGAGTTCTTTCTTTCTTTTTGAAATATTTAACATCTTTGCTATTTACGTAACAAAAATACTTCTTGCCCTTCTTTCTGATCATTTTTTTTTTCTAAGCCTGAGAGGCGATTTATTTATTTATTTATTATTTTTTCTCCCAAATATGTTTATTTTTTCAGTGTTCCAAGATTCATTGTTCATGCACCACACCCAGTGCTCCATGCAATACGTGCCCTCCTCAATACTCACCACTAGGCTCGCCCACCCCCCCACCCCCCCAAAACCCTCAGTTTGTTGCTCACAGTCCCCATACCTTTATACTTACTTAACTGAAGCTTTCCGGGGTTTATTCTGGAGTCAGAAGGTCTGCATCACTAATGGACAGGTAACTGACAAAGTATGAACTCTTACTCCAACTCTGTTGATTCTTTCTTTAGCAAATCATTCCCCACCCTTATTAGTCTTGCCCTGCTCGGCAAGTATGAGCACAAGGACCCTGAGAATGCTAGTTACATTGGGTCTAGTGGCCTCACATATTTAACCAGGTAACCTGACTTATCAGCCTTCATGGCACTTGGAAGATAGGAATTTTTCAAAGGCGGTGTGTGTGTTGTGAGAGAAAGAGACAGAGAGAGAAATGGAGGGAGGGAAATAGATACAACTTAGCAAATGTGCTTCCCACTTTACCACACAGCATACTCAGTTTTGTCTGTGGGAACCATCATCTATTTTCCTTCCCTTTATACCCCTCTTTGTTACCCTACTGACTGCTTTCACACGGCCTTTCCCCCTGGGTTCTGAGCTGTCATGACCGCTCATCTTTTCCTCAAACTTGCTCAGACCCATCCAGATGTTTTTATGATGGACTTCTATTGCGGCAATTTGTGCCTTAATTTCTTATATACCATTTCAATATTAGCTACCTGGTGGCTCTACTGTAGACATGTCATCTGTCCTTTGAATCCTTCTGTTTTGTCTCTTCTTATTATTGCTTTTCTTATGTTTTGACTCAGCAGGGGATGATCGTGATTGGCACTGGGGAAGAGAGCCAACTTCCTTCCCAGCCTCTTGATGGTCCTTGTGCTGTATTTTTTGTTTCTTAAGTATAGTCGACACACAATGTCACATTAGGTTCAGGTACACAACATAGTGTTTTGACAAGTTTATACACTGTGCTATGTTCACAAGTATAGCTACCATCTGTTTTGATCCATTTCTATTACAATATCATCAGCTATATTCCTTATGCTGTCCTTGTGCCATGTTTTAATGGCATCATGCTCAAAGCTAAACTTGTTTAGTCCCCATATTCTTCTGGCACACATCCTACCTTTTGAGAAACTGATCTGTACTGTCAAGATGGTGTAAAAAGGAAAAAGAATCAAAGCTTAACTTCCATGTTGTATTTGCATATAATTCTAATAAGTTCTCTAAGGGGAGTTTCTTTTTTGCGTGCAAATTCCTGTGTAGACAGGGGGAGGGAATTAATATTTATTAATCATTTTTATATACTTTTTATATATACTTTTTATATACTTTTATATACTTTTTATATATACTTTTTATATACTTTTATATACTTTTTATATACTTTTTATATATATATATACATTTTTTATATATATGAGATGGGTGCTTTGAATCGATCATTAGTTGATTCTTAATCTAGTAATTTGCCCTCAGCACATTTGCATAACCTTGATGAGAAACAATTGACAATTATAAGTTTTACAAAGTGTGAGAAAGCTGAGGAAACACTCTTCCAAAAATATCTTTTTATACATGTGTCTTAGTCAGTTTGGACTGCTATAACAAAATACCATAGACAGAGTGCCTTAAACAGCAGACATTTATTTCTCACAGTTCTAGAAGCTGGAAAGTCTAAGATCAAGGTGCCAGAAAATTTGGTTCTAGGTGAAGGCCTTCTTCTTGGTTTGCACACTGCTGCCACCTCACTGTGTGCCCACATCATCTCATTTTTGTGCTTACTTAGGAGGGGAGAGGGAGGGACAAAGCAGAAAGGGGGAGATGGGGACAGAAGGAGGGGGAAAGAGTAAGAGAGAGATCTCACGCTTCTATCTTCTTCTTATAAGGACACTGATCCCATCATGAGGATATCATTCTCTTGACTTCATCCAAATCTAATTACTGCCCAAAGGCCCCATCTCCAAATAAGATCACACCTGGAGTTAGGGCTTCAACATATGAATTTGGGGCACATACAAACATTCAGTCCATAACAACATAGAAATAATTTAATGGTAATATTTGGATACTTAGTATATATTAGGAACTTTCTGAGTAATTCAAACACAGTATGTCATTTGTCTAATTGTTTAGCCCTGGGCTATTATGTTGAACCATGAAGAATAATGAATTTTATTTTATTTATTTTTATTTATTTATTTATTTTTTAGAATAATGAATTTTAAACTCCATGAGACATTTACACTTATCTTGTGTGTCTAATTGCCCTAGGGGAGAATCTACCCCCTTCATAAATTCTTAAAAGGAACTAAAGCCTAATATATATTTAAGCACTCTACTAAGAAATTTACATATATGATTTCATTAGAATGGATAGCCAAATAAACTAGTGTAGGGTAGGAAAACATTTTCTTTTACCCTCGTTAGGGTCTCCAGCTGAGTCTAAGAATTAAACTAATATGAAGCAGGGACACCTGGGTGGCTCAGTCGGTTAAGTGCCTGCCTTCGGCACAGGTCATGATCCCTGGGTCCTGGGATTGAGTCCTGTGTGGGGCTCCTTGCACAGCAGGGAACCTGCTTCTCCCTCTGCCTGCCGCTCCCCCTGCTTGGGCTCTCTTTTTCTTTCCCTGTCAAATAAATTTTTAAAAAATCTAAAAAAAAAAACTAATGTGAAGCAGGTTAACAGGAGAAAATTGTTCAGGTTTTCTTAGAATTTTCCATGTACTTGGGAGTGTTGGCAAGTAAGTAAAATCCCAAAGAAGTGACCAGAGAAGAAAGCTTATGTTTTTAGACAAAGAACTGATGAATTTGTGAAGAAATAAGTCACCGGGGTGTGGGCGAGGAATAGTAGACTTCAGGTAAGTGACTAGGTGATATATGATGGTGGGGGGAATAGGGGAAAATAAGGGTTATTTTAGTGAGTTTGTGCAGATCTATTTCAGAGTTGATCTCAGTCTCTGGTAATAAGGATGTTCTTTTCCTAGTACAGGGAAGGCACTTTTCTCATGGGAAATTGTATGGCCTGTTTATAAGTTAAAAAAAAAAAAAAAGAGGAAGTCAGCATATTTTGCGTGGCATGTCCTGAACTTGACTTTTTGATGAGGATGAGCCATTTGGGGAAGGGGTAGACAATATTATTGCTACACGTCTCTTTCCCCACTTTTCCCTTTAAGTTCTTCATTATCTGTCAGTAACACTCAGTATCACTCAGTCCATTACTGCTTCTCTACTTTTTGGGGTACTTTCATAGCAACAGAAAAAACAAATGCTTCTTTACTTTGAGATAAAATGCAAATCTCACTTTACCACAGTCATCTCCAATCCCAATACTACTCCCGGGACACACAAGAACTTTTCTGATCACGGAGAAAGCAGCATCTTTTTTGACTGGCTTCCCAAGCTGCCTCTTTATTTTCCCTCAAATCCCGTTTCTTCATGAAAAAAAAAAAATCTTATCTCATGGGTCTCTGTCTCTAGATCTGACATAAAATCTGCACTGGAATGTAAGTTCTATGAGGGCAGATATATTTCATTTGTTTTATTCACGGTACCAATTACACACACACACACACACACACACACACACACCTTCCTTTACTTCAGTATACTCTAATCCCTTTACCTCCTGCATATACCAGAATCAACTATCCTCCTTCTATAACTCTACTACACGCTCATAAGCTCCAAGTTAGTAAGAGAAAGGAATCTTGATGTCAACTAACTAATTTTTGCATTAAGTAAGCCTCTAAGAGCATAGACTTTCCTACATAGCTTTTAGCTGGCATCTAATCATCATTAAGCCTGTCTTGTGCACTCTATCGCCTGACAGATAATATTAGTGTTCACAAAGCTTTTTGGTTCTCCTCTACCTTCAAGAACATTACTCCTCTAAGTTAAATATCCAGAACTGGTTTGTTTTGGTCAACGAACTGTCCTTGAAAGTGTCACTTCTGGAAAGAAGCATTTAAGAGTCAGTGTACAATTCTACATGCTCTTTCTTCCCAGATTCTAGAAATTATTGAATCATGTATTGATAAGATGTCACAAGATTAAAGCAATCTGGTATACTATGCCATTATATGGACCACGGTTTCAGTTAGGAACTCATCTGGGCCTGAAGTACTTTGAATGAGTAAGGAATATACTTTGTGTTAAGCTGATAAAGTTTTGGTGGTATTATTTCAGCATAACCCAGTTTATCCCAACTGATATAGACATTGGATACACAGAAAAAATAAGAAAATCCTGTCATTTGTGACAACATGGATAAATTTATGCCAAGTGAAAAAAACCAGACTCATAAAGACAAACGTGTATGATCTCACTTATATGTGGGATTTAAAAGAGCTAAACCCATAAAATCAAAGAGAAGAATGTTGGTTGTCAGCAGCTAGAAGGAAGGGTGAAAAAGGGAGATGTTGGTCAAAGGGGTACAGAGTTTTCAGTTGTACAAAATGAGTAAGTCCTGAAAATGTGATATATAGCATGGTGACTGCAGTTAATAATAGAATATTATATACTTGACATTTCTAAGGGGGTATATCTTAAGTATTCTCACCAAAAAAAAAAAGATAACTGCATGGAGGTGATTTGTTATTTGTTATTTAGCTTAGATTTGTTATTTAGCTTAATTGTGGTGATCATTTCACAATGCATACATATATCAAAACATCAAGTTGTATGCCTTAAATATATATAAATGTTTATTTTTCAATTATACAGTTGATCAACATAAGTTTGAACTGCATAAGTCCACTTATGTGCAGATTTTTTACAGTACAATACTGCTTATGTATTTTCTCTTCCTTATGATTTTCTTAACGACTTTTTCTTTTTTCTAGTTTACTTGATAAGAATACAGTATAAAATACATATACAGAACATGTGTTAGTCAACAATTTATGTTATCAGTAAGGTTTCTGATCAATAGTAAGCTATTAGTAGTTAAGATTTTAGGGAGTCAAGGTGCCTGGGTGGCTCAGTCAGTTAAGCATCTGACCCTTGGTTTTGGCTCAAGTAATGATCTCATGAGTTGTAGGATCAAGCCCTGCATCAGGCTCTGCACTCAGTGGGGAGTCTGTTTGAAATTCTCTCCCTCTTCCCATCCTCTCTCTTTCTCTCTCAAATAAATAAATTTTTGAGGAAAAAAAGATTTGGGGAAGTCAAATCTATGTGTAGATTTTTGATTATACTCCCCTAACCCCCACATTGTTCAAGGGCCAACTATACTTCAAGAAAGCTGAAAAACAAACAAAAACAAAACAAAACAAAACAAAAACAAACAAACAAAAAAAGAAAGCTGAAAAACAAGAAATGATAGATAGATAGATGATAGATAGATAGATAGATGATAGATAGATAGAAGGAAGATGTTACAAAAGCACAAACTATCTGACATTGGTTCAGTAGTTGGAAGGAGTGTAAGTAGGAAATTACTATTAGAGGCTACAAAGATTGTGACCTAGATTACTGGAGTAGAACACTTATCCTGTGATAACTGGCAAAACAGATCATGTACCTAATTTGCTTATACCTCTAGAAAAGGATGTTGAAAAAATTGAAGGAGTTACAAGAAAGAATTTAGCACAGGAAACTGGCCAATTTGTAAACTGAGGTGAAGAAAAGTTCAGAAATTCAGATCCTTTTTACAGTTGAAGAAATGAAGAAAACTACTTCTCAATTTAAAATCCCTCAACTTAAAAAAAAAGAGAGAAAGATAATATTGAGAAAACCTTTGAGGAACAACCATTTAGAAGATGCTTTTTCCTAAGTAAATTACATTACGGCCAACTGATTATGAGTATGGATACCCAGTAAAACTCTTCAGTTTTATGAAATGATTGAGAATAAGAACCAAAGGATATGTTTTTTTCAGTAAAGCCCTAGGTTCAAGGTTCTAGCCTTTACATCAAGACATCAAAACAGAAAGGTAAGGGGAAAAGAAAAAAAATAAATATATCAGTTTTTTATATTGCATCTTGAAAAATAACTGTAGGTTCTCAGAACCTGTTGTCAATTGCAATAAAATGGTTAAGGATCTACTATGTTTTCAGACTTGCACTGCCAAGAAAACCATAGCTCTGGAATAAAATGTCTACCTGTTTAAGATTTAAAACAACCCTTCTACCTTTCTTTTTAAAGGTAAGAAGTAAGCTGAAAAAGTTGCTAGGCCCCAAATAATACATATATTCCAATGCCCATTTACTTGGAGTCAAAGAAGATGGTAGAAAAGGGAAAACATCTCAGATGGCAGAAGCAGGATTTACAGCTCTGAGGAAACTTTTTCCATATTAAAATCATTCCCTAATTCAAAGATTTGCTATCAACAGGGAAAGACTGCCCATTAGGATTTCAGAATTGCTAAAAAAAAAACATTCACTGCTTTTTGTCCTTCATTCTTTCCCTTTCCAATGGTGGTGCTAACTGAGATTGTCCTGTCCTCACCACACCGTGGTATGGGGAATATGTGGGGAGCACATAACTTGTCTTTTTAATTTTCAGAACCATTCTTGGGCTCTGACGTAGGCAGTTATTCAGAGATCTTAGTCTTTGTGTTTACTTCCCTGAAAAAATCCAACGTTTTGGTTTTTCTTCCTCAGAGAGGGAGGGAGTATATCTACTTACAAGAGGGAAAGTGAGCCAAATATTTATTGAGCAGAAGAGTGAACAGGCATATATCCCCTTCAGTAAGACAAGGACTTGCTTTAGCTAATCCTGGCTTATCTTGACTGAAACATATCTCCACTGTATAGTACTGTGCTTGATATATATAGACAATAAATATTTCTTGACCGAATGAGTAAAATAATTAATTTGGGACTTGACCCTCTTAGAACACAAAGATATTACAATGTGTCTCAATCTTATAACAAAATCAGAGAATGTCCCAGTACCTTCTACCTCAATCTATCTTGGTCATGGTTTGAGCCTTCAAAATTTTCCCATCTGACAACATTGATTGGAAAGTTTCCAGTCTAACAATATTGGTTGTCAACTGCAGTATTTTAAAATGTTTGTGAATGGAGATTATTTGTGAAGCCATTCATTTCTTCATTTCTTCAACAAACATTTACTGATTGGGTACATATTATATTCTAGGTCGGGACTGTTCAAAAAGATGGAGTATACAATAGTGAACAAGACAAAGTCCCTCCTTTCCAAGAGTTTACATTCTAGAGGTGGGGGAAAACAACAATAAAAAAATGAACATATATTTGATTACAAATTGTGCTGAATCTTATGAAGGAAAGATAGCTACTGCTATGAAAAAGAATCTGCTAGGGGCGCCTGTGTGGCTCAGTCGTTAAGCGTCTGCCTTCAGCTCAGGTCATGGTCCCAGGGTCCTGGGATCGAGCCCCGCATAGGGCTCCTTGCTCAGCAGGAAGCCTGCTTCTCCCGCTACCATTCCCTCTGCTTGTGTTCCCTCTCTCGCTGTGTTTCTCTCCGTCAAATAAATAAAATCTTTAAAAAAAAAAAAAAAAAGAATAGTAGAAAGGACCTAATTCAAATTGATTGCCAATAGGGAGCATTTAGGAAGACCTCCTTGGGGAAGTGATTCTTTGCTGAGACCTGAAGAATGACTGGAACTTAGCAAAAGAGTGTTGGGAAAAATATTTCAGGTAGAAAGAACATTAGTTTTTTACTGGTGAATTAAAGTACCAAAGATTTGTTTTTAATAGAGAGGAATTTAGATATTCCTATAATTACATTGACTTTCATTCTGATAGACCTTCTGGAACTAGGAAGAAATGGGTGAAATTACACTCAGGGCACAATAAAATGTACAGAAATAACTCTGGATATTTTGCAGACAGTGTGCCTTAAGTATAAATGCCCTGCTTTAGAGAACCACTGATATAAAGGGATTGATTTTAGAGTTTTGTGGCCTTTTTCATATTTATTTTGTTGTACTATGGTACTACAATACCTTTTTTCTAATTTTTAGAACATTTTTAGTATTGGGCTTCTAATTTTGCTGCCTTTTTTCTGGTAGTTTAAACTTATTTTTGTTTTGATATTTTAAATTTTGTGTTTTGAGATAACCATCATTTAAAAAGTACTTACTCTAGCTTTAAGTTCTTAATGCTTTCGTATTTTTATATTTCTTTGAGTTCTTTTAAGTTTTTATCCAATGTTTTATTTCAGACCATGGAATGTTTTCAGACTGATTTTTTTTGGCATTGCTTCCTGATTAAACCAGTAATAATACTATTTTTGAATCATTTAGTAACACTTTACAACTTTAAGCATTTTAAAAATAAAAGGTTTAGATATTTTCAAACTACATGTTACCATTAACTTCCATGGAGTATGGATACAGTAAAGGGTCGGAAAAAATTGGGTATCTATCAAAACAATCATTATCACTTAACCATAAACCCAAACGTAATAAATACATTAGTTATATCATTCTTCATGAAATGATAATTTATCGCACTATTTTCAAATAAATCAAATAGCTTAAAGGTGGTAAAATTTAATTTCAGAACAAGAAAAAGAAAACAAACAAAAAACCAGACTCTATTTGAACTACCAAGCCTTCCCTGTCATGCCTACATATTTAATTCTAAATATTGAGGGGGAGTTTGACCAAACTTTCACTTGATGACTAAAATTATTCAAACAAAATGAAATGCTAAATTTATTTAATGATAGGTGATTTCCTCTCAATCAACAGTGCAGAGTATGCCTTTATTGGACTAAAATTGATAAAAACAAGATGACTCCTGTTAAAGAGATCAGTGGTACTGAAGGTTCAGATACTCCTTTTATCACTCTCAAAACCCAACCCCAAGCCCCTAGTAAAATATTCTAAGGAATTTTAAATGCAGAAAACTTATTTTTCAAGAGTTGACAAAAAAGATGCATTTATAGTCTCTGTCAGGCTATCTATCTACTTATCTATAATCAAAGGGTATAGCAAATATCCTGTTATAATAACGAGCCCAGAATCTATTTGAAAACTCAAGCAATAGGCTCAGAGGTTTAGAAAAAAAAAACTCCATAAGTAATCTTTCGTAAGTACCTACCATGGCACTTTAAAAATAAATACCAGGGGTACCTGGGTGGCTCAGTTGGTTAAGTGTCTGCCTTTGGCTCAGGTCATGATCTCTGGTCCTGGAATAGAGCCCCATGTCTGGCTCCCAGCTTAGCGGGGAGTCTGCTTCTCCCTCTGCCCCTCCCCCTGCTCGTGCTTTCTCTCTCTTTCTCTTTCTCTCCCAAATAAATAAATAAAATCTTGAAAAAAAAAATAAACACCAAATTTTTAAGAGTTCTCCCATTGAGATTTAGGGCCTAATTCCCCTCCTAAGAATACTGAGCTGGTTTGACTAATAGAAGTTGACAGAAGTGAAATTCTGGGACTTTTGGGGTTAAGCCATAAGATGTCCTGCAGCTTTCACCTAGGTCTCTGGGGGCATTTACTCTTGAAGCCCTAAGCCACCCTATAAGAAATCTGATCTGTGACTACTTTGCTGGGGAAATCATGTGCAGGGACCCTGGGACTATAGGGGAGACAGTCCCAGGAGACTTCAGTCTTGTAGATGGCACTGCCAAAGCATCAGGCAAATGAATAAATCTGTCTTAGATCCTCAAGGCCATCTCAGCCATCAGCTGAATGCCACAGAGCGAACGTGGTTGACACCATGTGGAGAAGATGAATTACCCAGCCAAGCATTGCTGGAATTCAAAACACACAAAACCATGAGTTATAAGAAAAGGTTATTCTTTTTAGTCATCAAATTTTAGGGTACTTTGTGTCAGAAACTGCAGAGCCTGGTTTATAGTACTTACAAACTAACTAGCTGCCAGAAGACCTAGATCAGAGACAAAGGACTGTATTACAGTCAAAGGAGTCATGAGAGCTTCATGTTGAATTTTGTAGTATCCTCATGCCACCCATGTCCCAATGGGGCAACCTAAAGAGTCCATGGTAGATGCTTATACATATAATGTGTTGTGTTACAGGAGGGAGAGTAATGTTATGTTTAGAAGATACAAAAAGCAGAAGCAAATCTGCTCTTTGGAAGGAGATAATATTCCATCCTTCAGGGGTTCTTTGCAAACACAACCTCAAGAAACGGTCTAGGTAAAGAGTGATCAAGACCTTGTATGTTTGGAATATCCAGTGAGAATATACTGAGATACTCAGGGGCGATGATGGACTGCTTCTTCTGAGACTGTTACACAACAACACACTTCATTTTCTCCTGGGCATTTATCACTACATAGCATGGCCTGGTCCTGGGTACTGAGACATAAAAATTACCATTGTTTTTGTGGAATCTCCTGGGGAAAAGAAATACTGTATGACAGAAATTTTCCACCTCTTTGCAAAATTCCTTGGCTCATTTTTTTGTTGATTTTTGTTTTTAAAAAATATTTTATTTATTTATTTGAGAGAGAGAGAAACAAAGAGAGCACAAGCAGGTGGAGCACCAGGCAGAGGGAGAGGGAGAAGCATGCTCCCCTCTGAGCAGGGAGCCTGACATGGGACTCTATTCCAGGACCTTGGGATCATGACCTGAGCTGAAGGCAGATGCTTAACCAACTGAGGCACCCAGGAGCCCCTCTTGTCTCATTTTTAAAAATAAAACAAAACACTTCCCTTTCAGTGTGGTCTTCATTTTCAATTCCCCTTCTTTCCCATTAACACTTAATTCTAAAGCAGGGATTTTTAATGTGGTGCTTTAGTCTCATGATGGGTTTAATGGAGTATGTGCATGCCCTGAAATTGTGTACGAAATGTTATGCAGGTCCATTCATACCTTTCTTTGTCTGTGGAGTTAATGCATAGTTCTTTTCAAAGAAATGTGTGACTTAAGGTTAAGAATAGAGAAGATATGTGGAAAGTCACTATTTTAATCAACCTAGAGATTTATCTTTAAAGCCATAAAAATGGTTCACTTGCCATCATTGGCAAGCTAATCTCTAATCACTGATCATTCCCAAAAGGTTTGGTGTTATACTGTGTGGAGATAGCAACTTTGGTGCCTCTAGAAAATCCATTTCCCACGGTTCAGTGTGTATCATATGGAAATTTTATTCACAGCATTGGAGTAAATAGATCGGGACTATAAGAAATGTAATTTGCACAAATGACATTAATCCTCTTTCTTATGAGAATAAGCCAGTACAAACACATAGATTACCTAGTCTTAGATTTCTCAAATTATTGTTTCTCTATTGGCTATACAGTTCTCATAGAGCTGGATAAAATAGGCCTTTGGAACATAAACCTTATTCACAAGAAGTTGAAGACCTTAGAGTGCATCTGGTCTCTTCTGACATTATACCTAAATTAATAGCATTGAAGTTAGCAACTTAACTAAAATCTCAGGTATCAGTAATAAATCCCACTTAATCCCCCTCCCCTATGTAATCTGTATAGCATAAATCTCATGTCAACATATAGGTCTCATTGTCTTCTTTGTTTATGTCAAAGTGAACTATATATTTAAAAACCATTACATTTTGAATACCTTAATTCCAGATAGGTTAAAACTAATTGATTTTAAAAAACTAATTAATTGAGAGATTCAGGGGTTGTTTTGAGGACAGATTCATTTCTTGATTGTCAAAGGCTTCTGTTAAACTGAACTCTTCTTTCTTTTTTTATTCTGTTCAGTTAGCCACAATACAGTATATCATTTGTTTTTGATATAGTGTTCCATGGTCCATTAGTTGTGTGTAACACCCAGTGCTCATCACAACATGTGCCCTCCTTAACACCCATTAGCTAGCTACCCCATACCCCCTACCCACCTCCCCTCTGAAACCCTCAGTTTTTTTTCCTGGAGTCTATAGTCTTTCATGGTTTGTCTCCCTTTCTTTCTTCCCCTTTAGTTTTCCCTCCCTTTCCCTATGGTCCTCTGCTCTATTCCTTATGTTACACATACGAGTGAAACCATATGATAATTGTGTTTCTCTGCTTGACTTATTTCACTTAGCATAATGCCCTCCAGTTCTATCCATGTCAATGCAAATGGTGAGTATTCATCTTTTTGATGGCTGAGTAATATTCAATGTATATATGGACCATATCTTCTTTATCCAGTCATCTGTTGAAGGGCATCTTGTCTCCTTCCACTGTTTGGTTACTGTGGACATTGCTGCTATGAACATTGGGGTGTATATGCCCCTTCTTTTCACTACATCTGTATCTTTGTGGTAAATATCTAGTAGTGCAGTTACTGGGTCGTAGGGTAGCTCTATTTTTAACGTCTTGAGGAACCTCCATACTGTTTTCCGGAGTGGCTGTACCAGCTTGTATTCCCACCAATAGTGTAAGAGGGTTCCCTTTTCTCCACTTCTTTGCTAACACTTTTTGTTTCTTGCCTTGTCAATTTTTGCCATCCTAACTGGTGTAAGGTGGTATCTCTTCATGGTTTTGATTTGAATTTCCCTAATGGCCAATGATGTTGAATATTTTTTCATGTGTCTTTCATGTGTCTTTCATTTGCATGTCTTCTTTAGAGAAGTGTCTGTTCATGTCTTCTGCCCATTTTTGGACTGGATTATTTATTTTTCGGGTGTTGAGTTTGAGAAGTTCTTTATAGATCTTGGATACCAGCCCTTTATCTATAATAGCATGTGAAAATATCTTCTCCTATTCCATGAGTTGCCTCTTAGTTTTGTTGACTATTTCCTTTGCTGTGCAGAAGTGTTGATCTTGATGAAGTCCCAAAAGTTCATTTTTGTTTTTGTTTCCCTTGTCTTTGACACATGTCTTGAAAGAAGTTGCTGTGGTTGACGTCGAAGAGGTTACTACCTATGTTCTCCTCTAGGATTTTGACGGATTCCTGTCTCACATTGAGGTCTTTCATCCATACTGAGTTTATCGTTGTGTATGGTGTAAAAGAATGGTTCAGTTTCATTCTTCTGTATGGAGTTATCCAATTTTCCCAGCACCGTTTATTGAAGAGACTATTGGATATTTTTCCTGATTGGTCAAAGATTAGTTGACCACAGAGTTGAGGATCCATTTCTGGAGTCTCTATTCTGTTCCATTGACCTATATGTCTGTTTTTGTGCCAGTACCATGCTGTCTTGGTGATCACAGGTTTGTAGTATAGCTTGAAGTCAGGCAACATGATGCCCCCCAGCTTTATTTTTCTTTTTCAACATTTCCTTGGCGATTTGGGGTCTTTTCTGGTTCCATTCAAATTTTAGGATTGTTTGTTCCAGCTCTTTGAAAAATGAGAACAGTATTTTAATAGGGATGGCATTGAAAGTGTAAATTGCTCTGGGCAGCATAGACATTTTAACAATGTTTATTCTTCCAATCCATGAGCATGGAATGTTTTTCCATCTCTTTGTGTTGTCCTCAATTTTTTTCATAAGTGTTCTGTAGTTTCTAGAGTATAGTTCCTTTATCTCTTTAGTTAGGTTTTTTCCTAGGTATCTTATGGTTTTGGGTACTATTGTAAATGGAATTGATTCCTTAATTTCTCTTTCTATAGTTACATTGTTAGTGTATAGAAATGCAACTGACTTTTGTGCATTGATTTTGTATCCTGCCATGTATCTGAATTGCTTTATGGGTTCTAATAATTTGGTGGTGGGTTTGTTGGGTTTTCCACATAAAGTATCATATCATCTGTGAAGAGGGAGAGTTTAACTTCTTATTGCCCCTTTAAATGATTTTTGTTTCTTTTTGTTGTCTGATTACTGATTCTAGGACCTCTAGTACTATGTTGAACAATAATGGTAAGAGTGGGTATCCTTGTCATGTTCCTGACCGTAAGGGAAAAGCACTCAGCTTTTCCCCATTGAGAATGATATTAACTATGGGCTTTTCATAAATGGCTTTTATGATATTGAGGTATGTTCCCTCTATCCCTACACTCTGAAGAGTTTTAATCAGTAAAGGATGCTGTATTTTGTCAAATGATTTTTCTGCATCAATTGAGAGGACTATGTGGTTCTTGTCTTTTCTTTTATTAATGTGCTCTATCATGTTGATTGATTTGCAAATGTTGAACCACCCTTATATCCCAGGAATAAATCTCAGCTGGTCGTGATGGATAACCCTTTTAATATACTATTATATCCTATTGGCTAGGATCTTGTTGAGTATTTTGGCATCCATGTTCATCAGGCATATTGGTCTGTAGTCCTCTTTTTAATGCTGTCTTTGCCTGGTTTGGGGATCAGGGTAATTTTGGCCTCATAAAACGTGTTTGGAAGTTTTCCTTGTTTTTATTTTTAGAAACACTTTCAGTAGAATAGGTATTATTTCTTCTTTGACTGTTTGGTACAATTCCCCTGGGAAGCCATCTGGCCCTGGACTCTTGTTTTTTGGGAAGTTTTTGATTACTGCTTCAATTTTGTTACTGGTTATTGTAACAAAATAGCCAGATTGTCTGTTTCTTCCTGTTTCAGTCTTGGTAGTTTATAAGTTTCCAGGAAAGCATCCATTTCTTCCAGATTGCTTAATTTGTTGGCATATGGTTGCTGGTAATAATTTTTAATAATTGTTTATATTTCCTTGTTGTTAGTCATGATCTCCTGCCTTTTATTCATGATTTTATAGATTTGGTTCCTTTCCTTTTTCTTTTAGATAAATCTGGCCAGAGGTTTATTGATTTTATTAACTCATTCAAAGAACCAGCCTTGAGTTTGGTTGATCTGTTCTATTGATTTTCTTGTTTCTATTTCATTGATCTCTGTTCTAATCTTTATTATTGCTCTTCTCCTTCTTGGTTTAAGTTTTATTTGCTGTTCTTTCTCCCGCTCCTTTAGCTGTAAGGTTAGCTTGTGCATTTGGGATTTTTCTACTTTTTTGAGAGAGGCTTGAATGGCAGTGTATTTCCCCCTTAGGACTGCCTTTGCAATATCTCATAGGTTTTGGACTGATATGTTTTATTTCTCATTAGTTTCCATGAATTGTTTAAGTTTTTCCTTAATTTCCTGGTTGACACAATCATTCTTTAGCAGGATGCTCTTTAACTTCCAAGTGTTTGAATTCTTTCCAATTTTTGTCTTGTGATTGAGTACCAGTTTCAAATCATTGTGGTCTGATAACATTATGGGAATAATCTCAATCTTTTGATGTCAGTTGAGACCTAATTTGTGACCCAGTATGTGTTCTATTCTGGAGAAAGTTCTGTATGCGCTCAAGAAGAATGAGTATTCTGCTGTTTTAGGGTGAAATGTTCTGTAAATATCTACAAAGTCCATCTGGTCCAATGTGTTATTCAAAGCTCTTGTTTCTTTGTTGATCTTCTGCAAAGCCAAAATGAAACAAAAGAATAAAATTTATAAAATTAATTTTTTTTAAATTATAAATTTAAAAAAGGGGAATGAGGGAAAGGGGAGGCTTTAGTTTCTCAGTGTACACAAAGTAGTGTGTTTCAGTTGTCCTTGGGTGTATTTTGTTCTGTTTGTTAGAGGACACTGCCTCCCAGAGAAAGTAAAACTTGTGTGTGTATATATATATATATATATATATATATATATATATATATATATATTGAACAGGGGAAAAAAGGACCACAATGAAGCATATATCTGTAAACAAATATAAGTGTGAAAAAGTACAAGTTAAAAGGCTGTGATGAAATATAAGTTGATCTATTAAATATCTAGTTGCAACAACAATAAGGTAAAAAGAAAAATCAGAGAAAAAGCATAAGAGAAGGAATAAAAAGAAAAAAAAGAATTGTATCTGAAAAGTAAACAAGCTGTGAGCAACACATCAAGCTCAATATACTATTTTTCCCTGGTGTTGGGATTTTACAGTCTTGTAGGGATCATAAGGTTGTCATCTTCTTTTTCTTCCAGTCTGTCTTCTGGGGGAGGGGCCTGCCATGTTGTTTCTCAGACAACCCTGCTTGGTCGGAGTTGTCCTTCCCCCTCCAGTTGTCTGGAGCATGGGTTCCCTGGAAACCAGTTTTTTGAGCTTTTATTCTCTGGCAGCTTTCCATGCCTCTTCTGAGGGTCAGAGCAAAAATGGCCACATCCAATCCTCTGTACCAGAGCAGAGAAATTGCAGTCTGTTCTCTTCACTAAACCCTCCAGAACAAAGAGTCTCCGTTTCTGTATGCGACATTGAAAACTGCTGCCTCTGGTGGTGTGGTCCCACCACCAGTCACCTCTGTGACTCTCTCAGAGGTTATCCCACAGACCTGGGCATGTCCCTGCCCTTTGTGCTTTTAAAACTGCCAGTGACTACAGCTTCTGGATCCAGCCTATCCACCACTCTAAAGCTCTTTCCCAACCGCTACCGCTATGTGAGTTTTTGCCCGGTCCCTGGTGCAGGATGCTTTTGTGCTCCAGTGTTACATCACTTTCCAGGAGCCAGCTTCTGGATGCTCCCTCTCCCTTCTGTTTATCTTCCAGTATCTCCCCACAGATACATAACTCTACCTTTCCTACCTCTCAACAGGTGGGGTTTTTCTGTTTGTAGAGATCCAGATATATATTCTTACATCTCAGGCTGATTTTATGGGTGTTCAGAATAGTTTGGTAGATATCCAGCTAAATTCAAGGGATAGGTTAAAACAGGGTTCCCTACTTCTCCACTGTCTTGCCTTTCAACTCTTATTTCTTTTATTTCAATGTTAAAGCAAGTCCTTTCAGGTCCAGCAGAGATGTAAAGCAACTTAATTCATTAAATTAAAATATAGTACTACTTATATGACTCTGGTTATTTTTTTTAAAGATACAATTAATTTAAATTACAAAAGCATTACACTCTTACTTCAACTGAACTCCTATCTCCCACCCTATCCCAAATAGATTTATATATACAATCACAAAATAAAGCTGGCTATTTATACATTTGATCTTATTATAATGAAAACAAGTCGAATGCCAAATCTTGAACTTTGGTGAAAGTAGTAGTAGTATTTTTTTTATAGTATTCTTTTAGAGAATACCACTGATGTGTTTTCTCTAGAATATAACAAAACATTTCAATTTACACTTACCAAATGTCAGATTTCATGTTTTCAAAATTATTCTTTATACATCTAAAATATTTTCCCAACTATTCTTATTCTGTTGTTCAATTCTGTTGTTCAATTACATGTCATTCAATTACTATGATTTTTTTTGAAAAAGAACTGTTGCATAACTTGCACTTTATTAAATATTCAATGTAGTTACAATTTATATACTTACATAGATACTTAGCATTTATTTAGCTAACTCAAATAATTATAGTGATTAGTCCATAATTAAATGCTACTAAGGTTAATATGCTCAATTGCTTCAGACTTTGAAAATTTCTTTTCCATTTTGCAATGTCTATAGAATGGTATTAGATAATCCGCATGGAGATGATTTCAAGTATAGGAGAAAGGCCTATCTCCCTCAATTTCAGTGAAATCTGTTGCACTGCCTTTTATATATCACACATATGTATTATTTCATATATTTTAATGAAAAGAATCATTTTCTGTGACTTATGGGAAGTATCTTAAACTTAAATTCTTTGAGCCTCAGGTGCTCCATCCGTGAAATGGAGAAAGTGATATCTAACTCAGAACAATGTTTTAAAATTTTAATGAGTTGTTAGTTAAAATAACTATCACTTCTTTACTGTTCACTAGGTTCTGGGTACATGTATTAGGTGGAACCCAAGCAGAGTATAGTAGTGCAGCTAAATTAAAAACACAGAGATTAAAAAGAAAAAACAGATCAGAGTTCAGAGTAACCAACATATTTAGAATCTGTGCAGCAAGGGCTCTGAGTTTATGTGGTACTCTGGGTTCTTTAGTGATGGAGAGCTTTGAGTTTCTGACATACCACAGAGGAACAATGTGCTTAACACTATGCTTATAACTGTCTCATCCAATGGAGACATCCATAAAGGCTGTACCTTAGGAAGAAGAACTACATCCTCAAGTGAGGATTGGCAAAATTTTTCTGTAAATGTCTGGATAGTAAATATTTTAGGTTTTGCGGCCTATACAATCTCTCTGTACTCCTCCTTTTCATTCTATTTCTTCTCCTTTTCTTTCTATTTCTCCTTTTTTTAAAGTCCTTTAAAAACGTAAAACATAAAAACATAAAACATGACTCTGTTTTTAGGCATCTGGGTGGCTCAGTCAGTTAAGCATCTACCTTCAGCCCAGGTCATGATCCCAGAGTCCTGGGATTGAGTCCCGTATTGGGCTTCCTGCTCGGTGGGAAGCCTGCTTCTCCCCCACCCTCTGCCCCTCCGCCCTACTTGTGTTATCTCTCACCCTCTCTCTCTCTCTTAAATAAATAAATAAAATCTAAAAAAATAAAATAAAAACATAATAAAAAGCATTCTTAGCTTGATAGTATAGAAAAACAGGTCCATGTGTTTGCTGATCAGTATTCTAGAGTAAAGTCTAATGTGGGATCACATTAACAAAACCTAAAATCAAGACCGTGGAAAAATCTAGGTGAAGTTTAGAGATTGAATTCTACCAAGTTATTGAATCTTTGAAAATATCTTGTTGTTGCTGTTTTTTTACAAACTTGTTTTAAAAATGTGCAAAACCAAGCTTATCCAAATTCATGGTTATTATATAGTTATTTAATTCTTTACAAGATAAAAAACATCAATACCATTCAGAGAAATAACAATCCAGTGTCTACACAACATAGCAGTTACAAAAGTTAGTATGGTACAAACAATACTAGACAAAAAATAGAAAAATATGACCCATTGCCAGAAAAAAAAGCAGTTAATAAAAATCAACTCCAAAATAGTCTAGATGTTGGATTTATTAGACAAAGATTTTAAAATTGTCATTGAAAATATGTCCAAAATATTAAAGAAAATGTTATTCATATAATTAAGAAAAATATGGTATTTATGAATGAACTGATAAGGAAGCTTAGTAGAGAAATGAAAACTATACATAAAAATCAAAAAGAAATTTTTGGAAGACAAGAGAGAATAAATGAGATGTTAATTTTACTCTCTTGCTTAAGAATAGATTGGCGATGGTAGAAAAAAAAGAGGGAACCTGAATACAGATCAATAGAAATTTCTTAAAAAGAAAAAAAAGATTTGTTTAAAAAAAGGTTAAGATTATGGGATAATATCAAACAGCTTAAAGGAAGTAATAGATACATAAATGTATCTATTTCTGATGGAGATGGAGATTTCTGACATTACTAACATTAATATCTATAGCTGACATTACTCTCTCTCTAAATACATATAATTGGAGTCTGGAAAGAAAGGAAAATTATAATGAGAGAAAAAAAGAATATTTTAAAAATAGGAGTCACATAAGTGAACTGGTAGAGAAGTTACCTCCAAATCTCTGTCCTTCCACAGAAACACTGAAAAACAAGCAGTTATTTTTAGACCCAACTTTGTGAGATTTTTTTGAAAATAGTTAAGAGTTTAAAGCAACCAAATGAACACTGAATCAAGAAAAAGGGAACTAAAAATGGTGGGAAAGCTTTGTGGGGTTTTTACCTGTCTTTGTCCCACACATCCCTGGCTTAGAAATAGTCTTTAAGATGACAAACTGCATTCTCATGGTGAGACTCTGATCACCTATTTTGAAGGGAGTAGAACAGATCACATGGAAAAATTAGTTTGTTTTAATCAGTTTGATCAGTTTGCAGACTACCTGAAGTACAAAACAAGGCATTCTTCTTTGTTTTCCCTAACTTGGAACTCACTCTGGGCAGAAAAGCATCAGGAATTCCTTGAAAATACTGTAAGGAGAATAAAAAGCTAGCAGCTGTCTGGGTAAAAGATTACGGTTGAGACATACAGTGGACTACATCAAACCTGGGGGGGAAAGCTAAGGTGAGAGTTTCCTTAGGAAATGAGGGTACTCAAGAGTGTGAGACTGGGGCGCCTGGGTGGCTCAGTGGGTTAAAGCCTCTGCCTTCGGCTCGGGTCGTGATCTCGGGGTCCTGGGATCGAGCCCCACATCGGGCTCTCTGCTCAGCGGGGAGCCTGTTTCCCCCTCTCTCTCTGCCTGCTTGTGATCTCTCTCTCTCTCTCTGTCAAATAAATAAATAAAATCTTTAAAAAAAAAAAAAGTGTGAGACTAATCTAGGGAATTGAGAAAGCTACATGCATGCATAGGAACTGAAGGCTAAGATCCAGTTACAGACAGCCCCAGAACAGAGACACTGCAAAGACTAAAAGACATGCTTGTTTGTGTGTACGCTTTCTTGTTTGTTTTTAATCCTGTGTTCAAGGAAATTTTCATCAAAACACCAGCTGAACACAAGATAAAAGAACGGAGACTTTAGCGATCGTACATGACAAGCAATAGAGTCTTTCTAAAAAGAATCTGGAAAACTAATCAAATAGATGATCACACCGTTTAATAATCAAGAACAACTAAAGTTTGGGAAGAGGGAGAATCTGATTTCCAGAATTATCACATTATAATATTCAACCACCCAGATTTTAATAAAAAAAATCACAAAGCCATAGAAATAAACAGTTAAGTATGACCCAAAGAAAAAATAATAATAAACTGACAGAAACCATTCCTGAGCATAGATATTGGACTTACTAGAAAAAAAAGACCTTAAACCTACTGTCTTATTAAATATGCTCAAAGCCAAAGGATACCATGAACAAGGAATTAAAAGAATTCAGGAAAATGATTATGAACAAAATGATAATATCAATAAAGAGATGGAAATTATAAAAATACAAATTCTGCATCTTAAAAGTAAAATAACTGAAATGAAAATTCCACTGCAGGAGTTCAAAAGCAAATTTGAGCAGGAAGAAAAATATCAGTGACCTTGAAAATAAGATTTTGAAATTATCCAGTTTGGGGAACAGAAAGAAAAAAGCAGAAAACTCTAAGATACCTTAAGGCAGACCAATATACTCATGATAAGTGTCTCAGAGGAGATGAGAGATAGAGAGAGAAAGGAGCAGGAAGAATATTTAAAGAAAAAATGGCCCCCAAATTCCCAAGTATGATGACATACCTGACTCTTCCCAATGTAAGATGATAAATGAGCCCCAAGTAGAACAAACTAAAAGAGATCCACACTAGGCTATATTAAAATTTATGTGCTGATGTTGAAAGAGCCAAGATGCCCTTCAACAGATGAATGGATAAAGAAGATATGGTCCATATATACAATGGAATATTATGCCTCCATCAGAAAGGATGAATACCCCACTTTTGTATCAACATGGACCAGACTGGAAGAGATTATGCTGAATGAAATAAGTCAAGCAGAGAAAGTCAATTATCATATGGTTTCACTTATGTGTGGAGCATAAGGAAAAACACAGAGGATATTGGGAGAAGGAAAGAAAGGGGGAACTGGGGGAAATCAGAGGGGGAGATGAAGCATGAGAGACTGTGGACTCTGAGAAACAAACTGAGGGTTTTGGAGGGAGGAGGTGAGGGGTTGGGTGAGCCTGGTGGTGGGTACTGAGGAGGGCACGTATTGCACCGGAGCACTGGGTGTGGTGCATGAACAATGAATCTTGGAATACTGAAAAAATAAAATTAAATTAAAAAGAAATCTATGTGCTGAAATCCAAAGAAAGAATCATATACAAAGGATTCTCAATGAGATTATCAGTTAATTTCTCATCAGAAATCATTGAGAGCTGAAGATTGTAGGGGTAAAACTGCCACTCCATTCTATATTCAGCAAAACTATCCCTCAAAAATGAAAGAGCAATGATATCCCCAGATAAACAAAAGCTGAGAGATTTTGTTACCAGTAGAACTGCCTACAAATAATGATAAGGAGAGTCCTCCACATTGAAATGATGAAACACTAGAAGGTAACTAGAAGCTGTATGATGAAATGAAGATCTCTGGTAAAGATAACTACCTAGGTAAATATAAAAGCCAAAATTATTGTATTTTTTTATTTGTAACCACAGTTTTTACTTTCTACACAATTTAAAAGATAAATGCATAAAAAGAAGTATAAATCTAAATTATTTGTCACACAATACATAAAGAAGCAACTTGCAAAAGCAACAATATAAAGGGGAGGGTGAGAGTTGTGTAGGACTAGAGTCTCCCTCCCCAGGACAGAGCCTGCTGAACACAAAACGCCCACCAGGCAGGCCAAGCTGACAATCTGTTCCCCAGGCAAGAGTCCTAGAGGAGAAGGCTGGGGGGTGCACAGAACAGCTGCTGCCGTGCCCGCAGTAGAGACAGGCCTGGGAATGAGTCCTGGCCAGCACCCCTCTGTTGGGGACATGTCCTGGATGCAAGGCTGAGAACCCAGGAATGGGGAGGGGGGGTTTGCAGAGGGCTGGCTGACTGGGCAGGGGGCCAGCCCAAGGAGAAGAGGACTAGAGTTTTTTTTTACGTCATTGAAAATAATTTGGTATCAATTCAAAATAGATTGTTATAAATTTACTAAGTTAATGGTAATTCCCATGGTATCCACTAAGAAAATATCTAAACCAATATAAACAAAAAGGAAGGGAATGGAAACATGTCGCTACAAAAATCAACTAAACAGAAGAAGGCAGTAATGGAGCCAATGAAGGAAAAAAGTATAAGACATTTTGAAACCAATAGCAAAAGGAAAGTAAGAAGTCCTTTTTTGTCAGTATTGTTTTGAGTGTAAGTAAATTAAACTCTCCAATCAAAGTCGGATATGACCAGAATGATTAAAAATACATGATCCAATACTATGCTGTCTACAAGGGACTCTTTAGATCAAAAGGCAGGAATATGTTGAAAGTGAAAGATGGAAAAAAAAGATATTCTAAGCAAACTGCAACTAAAAGAGAGAGGGAGTATTTATATTAATATCAGAAAAAAATCAACTTTAAATAAGGTACTGCTATGAGACAAAAATATCACATACCGAGAAAAGGGCAAATTTGTTAAGAAGATAAAACAATTATAAACATATTTAAAACACAGAACCACACAATATGGGAAGAAAACCCTGCCAGATTTGTAAGGGAGAAACAGACAGTTGTAAAATAATACTTGTAGACTTCAATACTCCACTTTCAATAATGGATAGATTATGTAGTCAGAAGATCAACAAGGATACAGAGGACAAAAACAAAACCAAATTAACTAGACATAATAAGCATATAGAGAACACTCCATTCAAAAATAACAGAACACACATCCTTCTCAAGTGCAAATAGAACATTATCCAGGACCATATATTAGACCTCACAAAAAGTCTCAATACATTTTATAATAGTAAAATCATGCAGTGTCTTCTTGATCCCAACGAAATGAAGGTAGAAATCAGTAACAGAAAGAAAACTACAAATTTCACTGATATGTGGCCATAACACAACACATTCAGCAACCAGTGGGTCAGTGGAAAGGAAAATCACAAAGCAAATCAGTATTTACAGATGAATAAAAATGAAAATGCAACATACCAAAACTTTTGGGGTGCAGTGAAAGCTCTGCTCAGAAAAACCTTCATAGCAGTCAATGCCTACATTAGAAAAGAAAGATTTCAGATAAATAACCTACTTTAGATCTTACGGAACTAGAGAAAGAAGAGTTAAAATATCAATATTGATGAAAGGGATCTACAGATACAACGCAATCCCTATTAAAATTCAAATTGCCCTTTTATAGCAACAGAAATGTAGATCTTCTAATTCATATGAAACTGTAGGGGCCTTGGATAGCCAAAATAATCTTGAAAAACAAATTTGCCAAAGACTAAAATGCCTCTCTATTTTTTTTTTACATGCGTATCCAATTTTATGTATGTTTTCTTGGAATGCCACACAATTTGGTTTCAAGAAGAAAACAGCACCCCGTCGCCACTACCACAAGGAGGCAGAGGAGTCATTTTGATACAAGTCTAACCTCCCTGGCGCTCTCCTAATTATACTAGGGTGAAGCAGTGGTAGGAGTGAGTTGGGACACGTGCAGTGTGACATCTGGACCTAATTCTGGGCCACTTGATGGAGGCTTCTTTTAGAAAAAGATACTTAGTGATTTAGTATCATTTTTTTTTTCCTGAATTGTCAGCTATGGGTTCTGGTAGACAACCTCAGGGCAATAAGAAAAGTCCTATTCAACACTCCGTTACATTAGACTTGCATATATTTTGTGGTCCTCTAGCAAGTCTCCCATATTCTCTCAATTCATTTTGTGTCTCAGTACATTGGAAAGAATAATGTACCTACTCTTTTAGAGTTTGGTTTTTTTTTTAAGGTTAAACTAGCGTGGATGTAAAGGGCTTGTAGAGACTAAGAGTTCAGGAAAATTTGAGAGGACTTTTAAATGTTTATTTGGGAGAAAAACCCTGATTTCAGTAGAAATTAATACATATTTATTAAATGTCATGTTTAATAAATTTACATGTAATACATGCAACGTAAATAAATTTACATTAATACATATTTATTAAAATGTCATGTTTCAGGACTTTTGGGGAAATGATCTCTTACAGAATGTAAACTTTATTCCATATTCTTAAGTCAAAATAAATTACAACATTCATCATATATGAACCACTGAATTGGTTATAGAACCACAATTATCCTCCAGTGAAGTAGATTTCCTTAATTTTATCTTTACTTTTAAATTTGGTTATTCCATGAATTTGAGTAACCAAGAGATTATTCTTTAGAATTTGCTCCATTTTTTAAACCAAAGGACTTTCATTACTTTGCATTATTTTCTTATCCAAAACAGCAGGCTATTCATATTATGCTAGATTACTCACTTTGGAATTAGGCACTGAGATGTTTCATTATGATATATATTTGACACAAAAGGTAGGTATGATAAGCTATTTGATGATAGCATGTCTCATAACTGGGATAGTTTGAGAGCTATGAAAATTAAAGGAGCTAACTCCTATAAGGCACTTAGCAAGATGACTGGCATGTAGTAAGGCTTCCATAAATGCTAGCTATGATTAAAATGCTTATTAAGCTTTCTACAGAGGCTTTTAACTATTATCATCATGCCAAGTTAACCTATAATAATAAAATGCTAATAGGAGAAAAATGGAGTTGGACAATGATAACTAGAAACTATATTTATTCGCATGACTTCTCCATTTTAGAAAGCACATACTTCATGGTATTAAAATTCTGTTAAATCAAGAAATAAAAAAATATAGTAATTCTCCAGAAGACTGTCTGGAAATGAAAGTTTCATGGCTAATCACACATCAAAGGGCATTGATAAACCCTTTTCTCTGTGACATAGTGGTAGTTTCTTTAAAAGGTGCTAAATTGAGGAAACATAAAAATAACGAATATGTACCATAAAAGTTTAAAACATAAAATGTATACTGGCCCTTTTTGACATAGGGCCTTTGCTTTGAGTATACAAAATCAATAGTTTGAGCTCCACATTATCTTTCTGATATAAACTGTATCGGATAGTTCATTTTTCTACAGTTTTTTGGGGTTTCCTTAAAGAACTTAAAGAATTAACAAGAAATCTGAGTTCAAAAATCTTCTAAATTTTAATGAAATTTTCCCCGTATTTGCAGTCTCATCCACATCAAATTCAAAACCAGTGTTTTGAAACCACTTTTTTAAATTTATGTACATATTTTAAAAAAATTTTTCCCCAAGTTTTTATTTAAGTTCCAGCTAGTTAACAATACAGTGCAATATTAGTTTCAGGTGTAGAATTTCATGATTCATCACTTATATAAAACACCTGGTGCTCGTCACAAGCATCCTCCTTAATTCCCATCGCCTATTTAACTCATCCCCCCACGCACATCCCCTCCAGTAACCATCAGTTTGTTTTCTATAGTTAAGGGTCTGTTTTTTGGTTTGCCTCTCTCTTTTATTCCTTTTGCTCATTTGCTTTGTTTCTTAAATTCCACACATGAGTGAAATCATATGATATTTCATATATCATATATCATATATTTCTCTGACTGACCTATTTCACTTAGCATAATACTCTCTAGCTCATCCACATCATGGCAAATGGAAATTTCATTCCTTTTGATGGCTGAGTAATATTCCATTATATATATATGTATATATATATATATATATAATGGACTATCCATTATATCTCATATCCATAAGAATATGTAGTAAACTTTACATTCTGTAAGAGATCATTTCCCTGAAAGTTCCATATATATATGTCGCTTCTTTATCTTTTTATCAGTTGATGGACATTTGGGCTCTTTCCATAATTTGGCTTTTGTTGATAATGCTATTATAAACATAGGGGTGTATGTATCCCTTTGAATCAGTATTTTTGTATCCTTTGGGTAAATAGTAGTAGTGCAATTGCTGGATCATAGGGTAGATCTATTTTTAACTTTTTGAGGAACCTCCATACTATTCCACAGAGTGGCTGCACCAGTTTGCATTCCCACCAATAGTGTAAGACTCTTTTCTCCCCATCCTTGCCAACACCTGTTGTTTCCTACATTCTTAATTTTAGCCATTCTGATTGGTGTGAGGTGATATCTCACTGTGGTTTTGATTTATATTTTCATGATGATAAGCGATATTGAGCATCTTTTCATAAGTCAATTAGCGATCTGTATGTCTTCTTTGGAAAAATGTCTATTCATGTCTTCTGCCCATTTTTTTAACTGGATTGTTTTTTGGGTATTGAGTTTGATAAATTCTTTATGTATTTTGGATACTAACCCTTTATTGGATATGTCATTTGCAAATGTATTCTCCCATTCCACAGGTTGCCTTTTAGTTTTGTTGATTATTTCCTTCCCTGTACAGAAGCTTTTTATTTTGATCAAGTCCCAATAGTTCTTTTTTGCTTTTGTCTTTCTTGCCTCAGGAGACATACCTAGTATGAAGTTGCTATGGCCATGTCAAAGAGATTATTGCCTGTGTTCTCCTCTAGGATTTTAATGGTTTCCTGTCTCACATTTAGATCTTTGATCCATTTTGACTTTATTTTTGTGTATGGTGTAAGAAAGTGGTCCACTTTCATTCTTCTGTATGTTGCTGTCCCATTTTCCCAACACCATTTGTTGAAGAGACTGTCTTTTTTCCACTGGATATTCTTTCCTGCTTTGTCAAAGATTAATTGACCATAAAGTTGTGGGTCCATTTCTGGGTTTTTATTCTGTTCCATTGATCTATATATTAGAGACAAACTTTTTTTTTTAAAGATTTTATTTATTTATTTGACAGAGAGAGATCACAAGTAGGCAGAGGGGCAGGCAGAGAGGGGGAGGAAGCAGGCTTCCTGCTGAGCAGAGAGCCCGACACGGGGCTCCATCCCAGGACCCTGAGATCATGACCTGAGCCAAAGCAGAGGCTTTAACCCACTGAGCCACCCAGGAACCCCGAGACACTTTTAATAACTTCCAAAGCACTGAAGTAAGTTTTCATAGAAAGAACAGCTCTTTCTGCATTTATAATTCATCACTTTACATTACATTTTCTTAAATCATTTAATACATTAACATGTACAACTGGCATAAATAACTTTTGGAACAAACTCAGCAGACTCTTAGTAAGCACAGAATTTGAATAGTGGGAGGAAAAGTATGTGAAGGTACTAAGAAAACAGCCAACTATCAGCATTTAGACTGTCCTGGGCATTAATTAGAATGCTTTATAGAGGAAACAGAATATTGATTATTTTGGCAAATAGTTAACTAATAGTGTAGTTAAAGGAACTTCTTTGTATTTTATTCTAATCAGATGATACTTTAAACTGCTATAACAGAGGCAATTGATCCACTTAGTCACTATCTCTAGGTAGTATAGGTTTTGTCAATAAGTTCAGATTTTTACAATTTATTTTCATTGTTATTTTAATGAAAAAACAAAACAAAACACTAAATCTCTTTGAACTAAAAGTGAGCTCCAAAGAACCACTTATGTATAATTTTCCTCAACCCTTTCTGAAGATGTCCCTGCAAAAGGTAAGCAATTTACAATGTACCCAGAGCATAACTTTAAGCTATTAAAGTAATGGAATAGTTCTCTTACAATAAAGGATTGTAGGTTGTATTCCTCAGAATGTGCTACGAATTTGGGAGATGGGCATGGACATTGTGTCTCAGTGTCTTTCTGCCCACTATTGAACTTTAAATGCATATGAAGCCCTTCCTCATATAGTGGGAATCAGAGTTCCAGACGTCACTTAGTTCAACCAAACAATAAACTATTTACTTTTCTTGTTCTTCTTTTTCTTTTGGATGATTTTCAGAAGGTCAAGTTAGAAAATTCCATTTTATCCCATTTTAAGACCAGATTTCTCAACCCAATTTTTGCAAAAATAGTTAAATTTAAAGATATTTTAAAAACATATGCAAAGTCATTCTTTTACATGCACACACACACACACACACACACATATCTTTCATAATTTCTTCAGAAATCATCAGACTTAATAAATATTATTTCAAAGGTCACTGACATAATGATTTATTCCCAGAGAACAACAAAATATGAGAAGAACCATTTAGTTAAAATACAGTGATAGAGACTACCTTAATATTTTGTTTTGGAATAATTTATGATTTATAACTGATTTTTTATTATAAGTTTCCACATTTTCTTTTGGTATTATTTTTCTTAATTCTGAAAAATTCCTTCATAGTTTTTATGATGCAAGTCTGTTAGTAACAAGTTAAGTTTTCTTTCATCTGAAAATGAGTTTGTATTGTCTTCATTAACAAAGTATAATATCAGATTTCATGTTTTTTGCAGCACTTAACAATGTTTATCTACTATCTATTGACTTCCATTGTTTCTTATGTCACTGCTTATTAAATAATTTCCCCCTGATTTAATGCATTACTTTTCCCTGCTGTTTCAAATTTTCTCCATCACTCGTTTTAAGCAGCTCACCTATGATATGTCTAGAGGTGGTTTTTGTTGTATTTATTCCATTTGAGTTTCACTGAATTTCATGAATCTGTAAATTTATACATCTTACCAAATTCGTGATTTTGTTTGCCATTATTTCTCCAAATACTTTTTTTCTGCTCCATTCTCTCTTCTCTTTTTCTGGAACTCCAGTAATACCATGTTAGATATCTGCTCATTTAAAAGACAATGTTTCTGGGCACCTGGGTGGCTCAGTGGGTTAAAGCCTCTGCCTCCGGCTCAGGTCATGAACTCAGGGTCCTAGGATCGAGCCCCGCATCGGGCTCTCTGCTCAGCGGGGAGCCTGCTTCCCCCTCTCTCTCTGCCTGCCTCTCTGCCTGCTTATGATCTCTCTCTCTCTCTCTGTCAAATAAATAAATAAAATCTTAAAGAAAAAAGACAATGTTTCTGTTTTTCACATAGGATACATTTTTTTTTTATGGTAAGTGTACTCTTTAATCTTCATCATCTATTTCACCCATCCTCCCACCCACCTCCCCTTTGGTAACCATTATTTTGTTCCCTATAATTAAGAGTCTGTTTCTTGGCTTGTCTCTCTTTTTTCTTTCCTTTGCTCATTTGTTTCACATCTTAAATTACACATATGAGGGAGATCATATGGTATTTGTCTTTGATTTATTTCATTTAGTATTATACTCTCTAGCTCTATCCATGTTGTTGCAAATGGTAAGATTTCATTCTTTTTATGGCTGAGTAATATTCCAGTGTGTGTGTGTGTGTGTGTGTGTGTGTGTGTGTGTGTGTGTGTGTAACACTTCTTTATCTATTCATCTATTAGAGGACACTTGGGCTGCTTCCATAGCTTGGCTACTATAAATAATGCTGCTATAAACATAGGGGTATGTATATTCCTTTGAATTATTGTTTTTGTACTTTTTGGGCTAATACTGGGTAGTCTAATTACTGGATCATAGGGCAATTCTATTTTTAATTTTTTGAGGAAACTCTATACTTTTTTCTACAGTGACTGTTCCAGATTGCATTCCACCAACAGTGCATGAGGGTTCCTTTTTCTCCACATCCTCACTAACACTTGTTAATTCTTATTTTTTCATTTTAGCCATTGTAACAGATGTGAGGTGGTATCTCATTGTAGCTTTGATTTGCATTTCCATGATGAGTTATGTTGAGTATCTTTTCATGTGTCTGTTGGCCACCTGCAGGTCTCCTTTGGAGAAATGTCTCTTTAAGTCTTCTGTCCATTTTTTAATTAGATTATTTGTTTTGGGGGGTATTGAGTTGTATCAGTTCTTTATATATTTTGGATACTAACCCTTTATCAGATATGTCATTTGCAAATATCTTTGCTCATTCAGTAGGTTGCCTTTTAGTTTTGTTGATTGTTTCCTTCACTGTGCAGAAACCCTATTTTGATGTAGTTCCAACACTTTATTTTTGCTTTTATTTTCCTTGCCTCAGGAGGCACATCTAGAAAAATATTGCTATGGCCAATGTCAGAAAAATTACTTCCTATATTCTCTTCTGGGACTTTTATGGTTTCAGGTCTCACATTTAGCTCTTTAATCTATTTTAACTTTATTTTTGTGTATGGTGAAAAAAGTGGCCCAGCTTCACTCTTTTGCATGTAGCTTTCCAGTCTTCCCAACACTATTTATTGAAGAGACTGTCTTTTTCCCATTGTATATTCATAACCCCCTTTGTTGAAGATTAATTAACCATATATTTGTGGGTTTTCTTCTGGGTTTTCTTTTCTATTCCATTGATCCATATGTGTCTGTTTTTATGCCAATACCATACTGCTTTAATTACTACCACTCTAATATAACTTGAAATTTGGGATTGTGATGGGTCCAATTATGTTTTTCTTTTTCAGGATTGCTTCTGCTATTCAGGGTCTTTTGTGGTTCCATATAAATTTTAAGATTGTTCTAGTTCTGTTAAAAGTGCTGCTGGTATGTTGATAGGGGTTGCATTAAATCTGTAGATTCCTTTGGGTAGTATGAATATTTTAATAATATTTGTTCTTCTAACTGATGAGCATGGAATGTCTTTCCATTTCTTTGCTTCATCTTGAATTTCTTTCATCACTGTTTTATGGTTTTCAGAGTAAAAGTCTTTCAACTCTTTACTTAGGTTTATTCCTAGGTATCTTTTTATTTTTAGTGCAATTGTAAATAGGATTGTTTTCTTAATTTCACTTTCCACTGCTTCATTATTATTGTATAGAAATGTACAGATTTATGTACACTTATCTTGTGTCCTGTGACTTCACTGAATTCATATACCAGTTCTAGTAGTTTATGGGGGGAGTCTTTATACTACATATAGTATCATGATATCTGGAATAAGTGAAAGTTTTACTTCTTCCTTACCAATTTAGATGCCTTATATTTCTTTATATTGTCTGATTGCTGTGAAAGGTGGGATAATTTTTGTTGATTTTTCTTCAAATTTCCCGATGTTTTCTTCCTAGCATTTCCATTCTGTTGTTAAGTCTATTGAACAATTTGCTTTAAGATATTGCATTTTTTAATACTATAAGTTCCTCTTTGTTTATTTTATAGGTTCTATTTTTCTGCTGAGATTTCTTTTAATTCATAACAAGCACACTTCCTTTATATTCCTGATCATAGTTATAAAAGCTGTGTTATAAAATTTTGGGTTTTCATGAGGATGGAGAAGGAAGGCAGCTCAAGGAGAAATGTTACTGTGGCAAGATTTCCCCTTGGTATTTAACAAGGTGAAGGAGGAGAATTTGGGAACCGTGTTCCTCTGCTTCTCCTTGCCAAAAAGGGGGTGAGACGAGGTGGTTGGACTATGAAAAGCAGAGAGTGGGATTCATCCAGGCTCACACAATAACCTTTTGATTTTTTTTTTCCAAAAAGGAAACTCCCCTGGTAAGATGATAGAGAAAGGGTCTTCATTCCCAGCTTCTCACTTTAGCCAATTTGAGGGCTTCTTCTGGTGGGATCAGAAATAATTCAGTGTGGGAAAGTGAGAGTTTAACACCACCTGGGACAAATAAAGAATCATAAATAAATCTTGGGTTTTTAAGGTAATAAAATAGTCATAAAATCTTGAGGCTGGTCTCCAATGATTTTCCTTTTGAATCAGTCATTTCTCCAATTATTCATATTTTGTGTATTTTTGATTGTACATGAAAGCTGTAAACCTTGTGGAGACTCTGGATTTCATTTTGTAATGTTTTGCAAAAGAGTATTATTTTTTAAAATAGGCTGTTAATTTAGTTGAACTCGTAATGTGAGCACTGTCTCTCCAATGGTGGATGACAGCTCAGTTTCCTTCCCTTAGTTTTACTCGTTGCATTCTGTCTCACTCATGTGTGGTTCAGGAGTCAGGCAGAGATTTGGCCAGAGACTATTCATAATATTGGGGCAGCTCTCTTCCATACTCTTCCTTCTGTCATTTTTCTCTTCACTTTTCAGTAGCTGTGGTTCCCCAGAACTCTTTCCTCAGTTTTTTAAAGCCAGGTAGACTACAAACTTTCTATCATAATATTATCCACAAAGCTAGCAGTGACTGGGGCCTATCTTCAGGCCAAAAGACACTAAGAATAGAAAAATAGAAAATAGAATCTCACCTAGTACCTTAACTTTCTTCTGACAATCAAATTTATTCCCAGTTGCTGTTTGCATTTGGTCATAATCCAATGCCTTGTAATTATTATTATTTTTTTTTAGTATTTTGCCCAGTGTAGTGTTATCTTTACAAGGTTGCTCTGATAAGAGATTCTTGGCCATTACTGAATGCTGAACACATCCTCCCTTACAGGTATTAAATATCCACACATGAGAAGACAAAATAGTCAATGGATACTCAAAAACACCAAGTTGAGTTGCTCAATGTACAGTTTGAGCTGTACAAAAAGTTTCATGATTGTCTTCAGAAAGAATAAAAGTTTGTCTTCAGAAAAAATAGAGGAGGGTCTTTGATTCTTATAGTTGCTCACTATTTCACTCCAAGTAGAAAATTAAGGGAAGAGAGAATCATATAATTTGTCTTTAAAATAAAGCAGAGAAAGCAGATTTTGTAGAAAAAGTGGTGTGAAGACAGATGTTCCTAGAATAGATAAAACATATTTTCAAGTGTATTTTGACATGCATAGATAAGTCCCAAGGCATATAATGTAGTTAACAAATTTTAAATTATGCATATATATGCACACTTGTGTGTGTGTGTGTGTGTGTGTGTGTGTGTGTAAAGAGAGAGGGAGGGAGAGAGAGAGAGATAAAGAGAGAGAAAGAAAGAGAGGGACAGGGCATGTATTAGGGCACATATCTTCACATTCACAGTCAATTTAATTTAAAATGCATGGAGTACTCTAATCCCAACTTACCTGTTCCTTATTTTTGTGCTACCACATCTTGGTTTAGAAAAACGTGTACTTTAGCCTTAAAAGGTAAAGATTTTTAAAAATGAGGTTTGCTTTACATGGATCACTAAGTAATTGAGAGGCTTATAATTTAGCAAATGATAGTGATTATTACTTAGTGCATTATTATGTTTAAGGATATGTACTATAAATGAAGAACTGTACATGAAGTAGTACAAATTTTCTCCAAAATGTTAGTAATATTGACAATCATAAAAGTATAATTAGATTCTACTCCCTCTTTAGCCAATAAATTACTAATGGTTGCTGAAAAAGACTAGTTTCGGTTTTCTTTAATATTAAAAGTTTTTTTTTACACAATGATTCCTAAATGCAAGGGGTTATTTCATGTGGTTAATGAGTAGAGGTACAAGAGTAGGCTCTAATCATATTTTTTGTATTACTGGCAAATTTAGAAAAATTGCAGGAACAAGTAATAGCTTTTTTTCTCCTATACTTTTGTATAATCATTTATGAACATTGTCTCCATGAGGCTAATGGTTTTCCACAATAATCAGCAAACCCATTTTGCTAGTTATCCAGGTTCAAAATCTGAGTCATTTCCGACTTTTCCTTCATTCTCACAATCAACATAGTCACAGAGCCCCATTTTTACTTACTTCATAATGTCCTCCCTATCTGTTCTTCCTTTTTGATTATTATTGAAATTGACCTGGCTCCAATGATTAATGCCTCATGATTGTACTCCTACCATTGATTTATCATACCTTTCCTTGTTATTGACATCCTTATATCCAGTCCATCCTGCACAGTATTGCTACTAATAATAGTTCTAACTATTGCTAATAGTTTTAAAATATTGCTTTTTAATGTTAATTGCTTGGTCATTAATACTTGATGGTTCATCATTCTATAAAGAGTTTAAACTCCAGGGGCGCCTGGGTGGCTCGGTGGGTTGGGGCCTCTGCCTTCGGCTCAGGTCATGATCTCAGGGTCCTGGGATCGAGCCCCACATCGGGCTCTCTGCTCGGCGGGGAGCCTGCTTCCCCCTCTCTCTCTGCCTGCCTCTCTGCCTACTTGTGATCTCTCTCTCCTCTCTGTCAAATAAATAAATAAAATCTTTTTTTATTTTAAAGAGTTTAAACTCTTTAACCTGGTGGCAAACATCCCTCCTATTTGAACCGTCTATTTCACCAGTTTAAGCTATTCACTATTCCCCCAAGCATGGCATAGGCTACATGTTGTTGCAGGGTAGGAGCAGTATAGTTCTCTTTTGACTTTTAATGTTTTGAGCCTCTATCTTGGATTCTGATGAGGGTGATCCATGGAATAAAAGGGGAAATATTGGTCTATCCATTTGTTAACCTTACTTATGCTATTTAGACACACATTTCATTTTTAAACATAAAGACTTCAAGATTATTCTAGTGATGTAAACATTTCTCTGTACCATTCACTCATTCAGCTCTCACAGAGGACTACTCTGTTTTTCAGAATAGCTATTCCACTCCTTTTTATCTTCTTGACTTACTTTATTTTCTTCTATGCCACTTATCTTTGCCTGGTATTAAATCTATTATCTATTAGCCTATTTTCTTATTTATTATTTTTCCCACTTGAAAATCAGCTTCATGAAGATAGATGTAGTTCACTCCTAGAGTATTAGCAGAGCCTAGAACAATATAGCAGGTACTCAAGAAGTACTATTGAGCAAAAGGATTCGACAACATATAAGCATTGTATAGTTAACTGCCTTTTTGTGAATGTTCTTGATGATCCAACAATATAGTATTCTCTTGAGAGTAGGGCCTCCTTCTTACTTTTTTGTACTTTATAGCACCCAACCCAGTGGCATAGATTTGCTGATACACATTGCTCTATTGACATGAGTCTGAAATGACATTGACAATTGACTTGAGTTTTATTCTTTAAGTAGTAATGTGGAAGAAAGAATAATGCCCAACCCCCAGAAATGTCCATGTTCTAATCTGCAGAACCTGCTAATATGTTTCTTTGCATGACAAAAGGGACTTTACAGATGTGATTATGGTTAAGGACATTGAGATGGGCAGATTATTCTGGATTATCAAGGAATGTCCAATCTAATCTCATGAGTCCTTAAAAGTGGAGAATCATTCCCAGCTGCAAAGAATCAGAGATATAGTAACATGAGAACAACTAAGCCTGCTCTTGCCAGCTTTGAAAGTGGAGGAGGACAGAGCCATGAGCCAAAGAATGTGGATAGCATGTAGAGGCTAGAAAAGGCAAACAAATGGATTCTCCACCAGAGTCTAGAAAAAAAGCAGTTTTGCTGATACCTTGATTTTAGTCTTGTGAGGTCCATATTGGATTTAGGATCCTCAGAGATCATTTTAAGCCATTAAATTTGTGATAATTCATTCAGCAGTGATAGAAAATGAATGTAAAACAATTTCAATAATAAAAATAAGCACTTTAACTTCTCCATATGAGAAATGAAGCAGATTTTCTGCAGCGCTGGAGAATTTTTCATATATGCTCAATTATAAGATAATTTTGAATATAAAAATGTTTTCTATTTTCTCAAGGAGAAAGAAAATTAAAAAGGAGTGTGTGGCTAACTTAAATATAGAAAATTGTATAAAGAGAAGTTAAATAAGCAAGTATCTACTTATAATACTGACTTTGAAAATATTTAATAAAGTAATTACACATGTATATTTAAAACCACACACTTAGCAATGGTATTTTCTATCCCTCATGTTTTATGAAACAGTTTTCTTTATACTCTATTTGCAAATTTACCGTCAGTTGTGATCATCACTAAAGTTTCTTCTTGAGTGACCTAACCCAGTTTTCCAAAGCGCAACATACTTATTTCTATCTAACATTTTAGAGAAAACACTTTTTAAATCTACATATTTTGTAGATTTTTTTATCTACAAAATTTTAAAGTCTTTTTAAATCTACATATAATGCTGTCATGAGAAATGTATCTTAAGTCATAAGTATGTATCTGTTTTCAACATTTTTATAATATAACCATTTATATATTTGGTTTTAAAGTGACTTTAAAAGGCTTATTTACAATGGCATCTAAAATCTGCAATTGTGAGGTCACCACCTCTCTCTATAGACAATCATTTTAAATTTAGTATTAATTTTTCATCGTCCTCTTTTTTCTTACCAATTGTAACTGGTAATTCCTATTAGCATTCAAAACTAGCATTAATAGGGATTATTTTAGACTAATGTATCTTCCCCAAGTAGTTGTTTTAAAAAAAGTTATTGTGAAAGGGTTTGTAATATGAGAGAAGAACTATAAAGATTTCTTCTATATGATAAAGTTTTGGAGCTAAAAATTCACTTTTTATTCAAGAAGGTAAATAATTTCATTTTATTTACTTAGTTTTCTTCCTTTTACATGGCTTCTTTCATATGGATATTTCAATGATATCCTATTTAATATTCTCTTTAGTATTCTCTTTAATTGCCATGTGCAATTTTCCCCATTCTTCTATTAATAAATCCTTAAACTGATTTCAAATTCTAACAATGAGAAATGATGATGCAATAAACATTACCTTGCATATATTTTACATGCTTGTGTATTACAAGCATTTTTACATGCTTGTGTATTACATGCTTGTGTAAATTCCTAGGGATAGAATTGCTATGTGAAAGAGAACAAGCATTACACATTTGAAAACTATTGTCAAATTGACCTACAAATATATAAATGACTTTATGTTGCCATGCATAATGGCATGAAAAGGTCCTTCTCATCTCTCGGATGGTAGGGAGTGTAATTGACCTGCAGCCCAGCTGCAGCAATTGGCAATCCATCACTGTGTTTGCTGTGTTCAGGGGCTATTCTTCTTACCAGTTGCTCCCAGCCAGTAAATAATTGAGCATAGCAGAGATAAGACAGGTCTACTTCTGAGACATTCGGGACTGCTCTGATGGGTGACTTTGGCTCAGGGATGCCCCAGTGACCTTGCAGAAGTCTCTTAGGATCACAATGCAGGCCAGAATGCTTTTACTCAACTTTATTTTCTCCCTTCTTTACCTTTCTCTTTCATCCAGAAGGCCACATGTATAGGACTGTGAACAGGCCTAGGGCTAAGCTCATGCTCAGGAAACATCTGAGAAGGCCCTCACCTTCTCACTTAAGAAGCTTTCACCTCTCACTAACCTTGAGGCTTTAAACAAGCAAGAAGTGAAAGCTAAGGTGGAGTTGTAAACTGCCTAGCTAAGTGTTTAAGACATATCCGGGCATATACACAATCCCGCACAGAGCCCTGCTACAAAAACTAGGAGACTTATTGGTTCCAAGTATCTAAGGAAATCTCATATAATCATTAGCTGCCCAGTAAGCAGCCTGAGCAGAGATGTCAGAGGTCACACATGACAAAGAATACAGACTTTATTACATTAGTTTAGAAACTCCACTAAAAAAAAAATGAGATATGACTACACACTTATTAGAATGGCCAAAATCAAGAACACTGGCAATACCAAATGCTGGCGAGGATATGCAGAAGAATCTGATTTGAAGATTTCCTGCATAATATCTAAAATGTTCAGGTTTCAATAAAATTGCAACATATGCAAAGGAATAAGAAAACATGGCTGATACATAGGAAAAGAAGCAGTCAGTATGATATGTCCCTGAGGAAGATCCAACATTGGACTTACTAACCAAAACTTTTAAATTGCTAATTTAATATTTTCAAAGAACTAAAAGTAACAATCACACCTGAATATATGAGAACAAGGTCACCAAATCGAAATATAAACAAAGGGGTATAAACTATTTCTTAAAAAGGACCAAAGAGCCATTCTGAAGTTGATAAACTAACTAGAATGAAAAATTCACTAGAGTGGTTCAGCAGCGGATTTGAGGAAACAGAACAATCAGCAAAACTGAAGCTAGTTCAACTGAGATTATCCAATCTGAGGAAAAGAAAGAGTCATACAATTCAAGAAAGCATCAAATGCCCATTGCTGTTTTTGAAAGTACAAAGGGGCATGAGCCAAAAAACAATGCAGATAGTTTAGAGAGTGAAAAGGCAAGGGAACAGGTTCTCTTTTAGAGCCTGAGTAAAAGATACAGCTATGTAAATATCTTGATGTCATCCCGGTGAGGCTCACTTAGACATCTGACGTTTGGAAATGCAATTTTAAAAATTGATTATTTTAAACCTGTAAATTTGTGATAATTTATTACAGCAGCAACAGAAAATCAATACATTTTTGGGAACACATTCTTCATAACTGTCTAGAGTTAATCCTTGAACAATCCAGAATTTATATGTACCAACCCCCTGACACAATTGAAAATCCATATATAACTTTTGACTCTTCAAAAAGTTAACTACTAATAGCCTACTGTTTACTAGAGTCTTATAGATGATATAAACAATTTATTGACACATATTTTATAGATTATATGTATTATGTGCTGTATTCTTACAATAAAGAAAGCTAGGGAAAAGAAAATGTTATTAAGAAAATCCTAAGGAAGAGAAATTGTATTTAAAGTACTGTGCTAAAAAAAAAAATCCACATGAAGTAAACTTACACAGTTCCAACCCGTGTTGTTCAAGGGCCAACTGCATATATTAGGCCACAAAATAAGAAGTCACAATAGATATAAAAGGAATGAAATAATATCAAGTATGTTTTCTGACCACAATGGAATAAGATTTGAAATCAATAACAAAAGATCTGAAAAATTCTTCAATCTATGAAATTAAATAACGGATTACTAAATAACCAATAAGTTAATAAAGAAATCACAAGACAAATTAGAAAATACTTTGAAATAAGGGCACCTGGGTGGCTCAGTGGGTTAAGCCTCTGCCTTCGGTTCAAGTCATGATCCCAGGGTCCTGGGATCAAGCCCCGCATTGGGCTCTCCGCTCAGCAGGGAGCTTGCTTCCCC